>OZ037782.1:15939090-15956590 GCA_964035525.1 Porites cylindrica | reverse complement strand
GATATCATTCTGCTCCAAAACAGACGGACAAAAATAAACAAAATTAACCGCATTCACAGGAATGTGCAGCCACTAGTTAAAATTAGAGGGAGGATACATTGAACAATTAACAGAAAAACTTTTGGTCATAAGATTCTTACAAAAGAGGACCAATGAAGGACATCTTATGACCAATATACGCTTACCATAGCAGCTGCGTCGGAAACAGAATTTAATGTGAAATATTTTGAAGATGTTGTTTGTAGGAACGCTAATAGTGAGACGAATGTCACGAAACCCACGAGTCACCCGGCGCCGGTTCTCCGATATCTTCCTCGGCGTCTTGCTTTGTTGGTATCTTTGGGTCTTCTTCGGCGGCTTTTTCCGGGTCTTCCTTCAGATAGGCGGTGCTGTCGAGATTCGCGTCCCTCGCTAATGTTTCTTCACCTCTCAAGGTTTCTGCATCCGTCTCGCTTTCAGCTTTGGTGTACTTAACCAAACAGAGGGCCAAGACCAACACAACGATCTCGTGCAAGCGCATCTCTGGCTGTCGAACAAACGAATATGTAAAAGACTCAAGAGCTTGTAAATTAAAATTAAAACTGCGAAGTACTCTTAGCAGAGCTACGTTAAAAAAATCCCTCTTGTAAAGTCAATAGCGCTTAGGCTGGTACCAAAACTGGGGATCCAAATAACAGTCTAACTAAATTTCCTCTTCACTTTCATGTAATACTGGCTATGGATACTGGATTAAATCAGTGGAGTGGACGCCAAATATGCAAGCCTTCTTTTTTTAAAATTCCAATAAAGGAATCGCAAAAAGTGGTCCTTTTTGTTCTTGAACTCGCGGACCCTCTTAAAATACGAAGTTAAGTTGTTTAGCTTCTCCAATTCAATATAGTTTTCAACCAGTAGAATGTAAAAATAAATTTACAGGCAAATATATATAAAACTTAATCATCAGTCTAAACCAGTGAATTAAGCTATTCATAACCCGAGCTGACAGGAGAGATCTAAGGGAAAGAAAGAATTATAACGCTTTAAACCGAATCCTCACCTTGACTGATCTGACTGTGATGACGCTAAGGTTTCAAAGTGTTTTCTTTTGCTCGCACGGTAGCAAAAGAAGAATAAGCGCGTTTGCCCTCTGATCTGAACAAAACAGCTTTTTTTATACCATTGGTCACCACAAAAACGTGACTAGAACTTGAAGCAATGTTGCTTATTTCAAGAACTCTGGTTTCTCTGGAAAAACAAAATTCTTTTGTATGTACTAACTCTTGTCAGTTTGGATATCAAAATCACTTCTGAGGGGCCGGACTGTACAAGGCATCACATAATTGAAGCAGGCTTACAACCCGGGGGGGAGGGTACTCCTTTATATAAGCTATATAGGTATGTGCCGCCCCATCGGGTAGGGTTTTTGCGCCGTTTTGGCCTGAAAACGGGTAATCATACACTTTGCCCATTTTGGTCTGGAATCGGGTGTGGTTTTAAAGGAAACTACGGAGTGTACGAAAGACTTTATCGTTTCAATTCCAAATTAGTAAGAAAGAAAGAGAAATATGCGAATTCGAAATGGATTGAATAACGTTTTTCTTTGCGCTCTAATTTACTAGCAGGTAATGATAACATAAAGGCCAGGTCTGAAAACGGGAATGGATTTTAGAGGTCTAGTCTGAAAACGGATGTGGAAAATTACAGTTTTTTAGTCTGAAATCGGGTCAGGATTTGAAGAACCGGGCAGCACACCTCCACCAAGAATTCCCAGTAGTACCCCCCCACCCTCCCCCCACCCCCGCGGGGTTTACAGTCCAGTACGCATGGCCATTTTACAGTTGTGGGCTTGGTGCCCTAGCCCTTGAGAGAACGTGAGGTTGAGGTTGATTTTGTTGTGATACAAACCTCATTCCTTTTATAATGTAAATTTTGCTTAAAAAATACTAGTTAGCATAACAAAGACATGATTTACATAATAAAGCAGGAAGGGTTGTATCAAAACAAGGTCAACTCCAGCCTCGTTTTCACCTGCAACTTTAAAATGGGCTATTCAAAATCAACTAAACATGACGTTTCAATTTATCATTTGTCTCACAAAAGTTTGTACGCGTACGAGCAATATAAAGACTAAACCACGACAACATGATCTCATTCAATAATGATTTATAGTTTTCATCACGGAAAACTGCAAGTCTGGAAAATTTCTGGGTCGTTTATGTGGACTGTTAAAAACCTTGAAACAATTAAACAAAATATACTTGCAGAAAGGTCACGCGTGATAAAACATCTAGAGTTTTTAAAGATCGTGATAAACATATAGAGCTTGCTGAGAAAATCAGAATTTTTAACGCGTGTTAAAGAAGCTCAACCACACACCAATGATTTTTAGAGTGATGCGTCGGCAGTTATTGAATGGCAAAGTGCAGTGGGGAAATAAAAACAATAGGTGGTTTTCATGCAATCTCGGGAGACACAAATAACAATGGTAAAATGAACAAATGCTGGTGGACAAACAAAGCGAGCTAAATGAGCGATCTTTTGTTTAGGAGTCCACCAGCATGGCGGCGATGACGTAAAGTGAAAACCACCTATACGTGTTCTATATATTTTAAAACCGTCTACCCCAAATATCTTCTACGCACGTAGGCTTGTCGGTCAGTTGATGTAATTTATTTCTGAAATTTTCCCGGCACTTATCAGAAGTTTGCACTGAACCAGATTTCTAAGAGTTAACAAAGTCAGGGCGGTAGGTACTTGAAATATGATTAGCCTACAGATGTAGCGAATGAACAAGGGAATGCAAAAATTATCTCGATCGATTATTGTTAGCACGCTTTTGGTCTGTATACGAATCTGTATATCCATGATCGGATCACTATCCCCAGTTAGTTTTAGTCTCATTTTTACTTTGTAGTTGAAATTTGCAGGGACAGGGACAATAACTACATCCCCCCCCCCCCCCCCGACGCCCCCATGCAAGTACACTTGAGCAGGAGTCTCTCCTTACATACTGAACAAAAGGCAAATCATGACGAGATTAAGTCTTTAGCCATGTCAGTTGCGAACACCTCTTTATTACGCATACACTCTTTTTTTTTTTAAGAATATATTTTATAAGAATCTCGAGGCTGAAATTTGCGAAATTTAGGAATATTTTAAGAATAAAGCCGAGGCTGAGATTAATTTTGAAAAGGATAGATATAATTTTGTTCGTTGAAACATCTGTAAATACAATACAATATTATGTTTTTAACTTACCGTATAAAATTATTCCTTTCTCTGAACGGCGAAACTAGCCAACAAAACGAAAAAACCTGCACTAGCTATAGAAAAATGTTCAACACTAATGACAGTTCGATGAACGGTACATGTAATACATATGTACAGTATTCAGCACAAAAGACGTAAACTAAACCGCAAAAAAGTATTATGACAAATTCTTTCCTTTTTAAATAACAAAACCTAGCGAAAACAAAAACAGCACTAGGCTTTATTTAAGAATAATACAAGAATATTTTCAGCCTAAAATCGGCAGAAAAATAAGAATATTCAGCCTGGGCCGGAAAAACAACATTCTTATAAAAAAAAAAAAAAAGAGTGTACCCTGATGACAATGACAGCAGATAAATTCACGGCAGAAATATTACAGAAAACTCAGCATAAAAAACACCAACTATTCTCTTGTGGCCGCTGTTAAGGTCACGCTTAACTAGGAAACCCGTGCAGTACTTATTTATAATTGAGTAAAGTTTGCTGACTGTACATGTCATTGTTTTCAGAGGTTTTCCAATTTCTATTCGGTTTTCTTTTACGTACGTGAATGCAACTATTAAACTACTTGAAAATTGGACCGCCTTGAAACATGCCGTGGTTTGTTGAATCGACCACCGTTTAGAGGCACTAAAGGCACTGACGTAAATACAAAAACGCTTCAGGCTAATATCTCTGGCAAAAACCGCCAACCATGGTCCCCTTTCCTACAGGATAAAGTATAAGACCCTTTCTTCATTTCTTTGGCAAACAAAAGTTTCCGGCTCAGCCGGAAAAGGTTTGTTATGATCTTACCACAAAAGCTTTTAAGCAGAAGACAAACTAAGATAACATAAAGAAAAACACGTATTAAAGAAATAAATTGTCACACAATTCTCACAGCGCTACCTAAGTTTCGTTCAATACTTCCTCTGCTCGTTTAGTCAATCGGGCGGGCGAGAAGACCGCCTCAGTTTCCCCGATTGACTTAGCGAGCGGAGTAGGCGGCTGAAATCCGGGCTAAACTTAAGTTTGGCTGGAGAGAATGCCCAGAATAGTATACTTAGAGTATATAAAAATGAACGGTGATTTGATCGCACATTTTATCCAAAAAAGCGGCTGAAAGGGGTCCTGGTGCGAGTAGGCGAGGGCCTCAATCGAGTTGGTCGAGGCCACGGTATCGGTACCGGTCTTGGACTGCAGTTCCAGAAAAAGTAAGACCAATTGTTGATCACCACGTATCCCGACTGGTACACAATTCGCCATGAAAGGAACTCTTGACGCAGGCCTGGTACTAAAAAGCCAGAAAAATTAGACAAAATAATTTTTTAAAAATCATAGTTCTACAGAGGATATGAGAATTATTCTACCTTTTAAAGACTTAATTCTTGGAGTAAAACATAAGTTCCTTGCGTTTGGTTTGGTTATCGGTTTAATCAGTCGGTTTTCAGCTTAATCAAGCAATCAATCTAATATATAGATTTAGCCAGGGCTAAAAGTGAGGCTCCCATTAATAAATTTATAATTTAAATCAAACAATAAACTTGTATTCCACAATTCAGTTAACTTTAGAGCACATTCATGTGACTTTTGACGGAAAGGCTGAGTGATTTTAGAGGAAAATAATTTGCAAACAGCCCAAGATAGCCTCATATGTACACCCCAAAACAGCAATCATCTTCGATCACATTTAAGAGGCATAATGGCTCTTGATCACCGTCGATTAATTAGGCCTGGAAAAAAAATCAGGCCGAATTTTTTGCGTTCAACAAGTTTACTTTACAAAATCTTGCCAACAAATCTAAGTGCGTATAAAACAACCTTTTATACAATTTAAACATCACATCTGAAGTCAAACAGTACTATGAGGCACTGTTTCTATCATTCAGACCTCGGACAGAATGCAGTATTTCACAATTTTGCAATCCAAATTGCACTCATTTAATATTCAGGACGATCGATCGAAGCACGCGTGGGCTTTTAGCTAAACAGTTAAAAAAATTTCCAAAATCACCTAGTATATATGGCCAGCCGGTTCTCACTTTTGCAGAGCGAGCTGTGTTTGTGTTTGAATGAACATTAACAGAGTTACGCTTCAACATAATAAAGAATTTTTATTTAATTGTCTTATCGATGTGTAATCTTTAAAAGCGTTTGATACGCGCGACATTTTGAGTACCTCTTGTAAGCGATGTTCACTGAACGACTGAAAACAAACGGCTCAGTGATTAAAATTACAAGAGAGACCACTAACAATCACTAAATGAAAGATAATTCGGCGAAACATATACAGAGACAACAATTTTTATTCACGCAGACAATTTAGTATTAAAGTTTCCCTAATCCTGAGTCTTCAAGCATAAAGCTTAGGAGGCCCAGTGCCACTGGTAAGTGGCTATCCTGTTATGACAGCTGTCAATTGACCATTTTGTGAATGTCCAATATACGAGACGTGGACCTGCCAAGACATGCCTGAGACACCACTCCCTCCCTTTTGATAGTCTCCCCTACCCCACCCTTACAATCTGTAGACGCGTACGTACGTACGCTCGGTCAATCACGTGACAACCAAACGAAAAGAGGTTGACCATATTCTATGAGTATGGGGCCCCGCTATAAATTGAGTCTCAAACAAAGAAAATGTAGATTGCGGCTATAATATTTTGACTTTTGGGGTTCTTAGTTTGGCGCGCGGAAACTCGTTTAGGATTTCGTTATTTATTCGAAAGTAGACGATTCAGCTAGGAGAGTTTTAATGCCAGAAAATGTTTATCAGTCCTCAAAATAGCATGAGCATAATTTCACCGAACTAATTTACAAAATATACCCACTTTCCAGCTAACCTGCAAGGAAAGAAGGACCAACTGATCGCAGGTTACTTCAAATCCAGCTAAAGCAATTTTAATGGAGTAGAAACGGATGGTGTGGCAAAATAAGCTTCCTATAAATTCTTTGCAATTCTTTAAGGCCGTTTTAAAATTCGCTTCGATTGCTTGAAGAGCTCTACAAGCCTACACTCCTGTTTATATCATGTCTACATAATTCATTTAATGGTATTTGGAAACATTTTGGAACCACAGAGACGACGTTCTAGCTGGTTGAAAATTTGTGTTGTCTAATGTCTTCTGTGATATAGGTTGAAATGTCTTACCTGCTAGGTGGAGAAGTGACTCTTGTGTTTGCAAATTGCGCGCTAAATAGTATGTCTTCAGTAGCGTCAACCGTTTTATGACCAAGTTACAGCCCACTGACTGGGGGCTTTCAATTGAGTCAGGACTGTCAATCCAAAACCAACGTAAGTGCAACATCTGACCAATAAAAGAACATCTTTAAACCGAATGAACCAATCAAATCGGAAAATACATGTAGCTGACTTATAGCGCGGTGGGGGAGGGGTTATGAGTCCCAAAACCTCTGGTGAAAGAATTTTTTTCCGGAAATACAAGGGTGTAAGATTTTTTTCCAGCATTATACGTCATGAAAGAAATTATTTTTCAGTGTAGGAATTTTTTATGAGCAAGGTAAGAGATTTTTTCCCTCGAAATCAGTCTGCAGGATATTCTTTTCTGAAGTCACCCATAGCCCCCCTCAAAAGTCAAAAGCTCGGCCACAAAGCTAGTCTCGAGTTGTTTTGGCTGTCATCTTATTGGTTTAGAAAATGGCGCGAGAACCCCAGTCAAGCCGGCTGTGTGACGTTTGGTCCATATTATGTAATGTACATTGCAAATGTCTTTACGCCTCCCATCATTTGAATATCTTAAATTCTAGTATGCTTAAACTCATGCTCACGGGGTGGTACTCGACCAATTTTAGGGCATAGGTGAGCCACTGACAGTTTGAAACCCTGACTCTGTTTAGGACAAAAAATTCCTAACATACACACCCTGTTTAGGACAACATCCTAGATTTTTAATTACGCAGTTTGGGACAAGGACAAGATGCACGCCAGAGCAAATTCACGTCACAGTCATTGCTTTTCTATACTTGGAGTTCAAACAAAATTCATCCAGCAAATCAAATCAATCGTGCAGGCAATACCCTGTTGACAGTATCAAACGAATTTATATACCCTGTTTAGGACAGACACACAGTAAATTATACCCCGTTTAGGGCAGAGAGGTCAAAGATCATGCCCTGTCCAGCGGCACATCCCCGTATGGGCCATATAAGGGAGTTACCCCCCGGGCTTGAGCTGTGATCTCACGGCGGCCGTATTGGTGTTCCAAAACAGTGAAACAGCGGCCATGTTGGTGTTCCAAACTAGTCCTCTGGGAGTTGAACTCTTTTCAAATGCAAACACTTTCTTTTGTTCCAATAAATTTGCATAGAGCTGGCCACGTGAGTGAAAACGCTCTATTCGCCTAATCAAATTCAATAGCGCGAGCGTACTACAGTGATTCCCATTGAGCACGCTGATGAAGTCAATGAACTACTGACCTAGAGTTCTTGTGAGCTTCGCAGTCCTCCCAAGACGTCTCCCAAGTGCCTGAGCGAGTTGCCTGAACCCCTGGACAGGCTTCCTTAAAAGCGTTTTTGTTGTTCTCGCCTTTTTTCCTTCGCTTTATCCTTTTGGCCATTTTTGCTGAGGTGATTTCCCCTATTTATCTCGCTTCTCATCCTTTTAAAACTCCCACCTCCGGTGCCTTTCTGACCCCCTATTCTTCCGTTTCCAACTCCCTTTTCCAGTAAGAGGCCGGAAACAAACACTGCGTGAGTAAAACATGTTTATTTCTTCAACCGAGTCTTTTACAAATATTTGTCAATTGAAATTAGCGAGTGCCTGTATAATCTAGAAATTAGAACCCTAACTCCTCTGTGAGAACGCGGCGAAACATAACGGCAACAGGCTAATGGTAATAAAAGAGACATTCCTGTTGAAGTTTGTTTTAAGAGCCAGTGTTTACCAAAAGCAATTTTTAGCTAGAGGTTTAATTGTAGATCATAAAGAGACGTCCAAACTTGAGGACGAGTTAACAGTGAGTCCCCGGGAGCTAAGTAGAGAAAGTGGTAGGTGGAGCAGTTGTTTTGGCCGTCGCGGTCGAGGGTTGCGATTTTGGTTTGCACCTATAGAAATAATAAATCCAATTCTTCATCACCACATATCCTGACTGATATGGAAGTTTCCATCCAAGAAATTGTTGACGTAGACCTGGGACTGAAAACAAACAAAAAGACATTTGGCCATTTTGAGGACTTTGAGGTTTTGCGTAAGTGCGGTTTGTATCGTATTGCAGTTAATCTCAAAGAAAGTCATTTTTATAATGCTAAATCTAATCTATAACAAAGAATATTCAAATGATCGACAGCTCGTCAATAAAAAAAAATTTCCAAAGAATTCACTTCTTTCTGCTTTAATGGCTCCCACAAGAAAAATGGCAAACACCGAGCTGTCAGATCACTATCCGCAGTCTCTCCTCTCACACTCTGACTTCAACCTTCGCGATTATCTCGCACGGAAACGCGTGTTTTGCTACGCAGGCTAACTGGTCGAGATCGAGAGTGGTTTGGCCAGCTTATAATTTCCATCTTAGCATTGCATCTACAGTTAGTTTTATCTTCGACTTTGTAGTTGAAGTCATGTATTAGAAAAACAGGGACAATAACTACATTCCGTTTTAAACCCCCCACACAAGTACACTTGGGCAGCAGTCTCTTAGTGAACAGAAGGCAGATCGTGACGAGGTTAAGTCTTTAATTTAGCCATGTCAGTTGGTATTTCCGAACTCATGTATAACATGTTGAAAAGTCTTGTTCGCTTTATACTCAAATGAAGCTCCTAGAGAAAACTCTCACTTTGCGAACACCTCTTTATTACGGATATCCCGACGACAATGGCAACAGATGAATTCACTGCAAAAATATTACACAAATTTCAGAATAAAAAAACACCAACTGAAATATATTTTTGTCTGGCCGCTGTACATGTTACGGTCACGCTTAACTGGGAAACCCGTGCAGTGCTTATTTACAATTGAGTGAAGTTTGTTGACTGTACATATAATTGTTCGCAGTGGTTTTCCAATTACAGGGGCACCCAACGAGAATATAGTTTAAAACCACATAAACATAGCATTGTTGAACGTACTTTAGTATTTAAATGGTAGATAAAGGCTTATTTTTATCCCCTATAAATTTTTCATCCTTTCGGATTTCCTAGCTCAAAGTATAGTGATCCGAAAATTATAGGGATCAAAATTTACGTTTTCGAAAATTTCAGCCAGAAAAAAGGCTCCCGAAAATCCTAGGTGACCTTTTTAGGGTAAAAATCCGTTAAAAATAGGCAATTATACGATTTTTTTGAAGTTCGAAAATCCTAGGAGAGGCAGGCAAGCAAGAAATTTTTCGGAAAATGATCCGAAAATTCTAGACCTCAAATCGTCTTCCAAACAGATAATTTTCCGAAAATTGTCGTTGGGTGCCCCTGCAATTACTTTTATTTCTTTTACGTACGTGAATGCAACAATTAAACTACTTGAAAATTGGATCGCCTTGAAACATGCCGCGGGTTGTTGAATCGACCACCGTTTACGAGGCACTAAAGAATTTCCGCGTACTAACTGACATAAATATAAAAACGCTTCGGCCTAATATCTCTGCAAAAACCGCCAACCATGGTCCCTACTCCTAAAGGATAAAAAAATAAGACCCTTTTTTCATTTCTTTGGAAAACAAACGTTTCTCAGCCTAATATGTAAAATGTAAAATTCCCATCATGAAACAGTAAGTAGCCCTTCGATCAGTGAAAAGTTGACTACAAGGGATTTGATCTTACCACAAAAGCTTTCACGTAGAAGACAAACAAAGATAACATAAAGAAAACACGTTTTAAACAAATAAATGTTTATTTTTATTTTATTATGCCTTTACAATGTTGTTTAAAGCGCTGCCTAAGGGCGCTTTCCATTGTCAGACTGACCGGCCACACCAGTCTCGTTGCAACGATAATTTCCCTTTTGATCAAAACTCTCCAGCTAGATCAGTCAAATCCTAAATAGTGTGCTCGAAGGGGATGATTTTTCAGCAGAAACCCTCGCAAAAAGCCTATTACATTTTCAAACTGACTGGTCGGGCAAATGTCAGGCGGGCTAGCTCTGTCAAATGGAAAGCACCCTAAGTTTCGTTAAATTTCGAATTCGGCCACTTCCTCTGCTCGTGTAGTCACTCCGGCGGGAGAGAAGACCGCCTCTGTCCCCGAGTGACTTGCAGAGCGAATAAGGCAGCTGAAATCAATATAAACTTTAGTTTAGCGGGATATTCTAGAGAACGCCCAGAGCAGTTTACTTAGTGTATATAAAAATGAACGGTGATTTGATCGCACATTTTATCCAAAAAAGCGGCTGGAAGGGGTCCTGCTTATTTTCCAATCCATTTCTTTGGAGTGCAGTTCCAGAAATAGTAAAGATAATTCTTGATCACCACGTATCCTGATTGGTACAGAACTCGCCATGAAAGGAACCTTTGACGCAGGCCTGGCACTGAAAAGAAAGAAATTCAGAGGGAAATAATTATTTCAAATCATAGTTCTACAGAGGATTTGAGAACTATTCTATCTTTTAAACCTTTATTCTTAGATTAAAACATAAGGTACTACGTGTATGGTTTGGTTGTCGACTTAATTAGTCGGTTTTCCGTTTCAGTCATCAGGCAATCAATCTTTTAGTCAATCAATCAATTTTTAGTAAATTTATAAAAGAATTACCAAAGAAAGATATCATTCTGCTCCAAAACAGACGGACGGAAAATAAACAAAATTAACCGCATTCACAGGAATGTGCAGCCACTAATTAAAATTCGAGGGAGGATACATTGAACAATTAACACAAAAACTTTTGGTCATAAGATTCTTGCAAAAGAGGACCAATGAAGGATATCTTATGACTAATATACGCTTACCATAGCAGCTGCGTCGGAAACAGAATTTAATGTGAAATATTTTGAAGATGTGGTTTGTAGGAACGCTCATAGTGATAAAGACCCGCGGAATCACCCGGCGTTTTCCGATATCTTCCTCGGCGTCTTGCTTTGTTGGTATCTTTGGGTCTTCTTCGGCGGCTTTTTCCGGGTGTTCCTTCAGATAAGCGGTGCTGTCGAGATTCGCGTCCCTCGCTAATGTTTCTTCACCTCTCAAGGTTTCCGTATCCGTCTCGCTTTCAGCTTTGGTGTACTTAACCAAACAGAGGGCCAAGACCAACACAACGATCTCGTACAAGCGCATCTCTGGCTGTCGAACAAACGAATATGTAAAAGACTCAAGAGCTTGTAAATTAAAATTAAAACTGCGAAGTATTCTTAGCGAAGCTACGTTAAAAAAATCCCTCTTGTAAAGTCAACAGCGCTTAGGCTGGTACCAAAACTGGGGATCCAAATAACAGTCTAACTAAATTTCCTCTTCACTTTCACGTAATACTGGCTATGGATACTGGGTTAAATCAGTGGAGTTGACGACAAATATGCAAGCCTTCTTTTTTTAAAATTCCAATAAAGGAATCGCAAAAAGTGGTCCTTTTTGCTCTTGAACTCGCGGACCCTCTTAAAATACGAATTTAAGTTGTTTAGCTTCTCCAATTCAATATAGTTTTCAACCAGTAGAATGTAAAAATAAATTTACAGGCAAATATATATAAAACTTAATCATCAGTCTAAACCAGTGAATTAAGCTATTCATAATCCGAGCTGACAGGAGAGATCTAAGGGAAAGAAAGAATTATAACGCTTTAAACCGAATCCTCACCTTGACTGATCTGACTGTGATGACGCTAAGGTTTCAAACTGTTTTCTGTTGCTCGCACGGTAGCAAAAGAAGAATAAGCGCGTTTGCCCTCTGATCTGAACAAAACAGCTTTTTTATACCATTGGTCACCACAAAAACGTGACTAGAACTTGAACCAATGTTGCTTATTTCAAGAACTCTGGTTTCTCTGGAAAAACAAAATTCTTTTGTATGCACTAACTCTTGTCAGTTTGGGTATCAAAATCACTTCTGAGGGGCCGGACTGTACAAGGCATCACGCAATTGAAGCAGGCTTACAACCCGGGGGGAGGGTACTCCTTTATAAAAGCCATATAGGTACGTGCCGCCCCATCTGGTAGGGGTTTTGCGCCGTTTTGGTCTGAAAACGGGTAATCATACACTTTGCCCATTTTGGTCTGGAATCGGGTGTGGTTTTAAAGGGAACTACGGAGTGTATGAACGTATTTATCGCTTCAATTCCAAATTAGTAAGAAAGAAAGAGAAATATGCGAATTCGAAATGGATTGAATAACGTTTTTGTTTGCGCTCTAATCTACTAGTAGGTAATGATAACATAAAGGCCAGGTCTGAAAACGGGAATGGATTTGAGAAGTCTAGTCTGAAAACGGATGTGGAAAATTACAGTTTTTTAGTCTGAAATCGGGTCAGGATTTGAAGAACCGGGCGGCACACCTCCACCAAGAATTCCCAGTAGTACCCCCCCGGGGGGGGGCTTACAGTCCAGTACACGTGGCCATTTTACAGTTGTGGGCTTGGTGCCCTAGCCCTTGAGAGAACGTGAGGTTGAGGTTGATTTTGTTGTGATACAAACCTCATTCCTTTTATAATGTAAATTTTGTTTAAAAAATACTAGTTAGCATAAGAAAGACATGATTTACATAATAAAGCAGGAAGGGTTGTATCAAAACAAGGTCAACTCCAGCCTCGTTTTCACCTGCAACTTTAAAATGGGCTATTCAAAATCAACTAAACATGACATTTTAATTTATTATGTGTCTCACAAACGTTTGTACGCGTACGAGCAATATAAAGGCTAAACCACGACAAAATGACCTCATTCAATAATGATTAGTTTTCATCACGGAAAACTGCAAGTCTGGAAAATTTCTGGGTCCACGGGACGAAAAAACGGATTTACCGAACGTCAAAGGTGAAGTCAAACAGGCGATAAAGGCCACCTTTGCACACCTTTGTACAACTTTGACGCGCGACAAATGTTTACCTTTGCTCGCGGTCAAAGGCGAGTCTTCAGGCGATAAAGGCCGTTTTTGTCACGCCTTTAACCCCTACCTTTGACGCGCGTCAAAGGCATATTTCATTAGCATTTGCACCGCTATCAAAGGCGACGTCAAATATGTCTGAGATTCAGGCCAAAGGTGTGACAAAAGCGCCGCAAAGTTATGTCTGTGATTAAAGTCAAAGGCTTGTGAAAAGTGTCGTCAAATGTGTCTGAGTCTCAGGTCAAATGTGTGACAAAGTTGTCGTGAAATGCGTCTGAGATTTAAGTCAAAGGTTTAACCAAGGTGTTGCCAAATATGTTTGTTTTTTTTCCTCCCCTCGCATCGCGCTTCTCGCTTGTCTCGCGCTTCGCGTGAATTCCGCGTTCGCCTCGCGCTTCGCGCGAATGCCGCGTTATTGCCTCGCTAGTCATAAGCGCTTGATATACAGGCTAGAATCCAACTTGAGATTTCAATCAAATTCAATTGCGACCTGGATACTGTTTTAAAAGGTGGACAGATAAGAGACTGAGTTCTTGATCTTGTAATTTATTGTCCTAAAACCTCATTAGATGATTAGAAAGCTGAATAATTCCGATTAAAACTTAAACGCATAAAAATGATTTTTTAAAACCTTTTCACGATTTATTGTCTAAAGTACTCATTGCAGTCTGTCAATGGACAATCATAATGACTGCCGCAAATTTTTGAAGCACTATAAATATTCCAGATACACGCTGTTGTCACGGACGGCAACCTGCAAAATAGTTTAAAACACTTCTTTCACACAAGCCAGTGCAAAAATCATGGTAAGTAAGAAATGTTCTTGATCAGGAGCCCATCTGTCTTGATGTTATCTTTGCGAAGATTTTCATTTTAGAGTGCTTTTGATTCTTGATGTAAGTGAAAGACAAACGCCATGTATCTAACTTCAATCCTCCTCTGTTGTGTTTTTCGTTCCACTGGAGACTTGTCACTTTGCCTTGTTTCTTTTATTTGTGAAATAATTGTAAAAGAATATAGCAATTTGAGATAAAAAATTCAGTCATAGTGTTTTAAATAAATTTTTCGGCCCCACTCCCTTTTTACTATCCTCCTTTTCTGCAGAAAATCCCCCTTTCTCTTTACCTATATCAAAACTTAAAGACCCGGTTAAAAATGTGTAGCGAACCTAATGCTTTTGAATGGGAACATTACATTTCGTGTACATGCATTGTCATTAAGTTCGTCATTTGTGAAATTTGACGTTTGAATCTAGCCTTATTATCACTTAATAAAGTCCAGGAAAATTCAATCAAAATTTCCCTTTATGCCCAAAGCTTAAAATTAAACTAAAGAAACACTTTATATTATACCTAGCCTGCATAACAAGCGTTTCCAGTAGAGTTATTGCGCGAGTTAGCCCCTCCCGCCCCCCCCCCCCCCCCTTCCTCTTTTTTGCCCTCTACAAACTTAGTCTCTTGCACAAAACTCGCGCGGAAAAGGCTATTTTTAAAGCTATTGTCCAGTCACAATAAAGAAGGGACAGCTCGGTATGTTTGAATGATTATTATTAAATGTTGAAACATACCTAGCTGCCACTGTGGTGGCACGAAAATCAATGGAATATTTTAAAAATTATGCAGCCTGAGCCCCGTTACGTATAGAACCCAGAAAAATCAATAGAAAGAGATACTCACGTCTGTAAAACATCCGAAGTCTTCAAATAACCACACTTCTTTGTTTCATAAACTGCACTGAATCCTGTTCAAATAAGCTTATGTACTTGCTTCAGTACTATGCCCATCAAAGTCTGGTACAGATATTTTTATTGAAGTACACTGTCCATGAAAAAAAATATATGTAAGTCTTATATTATTTCATTACCCTGAAGTAGTTTTCGTCAACCTCGTCCCCAGGGCTTTTCCCTTAAATGGGTGGGGCGGGAAAAGGTCCTGGCATCGGCTGGTCACGTGCACAGCCTAAATATTCCTGAGAAGCTAATTTATATGCAACCCGCTGGTTTTGCGCTGACAGAAGTCGAACGGAGCAACAATGGAAAATAATAATATCGCGAACTGTATGTCAATATTTTCGCGTCTGTGCGATTCAAAAGCTTAAGATCCATTTAATTGCGTATTATTCAAATGCTACAAGAACCGGCTCTACGTTGTCACGTACAAAATATGTCAAATGCTTCAGAGTTGAGACAAGCTGTTATCGAGTACATAGTACTTCGACTGAAATTCATCGTGACTGTGGAATTACTGTACGATCAAGCAGAAAGTGATTTTGTCCAATGTCAAACAAAAATGCGGGCCTTTGCCTCTAGGATCTGCAGTGAATTTAAACAAATTGGACTTAATTGAAATAGAATTGTTCATCAAAATACTTTATGATGGAGTCCGGTCTTCTCTACAACCCGACCATGAAACAAACAAATCTCCGCGCCGGATGCAAGTCAGCCCCCCAGCCAGGAACGATGACAGGTCGCCGATCTGAAACATTTTAAGATCTCTTATATCTTTTCTCTTCCGAGGATAAGTACAAAGGATTTTCCTTATATCAAAGGGAAGATTGACCGATCGATTGGAATCAACTACAGCTCTGTCAATTTTAAATGGACCCAAGTCTTTCTTTGTTACCAGTCGTTTGATACCCTGGGTGCCAGAAACTTTTCATGCGCGGTTTCCGGTTTCGGTCAAGTCTCGCAGAGGTCAATGAATTTTTAAAAAGACAGGTCATACAAGATAAGTCTAAACCAACGCGTGACGCTATGATATGGCTGAGAGTTAAGTTGAATAGAACTAGGTTGTGTACGGCGGTCCACTTCGCAAGAAATAAAATAAAATATCAAAAGAGTCGAGAAAACGGACTTTTGCAGTACAAACTTTATGCATGTACGATAGCTTGTTTGTCATTTATATCACTCTAAAGGAAGTTTTACAAATGTTACCGCTCGCTGTCCCCTTCATAGAAATCGGAGGAAAGCAAAAAATTACCATAGCCAGTATCTGTGACAAAAAAGAAATCTTGTAAAACTTTTCGTTAATCGTCAAGAGATATAAAAGGCCGCCCAAGATCGTGCGCCGTGAGGTTACGCATAATTTTAGCTTTTCACATAGCGCTAATTTATTACACCCAGGATTTAAGGGTGTACGAGGGGACACGTGACCAGCCGATGCCAGGGCCTTTTCCCGCCCCACCCATTTTTTAAGGGAAAAGCCCTGGGGACGAGGTTGAGTTTTCGTAGTTAAGTATAACTGTTAGAAAAACCAGAGTTGGTTAATCTTGATGTTAGTAGGTTCTCGTATGGAGTTTTGACTTGAATTGCATTGTGAAATACTTTTGCAGAAATGCACTAACCCTATTAAGAAAAAAGGGCTTGATCTAATGTTAACTCTGCTGTGATATAGAAAAATTTTTATAGTTTACTGAACCAGATTTAACAATCAGAAAAGTTCCCAAGCACGACATACACGCGCCTGTTCGGAGTTGGTTTCCGTAAGCTTAAGACAGTAAAACAACTATGAAGTTTGAAGAGCAACTATTGCATGCACACATAGAAAAGAATGACACGTACCTTTTGAACAAGCTTGTGGTCTAAACTCTAAGGATAAGGGTGAAAATATTTGCTAACAAAAGCTGGACTGCTTCGTACAAAAAACCTTCTTTTGTTTTCTTCAGATTTGCGTAGTTTGTTTGTTTGCGCGGGCGGAAAGAGTTTGCAGCCGCGACAATTTTGCGCCAAAAACAGGGTCTCTTGCTTGGGTTCAGTCTTCCATCGTCCAATTGTTGAGTCATTGTTTCGCGTCGCTGTCATTATATGGTATATTGATCGATCAAGGAGAAAATGATCCACTCAAGATAATAGATAAGACAAAAAAGAATCACTTCGAAAAAGTACATATTCTAGAGCATTTTCAAAAATAATTATAAAACAGCAATACAATGATTACCCGCCCGTGTTCGGTATTGTCGTATAAATATCTTTAAAACAGTATTCAAATACAGCTTTTTAATTTCCTTTCTTAATATCAGTTTCGACATAAGTGTTTGTAGACGTAATTCATTGCATATTTGCTCTCACCTTTCAGCACCATTCAACTTATTTTCAGCCACTACACTTTTGACTTCATCTTTGACGTGCGTCAAAGGTAAAGACAAAGTTACCAGCATATTTGACAACGACTTTGATAAGGGTTAAAGGAATAGCAAAGCATTGATTCATTTGACTTCATCTTTGACGTGCGTCAAAGGAGAAGTCAAAGTTGTAACCAATTTGACTTCACCTTTACCGAGGTCAAAGGAGTAAGCAAAGAGG
>OZ037782.1:15829090-15931590 GCA_964035525.1 Porites cylindrica | reverse complement strand
ATTGCTTCAACCGAATCTTTTACAAATATTTGTCAATTGAAATTAGCGAGTGCCTGTATAATGTACAAATTAGAACCCTAACTCCTCTGCGAGAACGCGGCGGAACATAATGGAGGGGGGCGTAAGGGTTTGCGGTATTGCGGTATTGGGTCATTTTTGGTGCGGTGTTGCGGTAATTTTTATTTCAAAGTACGGTATTGCGGTTTTCAGAGTCCAAGCGGTTTGCGGTAAGTTTACATTTTACGCCGCGGTAGTCGGTGAAAAAATCGTTGTGTCGCGGTGATCTGCTTCTTTTTCATGACAAGAGGATACACATCCTAAAAGGTCTCCCTGGCTAGCCTGCGTGACCTGTGTTCACAGTCGGGGATTGTATTGCGCAAACAGTGCAGACAAATCGTATAGCTTCTAATTTCAGTTAATACCAGGAGCCCCTGTTAATACTTGATATGATTAACGACATTAACTTTTTCATCCAATGATACGTAAACATGTCGCATTATTTATGACTTCATGGACCTTGTAGGAATAGTCAGCTTGGTTAACCTCCTTTATACCAATCTTACCACCACTTTCGTGCCAGTCGCCAAACAACAGAGAGCGATCCAGAGGGTCAACTAAGTGATCAGTCAGATATTCCAGCAAATAGTGAGGTCAGTGCGATCGTTATAAATTGCGTAGTGTCGAAAGATAATCTATAAAGACGGTGTGGTCTAAAAATTACTACTTGTCCTTCTCGTTGTGCATGCAGGAATATAGAATGTACTAATATTCGTGTGTGCTTACCCTACGTAGCATAGCAGCCCGGGGTTGGTGGTGGGGGGGTACTTCCTGATAAGAGGCTAATGAGGATGTGCCGCTGGATGGGGTCGCATTTTCACGACTGGAGTTACTATAATGGGGTCGCATTTTCAGAGAGTTTTTTTAGAATGGGGTCGCGCATTTTCTGCTTTTTTGGGGGTAAGACAGTTCTTCATATTTACGGTTAGCAAAGGTACCAGAATGTTTGTATTGTAGATGAAAAGTAAAGTGTTCTTCATTCAATCTAAAACAAGGTCAATTCATAAAAATAGAAAGTGACGAAGTTGGGATCGCGAAAATTAAATATTTGTTCAAATGACTAAGATGGGGTCTATAATTGGCCACAGAATAGACTGTAAGGGGTAGGGGCTCTGAGAGGCCAGCGGCACATACCAACCAAATATTAACCCAAGTACCCCCTCCCCCCCCGCCCCCACCCCGGGCATGGCAGTTTTACATGGTTCTGTCGGCAGCACCACTGTGAGCGGCGAAGCAGCTCCCGCCCCAATCTCCTCGCCCGCGCCCGCCTTATTTCGACTTATTATTTAGCGCGCCTAACCAAAACCGGCATGCTACGCAGGCTAGTGTGTACTTCTGTACTGTGTGCCCTTCGAATCCAAAAGGCAGCCCGGGTCGTCGTTTGAAACCCTCAACACAGAACTGAGTTAATTGTGAATCTGAAACAACCTCATAAGAGTCAACTGTTTTCCGTCCGTTTATGATCCAGGTCAGTAATATATAAAGTGATACTAGAAAACTCCTGTTGTATCATTTACGTAAACGTATACATGTAATAAACAAAGCTAAACGAGTGCGATGATCTTATGTTTATCGTACGCTTGACATCGACGCACCTTGATTTGGAAACAGTGACATAAAAGTATTATTTCTATTTGAAAGGAGGATTTGAAGTATTGACAACATCAACTTTTTCCCATTTGTAACTGCGGTTTCGGTATTTGGCTAAATTTTGATGCGGTATTGCGGTATTCTCGCGCTACCACGTGCGGTATTGCGGTATTCGTACCCCCCTTACGCCCCCCTCATAATGGCAACAGGCTAATGGTAATAAAAGAGACATTCCTGTTGAAGTTTGTTTTAAGAGCCAGTGTTTTCCAAAAGCAATTTTTAGCTAGAGGTTTTTTTGTAGATCATAAAGAGACGTCCAAACTTGAGGACGAGTTAACAGTGAGTCCTCGGGAGCTAAGTAGAGAAAGTGGGTGGTTGAGCAGTTGTTTTGGCCGTCGCGGTCGCGGGTTGCGATTTTGGTTTGCACCTATAGAAATAATAAATCCAATTCTTGATCACCACATGTCCTGACTGATATGGAAGTTTCCATCCAAGAAACTGTTGACGTAGACCTGGGACTGGCCATTTTGAGGACTTTGAGGTTTTGCGTAAGTGCGGTTTGTATCGTATTGCAGTTTATCTCAAAGAAAGTCATTTTTAATGCTTAATCTAATGTATAACAAAGAATATTCAAATGATCGACAGCTCGTCAATAAAAAAAAAATTCCTAAGAATTCACTTCTTTCTGCTTTAATTTCTCCCACAAGAAAAATGGAGGGGGGCGTAAGGGGGGTACGAATACCGCAATACCGCACGTGGTAGCGCGAGAATACCGCAATACCGCATCAAAATTTAGCCAAATACCGAAACCACAGTTACAAATGGGAAAAAGTTGACGTTGTCAATACTACAAATCCTCGTTTCAAATGGAAATAATACTTTTATGTCAGAGTTTCCAAATCAAGGTGCGTCGATGTCAAGTGTACGATAAACATAAGATCATCGCACTCGTTTAGCTTTGTTTATTACATGTATACGTTTACTAAATGATACAACAGGAGTTTTCTAGTATCACTTTATATATTACTGACCTGGATCATAAACGCATGGAAAACAGTTGACTCTTATAAGGTTGTTTCAGATTCACAATTAACTCGGTTCTGTGTTGAGGGTTTCAAAACGACGACCCGGGCTGCCTTTTGGATTCGAAGGGCACACAGTACACACTAGCCTGCGTAGCATGGTGGTTTTGGTTAGGCGCCCTAAATAATAAGTCCAAATAAGGCGGGCGTGGGCGAGGAGATTGGGGCTGGAGCTGCTTCGCCGCTCACAGTGGTGCTGCCGACAAAACCATGTAAAACTGCCATGCCCGGGGTGGGTACTTGGGTTAATATTTGGTTGGTATGTGCCGCTGGCCTCGCAGAGCCCCTACCCCATTACAGTCTATTCTGTGGCCAATTATAGACCCAGCGGCACATCTTCATTAGCCTCTTATTAGGAAGTCCCCCCCCCCCCCCTCACCACCACCACCCCTGGGCTACAATGCTACGTAGGGTAAGCACACACGGATACTAGTACATTCTATATTCCTGCATGCACAACGAGAAGGACAAGTAGTAATTTATAGACCACACCATCTTTATAGATTATCTTTCGACACTACGCAATTTATAACGATCTCACTGACCTCACTATTTGCTGGAATATCTGACTGATCACTTAGTTGACCCTCTGGATCGCTCTCTATTGTTTGGCGACTGGCACGAAAGTGGTGGTAACATTGGTGTAAAGGAGGTTAACCAAGCTGACTACGCGATATGTTTACGTATCATTGGATGAAAAAGTTAATGTCGTTAATCATATCAAGTATTAACTGAAATTAGAAGCCATACGGTTTGTCTGCATTGTTTGCGCAATACAATCCCCGACTGTGCACACAGGTCACGCAGGCTAGCCAGGGAGACCTTTTAGGATTTGTATCCTCTTGTCATGAAAAAGAAGCAGATACCGCGACACAACGATTTTTTCACCGACTACCGCGGCGTAAAATGTAAACTTACCGCAAACCGCTTGGACTCTGAAAACCGCAATACCGTACTTTGAAATAAAAATTACCGCAACACCGCACCAAAAATGACCCAATACCGCAATACCGCAAACCCTTACGCCCCCCTCAAAATGGCAAACACCGAGCTGTCAGATCACTATCCGCAGTCTCTCCTCTCACACTCTGACTTCAACCTTCGCGATTATCTCGCACGGAAACGCGTGTTTTGCTACGCAGGCTAACTGGTCGAGATCGAGAGTGGTTTGGCCAGCTTATAATTTCCATCTTAGCATTGTATCTACAGTTAGTTTTATCTTCGACTTTGTAGTTGAAGTCATGTATTAGAAAAACAGGGACAATAACTACATTCCGTTTTAAACCCCCCACACAAGTACACTTGGGCAGCAGTCTCTTAGTGAACAGAAGGCATATCGTGACGAGGTTAAGTCTTTAATTTAGCCATGTCAGTTGGTATTTCCGAACTCATGTATAACATGTTGAAAAGTCTTGTTCGCTTTATACTCAAATCAAGCTCCTAGAGAAAACTCTCACTTTGCGAACACCTCTCTATTACGGATATCCCGACGACAATGGCAACAGATGAATTCACTGCAAAAATATTACACAAATTTCAGAATAAAAAAACACCAACTGAAATATATTTTTGTCTGGCCGCTGTACATGTTACGGTCACGCTTAACTGGGAAACCCGTGCAGTGCTTATTTATAATTGAGTGAAGTTTGTTGACTGTACATGTAATTGTTCGCAGTGGTTTTCCAATTACAGGGGCACCCAACGAGAATATAGTTTAAAACCACGCAAACATAGCATTGTTGAACGTACTTTAGTATTTAAATGGTAGATAAAGGCTTATTTTTATCCCCTACAAATTTTTCATCCTTTCGGATTTCCTAGCTGAAAGTATAATGATCCGAAAATTATAGGGATCAAAATTTACGTTTTCGAAAATTTCAGCCAGAAAAAAGGCTCCCGAAAATCCTAGGTGACCTTTTTAGGGTATAAATCCGTTAAAAATGGGCAATTATACGATTTTTTTGAAGTTCGAAAATCCTAGGAGAGGCAGGCAAGCAAGAAATTTTTCGGAAAATGATCCGAAAATTCTAGACCTCAAATCGTCTTCCAAACAGATAATTTTCCGAAAATTGTCGTTGGGTGCCCCTGCAATTACTTTTATTTCTTTTACGTACGTGAATGCAACAATTAAACTACTTGAAAATTGGACCGCCTTGAGCATGCCGCGGGTTGTTGAATCGACCACCGTTTACGAGGCACTAAAGAATTTCCGCGTACTAACTGACATAAATATAAAAACGCTTCGGCCTAATATCTCTGCAAAAACCGCCAACCATGGTCCCTACTCCTAAAGGATAAAAAAATAAGACCCTTTTTTCATTTCTTTGGAAAACAAACGTTTCTCAGCCTAATATGTAAAATGTAAAATTCCCATCATGAAACAGTAAGTAGCCCTTCGATCAGTGAAAAGTTGACTACAAGGGATTTGATCTTACCACAAAAGCTTTCACGCAGAAGACAAACAAAGATAACATAAAGAAAACACGTTTTAAACAAATAAATGTTTATTTTTATTTTATTATGCCTTTACAATGTTGTTTAAAGCGCTACCTAAGGGCGCTTTCCATTGTCAGACTGACCGGCCACACCAGTCTCGTTGCAACGATAATTTCCCTTTTGATCAAAACTCTCCAGCTAGATCAGTCAAATCCTAAATAGTGTGCTCGAAGGGGATGGTTTTTCAGCAGAAACCCTCGCAAAAAGCCTATTACATTTTCAAACTGACTGGTGGGGCAAATGTCAGGCGGGCAGGCTCTGTCAAATGGAAAGCACCCTAAGTTTCGTTAAATTTCGAATTCGGCCACTTCCTCTGCTCGTGTAGTCACTCCGGCGGGAGAGAAGACCGCCTCTGTCTCCGAGTGACTTGCAGAGCGAATAAGGCAGCTGAAATCAATATAAACTTTAGTTTAGCGGGATATTCTAGAGAACGCCCAGAGCAGTTTACTTAGTGTATATAGAAATGAACCGTGATTTGATCGCACATTTTATCCAAAAAAGCGGCTGGAAGGGGTCCTGCTTATTTTCCTTTCCATTTCTTTGGAGTGCAGTTCCAGAAATAGTAAAGATAATTCTTGATCACCACGTATCCTGAATGGTACAGAACTCGCCATGAAAGGAACCTTTGACGCAGGCCTAGCACTGAAAAGAAAGAAATTCCGAGGGAAATAATTATTTCAAATCATAGTTCTACAGAGGATTTGAGAACTATTCTATCTTTTAAAACTTTAATTCATAGAGTAAAACATAAGGTACTACGTGTATGGTTTGCTTTTCGACTTAATCAGTCGGTTTTCCGTTTCAGTAATCAGGCAATCAATCTTTTAGTCAATCAATCAATCAATCAATCAATCAATTTTTAGTAAATTTATAAAAGAATTACCAAAGAAAGATATCATTCTGCTCCAAAACAGACGGACGGAAAATAAACAAAATTAACCGCATTCACAGGAATGTGCAGCCACTAATTAAAATTCGAGGGAGGATACATTGAACAATTAACACAAAAACTTTTGGTCATAAGATTCTTGCAAAAGAGGACCAATGAAGGATATCTTATGACTAATATACGCTTACCATAGCAGCTGCGTCGGAAACAGAATTTAATGTGAAATATTTTGAAGATGTGGTTTGTAGGAACGCTCATAGTGATAAAGACCCGCGGAATCACCCGGCGTTTTCCGATATCTTCCTCGGCGTCTTGCTTTGTTGGTATCTTTGGGTCTTCTTCGGCGGCTTTTTCCGGGTCTTCCTTCAGATAAGCGGTGCTGTCGAGATTCGCGTCCCTCTCTAATGTTTCTTCACCTCTCAAGGTTTCCGTATCCGTCTCGCTTTCAGCTTTGGTGTACTTAACCAAACAGAGGGCCAAGACCAACACAACGATCTCGTACAAGTGCATCTCTGGCTGTCGAACAAACGAATATGTAAAAGACTCAAGAGCTTGTAAATTAAAATTAAGACTGCGAAGTATTCTTAGCGGAGCTACGTTAAAAAAATCCCTCTTGTAAAGTCAACAGCGCTTAGGCTGGTACCAAAACTGGGGATCCAAATAACAGTCTAACTAAATTTCCTCTTCACTTTCATGTAATACTGGCTATGGATACTGGGTTAAATCAGTGGAGTTGACGACAAATATGCAAGCCTTCTTTTTTTAAAATTCCAATAAAGGAATCGCAAAAAGTGGTCCTTTTTGCTCTTGAACTCGCGGACCCTCTTAAAATACCAAGTTAAGTTGTTTAGCTTCTCCAATTCAATATAGTTTTCAACCAGTAGAATGTAAAAATAAATTTACAGGCAAAGATATATAAAACTTAATCATCAGTCTAAACCAGTGAATTAAGCTATTCATAACCCGAGCTGACAGGAGAGATCTAAGGGAAAGAAAGAATTATAACGCTTTAAACCGAATCCTCACCTTGACTGATCTGACTGTGATGACGCTAAGGTTTCAAAGTGTTTTCTTTTGCTCGCACGGTAGCAAAAGAAGAATAAGCGCGTTTGCCCTCTGATCTGAACAAAACAGCCTTTTTATACCATTGGTCACCACAAAAACGTGACTAGAACTTGAACCAATGTTGGTTATTTCAAGAACTCTGGTTCCTCTGGAAAAACAAAATTCTTTTGTATGCACTAACTCTTGTCAGTTTGGGTATCAAAATCACTTCTGAGGGGCCGGACTGTACAAGGCATCACGTAATTGAAGAAGGCTTACAACCCGGGGGGAGGGTACTCCTTTATATAAGCCATATAGGTACGTGCCGCCCCATCTGGTAGCGTTTTTGCGCCGTTTTGGTCTAAAAACTGGTATACACTTTGCCCATTTTGGTCTGGAATCGGGTGTGGTTTTAAAGGGAACTACGGAGTGTATGAACGTATTTATCGTTTCAATTCCAAATTAGTAAGAAAGAAAGAGAAATATGCGAATTCGAAATGGATTGAATAATTTTTTTGTTTCCGCTCTAATCTACTAGTAGGTAATGATAACATAAAGGCCAGGTCTGAAAACGGGAATGGATTTGAGAAGTCTAGTCTGAAAACGGATGTGGAAAATTACAGTTTTTTAGTCTGAAATCGGGTCAGGATTTGAAGAACCGGGCGGCACACCTCCACCAAGAATTCCCAGTAGTACCCCCCGGGGGGCTTACAGTCCAGTACACATGGCCATTTTACAGTTGTGGGCTTGGTACCCTAGCCCTTGAGAGAACGTGAGGTTGAGGTTGATTTTGTTGTGATACAAACCTCATTCCTTTTACAATGTAAATTTTGCTTAAAAAATACTAGTTAGCATAAGACAGACATGATTTACATAATAAAGCAGGAAGGGTTGTATCAAAACGGTTCCTTCTGTGAGTACCGGAGCAGAGATTACGTAATACAATAGTAATAAAAGACAGGAAACAAAACAACTCCAAATAAAGACTAATCCCAAGTGACCAAAAATACAAAGCTTTCCGGTACCTGCAGAAAGACCCACAAAACAAGGTCAACTCCAGCCTCGTTTTCACCTGTAACTTTAAAATGGGCTATTCAAAATCAACTAAACATGACATTTCAATTTATTATTTGTCTCACAAACGTTTGTACGCGTACGAGCAATATAAAGGCTAAACCACGACAAAATGATCTCATTCAATAATGATTAGTTTTCATCACGGAAAACTGCAAGTCTGGAAAATTTCTGGGTCGTTTATGTGGACTGTTAAAAACCTTGAAACAATTAAACAAAATATACTTGCAGAAAGGTCACGCGTGATAAAACATCTAGAGTTTTTAAAGATCGTGATAAACATATAGAGCTTGCAGAGAAAATCACAATTTTTAACGAGTGTTAAAGAAGCTCAACCACACACCAATGATTTTTAGAGTGATGCGTCGGCAGTTATTGAATGGCAAAGTGCAGTGGGGAAATAAAAACAATAGGTGGTTTTCATGCAATCTCGGGAGACACAAATAACAATGGTAAAATGACCAAATGCTGGTGGACAAACAAAGCGAGCTAAATGAGCGATCTTTTGTTTAGAGTCCACCAGCATGGCGTAGCCTGCGTGCAGACGATAACTAAACTGTGATTAGTACCGTCTGCGAAGCAGCGCAGAGATCCTTGTTCTGGACCCCCAACGGACTCAACGAATTGCCGAAAGTGCGTTTCGAATTCCCCTTCAACCTGATTGGCGATCACGACAAACAAAACAAAGGCCTTTTTTAACTGGCCAATCGTGGCGCGTACTCAAATCTGGGTACACAGCTGGAAGTCCAGAACAAGGATTTCGGCGCTGTTTCGCAGACGGAGTTAACCAGAGTTTAATTTCGTCTGCGCGCAGGCTAGCATGGCGGCGATGACGTAAGGTGAAAACCACCTATACGTGTTCTATATATTTTAAAACCGTCTACCCCAAATATCTTCTACGCACGTAGGCTTGTCGGTCAGTTGATGTAATTTATTTCTGAAATTTTCCCGGCACTTATCAGAAGTTTGCACTGAACCAGATTTCTAAGAGTTAACAAAGTCAGGGCGGTAGGTACTTGAACTATGATTAGCCTACAGATGTAGCGAATGAACAAGGGAATGCAAAAATTATCTCGATCGATTATTGTTAGCACGCTTTTGGTCTGTATACGAACCTGTGTATCCATGATCGGATCACTATCCCCAGTTAGTTTTAGTCTCATTTTTACTTTGTAGTTGAAATTTGCAGGGACAGGGACAATAACTACATTCCCCCCCCCCCCCCCCCACGCCCCCATGCAAGTACACTTGAGCAGGAGTCTCTCCTTACATACTGAACAAAAGGCAAATCATGACGAGGTGAAGTCTTTAGCCATGTCAGTTGCGAACACCTCTTTATTACGCATACACTCTTTTTTTTTTTTAAGAATATATTTTATAAGAATCTCGGGGCTGAAATTTGCGAAATTTAGGAATATTTTAAGAAAAAAGCCAAGGCTGAGATTAATTTTGAAAAGGATAGATATAATTTTGTGTGTTGAAACATCTGTAAATACAGTACAATATTATGTTTTTAACTTACCGTATAAAATTATTCCTTTCTCTGAACGGCGAAACTAGCCAACAAAACGAAAAAACCTGCACAAGCTATAGAAAAATGTTCAACACTAATGACAGTTCGATGAACGGTACATGTAATACATATGTACAGTATTCAGCACAAAAGACGTAAAGTAAACCGCAAAAAAGTATTATGACAAATTCTTTCCTTTTTAAATAACAAAACCTAGCGAAAACAAAAACAGCACTAGGCTTTATTTAAGAATAATACAAGAATATTTTCAGCCTAAAATCGGCAGAAAAATAAGAATATTCAGCCTGGGCCGGAAAAACAACATTCTTATAAAAAAAAAAAAGAGTGTACCCTGATGACAATGACAGCAGATAAATTCACGGCAGAAATATTACAGAAAAGTCAGCATAAAAAACACCAACTATTCTCTTGTGGCCGCTGTTAAGGTCACGCTTAACTAGGAAACCCGTGCAGTACTTATTTACAATTGAGTAAAGTTTGCTGATTGTACATGTCATTGTTTTCAGTGGTTTTCCAATTTCTTGTCAGTTTTCTTTTACGTACGTGAATGCAACTATTAAACTACTTGAAAATTGGACTGCTTTGAAACATGCCGCGGTTTGTTGAATCGACCACCGTTTAGAGGCACTAAAGGGACTGACGTAAATACAAAAACGCTTCAGGCTAATATCTCTAGCAAAAACCGCCAAACATGGTCCCCTTTCCTACAGGATAAAATATAAGACCCTTCCTTCATTTCTTTGGCAAACAAAAGTTTCCGGCTCAGCCCGAAACGGTTTGTCATGATCTTACCACAAAAGCTTTTAAGCAAAAGACAAACTAAGATAACATAAAGAGAAACACGTACTAAAGAAATAAATTGTCTCTATTTCTCACAGCGCTACCTAAGTTTCGTTCAATACTTACTACGCTCGTTTAGTCAATCGGGCGGGCGAGAAGACCGCCTCAGCTTCCCCGATTGACTTAGCGAGCGGAGTAGGCGGCTGAAATCCGCGCTAAACTTAAGTTTGGGTGGAGAGAATGCCCAGAGTAGTATACTTAGAGTATATAAAAATGAACGGTGATTTGATCGCACATTTTATCCAAAAAAGCGGTTGAAAGGGGTCCTGGTGCGAGTAGGCGAGGGCCTCAATCGAGTTGGTCGAGGCCACGGTATTGGTATCTGTCTTGGACTGCAGTTCCAGAAAAAGTAAAGCCAATTGTTGATCACTATGTATCCCGATTGGTACACAACTCGCCATGAAAGGAACCCTTGACGCAGGCCTGGTACTAAAAAGAAAGAAAAATTAGACAAAATAATTTTTTAAAAATCATAGTTCTACAGAGGATATGAGAATTATTCTACCTTTTAAAGCCTTAATTCTTGGAGTAAAACATAAGTACCTTGTGTTTGGTTTGGTTATCGGTTTAATCAGTCGGTTTTCGGCTTAATCAAGCAATCAATCTAATATATAGATTTAGCCAGGGCTAAAAGCGAGGCTCTCATTAATAAATTTATAATTTAAATCAAACAATAAACTTGTATTTCACAATTCAGTTAACTTTAGGGCACATTCATGTGACTTTTGACGGAAAGGCTGAGTGATTTTAGAGGAAAATAATTTGCAAACAGCCCAAGATAGCCTCATATGTACACCCCAAAACAGCAATCATCTTCGATCACATTTAAGAGGCATAATGGCTCTTGATCACCGTCGATTAATTAGGCCTGGAAAAAAAATCAGGCCGAATTTTTTGCGTTCGACAAGTTTACTTTACAAAATCTTGCCAACAAATCTGGGTGCGTGTAAACCAACCTTTTATACAATTTAAACATCACATCTGAGGTAAAACAGTACTATGAGGCACTGTTTCTATCATTCAGATCTCGGACAGAACGCAGTATTTCACAATTTTGCAATGCAAAGTGCATCCATTTAATATTCAGGACGATCGATCGAAGCAGGCGTGGGCTTTTAGCTAAACAGTTAAAAATATTTCCAAAATCACCTAGTGTATATGGCCAGCCGGTTCTCACTTTTGCAGAGCGAGCTGTGTTTGTGTTTGAATGAACATTAACAGAGTTACGCTTCAACATAATAAAGAATTTTTATTTAATTGTCTTATCGATGTGTAATCTTTAAAAGCGTTTGATACGCGCAACATTTTGAGTACCTCCTGCAAGCGATTTTCACTGAACGACTGAAAACAAACGGCTCAGTGATTAAAATTACAAGAGAGACCACCAACAATCACTAAATGAAAGATAATTCGGCGAAACATATACAGAGACAACAATTTTCATTCACGCAGACAATTTAGTATTAAAGTTTCCCTAATCCTGAGTCTTCAAGCTTAAAGCCTAGGAGGCCCGGCATCACTGGAAAGTGGCTATCCTGTTTTGACAGCTGTCAATTGACCATTTTGTGAATGTCCAATATACGAGACGTGGACCTGCCAAGACACGCCTGAGACACCACTCCCTCCCCTTCGATAGTCTCCCCTACCCCACCCTTACAATCTGTAGACGCGTACGTACGTACGCTCGGTCAGTCACGTGACAACCAAACGAAAAGAGGTTGACCATTTTCTATGAGTATGGGGCTCCGCTATAAATTGAGTCTCAAACAAAGAAAATGTAGCTTGCGGCTATAATATTTTGACTTTTGTGGTTCTTAGTTTGGCGCGCGGAAATTCGTTTAGGATTTCGTTATTTATTCGAAAGTAGACGATTCAGCTAGGAGAGTTTTAATGCCAGAAAATGTTTATCAGTCCTCAAAATAGCATGAGCATAATTTCACCGAACTAATTTACAAAATATACCCACTTTCCAGCTAACCTGCAAGGAAAGAAGGACCAACTGATCGCAGGTTACTTCAAATCCAGCTAAAGTAATTTTAATGGAGTAGAAACGGATGGTGTGGCAAAATAAGCTTCCTATAAATTCTTTGGAATTCTTTAAGGCCATTTTAAAATTCGCTTCGATTGCTTGAAGAGCTCTACAAGCCTACACTCCTGTTTATATCATGTCTACATAATTCATTTAATGGTATTTGGAAACATTTTGGAACCACAGAGACGACGTTCTAGCTGGTTGAAAATTTGTGTTGTCTAATGTCTTCTGTGATATCGGTGGAAATGTATTACCTGCTAGGTGGAGAAGTGACTCTTGTGTTTCCAAATTGCGCACTAAATAGTATGTCTTCAGTAGCGTCAACCGTTTTTTGTCCAAGTTACAGCCCACTGACTAGGGGCTTTCAATTGAGTCAGGACTGTCAATCCAAAACGAACGTAAGTGCAACATCTGAGCAATAAAAGAACATCTTTTAAACCGAATGAACCAATCAGATCGGAAAATACATGTAGCTGACTTATAGCGCGGAATAATCAGTTAAGGAGCCAACCATTTGACTTTTAAGGGGGAGTAGGGGGGAGGGGTTATGAGTCCCAAAACCACTGATGAAAGAATTTTTTCCGGAAATATAAGGGTGTAAGATTTTTTTTCCAGCATTATACGTCATGAAAGAAATTATTTTTCAGAGTAGGAATTTTTTTGTGAGCAAGGTAAGAGATTTTTTCCCTCGAAATCAGTCTGCAGGATATTCTTTTCTGAAGTCACCCATACCCCCCTCAAAAGTCAAATGCTCGACCACAAAGCTAGTCATGAGTTGTTTTGGCTGTCATCTTATTGGTTTAAAAAATGGCGCGAGAATCCCAGTCAAGCCGGCTGTGTGACGTTTGGTCCATATTATGTAATGTACATTTCAAATGTCTTTAAGCCTCCCATCGTTTGAATATCTTAAATTCTAGTATGCTTAAACTTATGCTCACGGGGTGGTACTCGACCAATTTTAGGGCATAGGTGAGCCACTGACAGTTTGAAACCCTGACTCTGTTTAGGACGAAAAATTCCTAACATACACACCCTGTTTAGGACAAAATCCTAGATTTTTAATTACGCCGTTTGGGACAAGGACAAAATGCACGCCAGAGCAAATTCACGTCACTATACTTGGAGTTCAAACAAAATTCATCCAGCAAATCAAATTAATCGTGCAGGCAATACCCTGTTGACAGTATCACACGAATTTATATACCCTGTTTAGGACAGACACACAGTAAATTATACCCCGTTTAGGGCAGAAAGGCATTCCTGTTGAAGTTTGTTTTAAGAGCCAGTGTTTACTAAAAGCAATTTTTAGCTAAAGGTTTGTTTGTAGATCATAAAGAGACGTCCAAACTTGAGGACGAGTTAACAGTGAGTCCTCGGGAGCTAAGTAGAGAAAGTATTTGGTGGAGCAGTTGTTTTGGCCGTCGCGGTCGCGGGTTGCGATTTTGGTTTGCACCTATAGAAATAATAAATCCAATTCTTGATCACCACATATCCTGACTGATATGGAAGTTTCCATCCAAGAAACTGTTGACGTAGACCTGGGACTGAAAACAAACAAAAAGATATTTGGCCATTTTGAGGACTTTGAGGTTTTGCGTAAGTGCGTATAACAAAGAATATTCAAATGATCGACAGCTCGTCAATAAAAAAAAAATTTCCAAAGAATTCACTTCTTTCTGCTTTAATGGCTCCCGCGGAAAAATGGCAAACGCCGAGCTGGCGAATGTATTTTGCGGGATTTTAGTAAGGCTTCTTAAATGTTTCGATCAATGGTTTCTGTTCTCATTTTAAGTAGATTCAACTCCGCTATGGCGATTCAGAGTTAGAAGATAAGGAAGTTTTAAGAGAGCAACCGACCGTTTGGCTTAGCTTTAAAATTGTAACCTACAAATGATCTGCTTCTCCACCCTGAGTTTTGAGAACTCCTTACTAACTTCTTAATTAACATTTTGGCTAGCTGTTTGATTTCGAATTATATTTCCCACATGTTCTCTGAGAGATCCAAACGAAATTAAAAAACTTCTGGTTCTTTATTCTTGTTTATGAAGTCCATCCCGATACATTTTGTACGAATGAGAAGGATCGAGAAGTTTTGCTTGTCGCCATCTGCTATGGTTTCGGCGGGAAAATATGGAGACGATTGAAGAGATGACTTTTTTTTCGTGAACACCGCTTTGCATACCGCAAGATGCAACTGGTTGATTCTAGATTTGCTTTGTTATTGGCTGTGTTCTTTAGGGTATATTATTATATACATATACTGGGAACCATTATTTTTAATTACAATGTACTGTTCTTTGTCCCATTGCCATACGCTGACATCCATTGTAGTTATCTAGTAAGTTTTCCAATATTATATTTCAGTACCGGCATTTGACAACCCATTCTTTACGACTAGGAATAAATTGAGCGGGAACGGCGTGTTAACAAATTCCGTTTTAGAACAGATGGGGGAAGCTAAGATAATTTAAACTAAAAACCTCGACCGTTTCTGAACACGCCAATAACGGCGATAAAATTTTGTTGACCGAGTCCCTCATTGCTACTCTCGTAAAGTTAAAGAGGCTATTTACTTGAGAGGTTACCCTGACAACGTCAACAGGGACAGTAGAAATGACACTATATTACTGAAGGTTGAATGCCTGCGATCAATCAGACAACACAACCACAGCAAATCAACACCGTAAAGTTCTGAAAGTAACATATCTCGTTTCAAGTTCTTTCGTATTCAGCAGTCTTCTCCTATTGCTACTTTTGGCGGGTCGCTATTCCCGGGTCGTTTGTAACTTTCGAGTGGCTAACACTTGTACTCCACAAGGGCAGTTCGAAGTTACGGTGATAAATTCGCAGAAAATTAAATGTAAAAGGAATACTTTTTGCAAAAAGGTAATTTATTTCATGTTTATGTATCTTCGTTTGATTACGAATATCAAAGATCACTATAATCTTTATAATCAAATTAACCTCGAAAAAAAATCCTCCGACCCCCGCCCCGCCCGGGCGATAAATAATGACCGGTCCCTAGTGTCTTTCGGAAGGAATATGCTTACCTTCAGTGCGACGTCTGAAACAGAAGGGGTAGCTAACTGTAAAAACGTTTCGCGCGACCCTGAGGTAAGGAACCACGACACGGAGAAGTATTGGTGCCGGGGGTAGCCGGGGTGGCCGTGGTCGAATGGTTCGTCTATCTTCCTTGGGGTCTTCCTTTTCGGCGAGTTTCTTCGGATCGTCTTCTGCGGTTTCATTTGGGTCAAGTTCCTCCTTTACATCAGAAAACCAATGTTCTGTGACGGTGGCACTGTCAAGCTTGTCCTTAATAGGGAATGTTTTATCATCTTTTACGGTGTTCCTAGCCGTCTCGCTTTCTGCTTTCGTAAAAACCAAACAGAATCCAAGGACTAAAGTAACGACCTGGAGCAAGCCCATCTTTGGCTGTAAAAACAAACAAAGACATAAAAAAGCTATTATAGCGCTCAGCTCTTGCAACTGAGTACAAACACTTTACTTCATCTTTTCTTAACTTCCAATGAAATCAAGTAAAGTTTCGGTTGTAACCTTCAACAGAAAATTTGTCGTAATAGTTAAGTGTCTCTTACTTGGATACCCAAAAGCAATACTCTTTGCTAAAAGAACAAAAAAATGTTATATAACGAGAATTGTTGGTGTAAGTAGTTAAGAGGCTTTACGAGATAAAGAAATTAACTGAAAAGCCTACCGTGTTAAGTAAATCCCGTTAACAGCACCTTGAGCAGCACATAAGGAAAATGATCTCAGTTCTAGGTGACGCACAAAATTGTAGTCAGCTCGAACAAAAAAATTTGCATTACAATAATTTTAACTCAAAGGTCTTTGATCATGTTTACAAGAGAAGAGCCAATCTCAGCACCCATGCAGCACTGCTGTAATTCTTTAGTTCTCCTTTGCACTATTGGCTTATAAGCATTCCGCGTTTTAACTCTACCACCTTGCTTGGGGAAATAAAACAAACGTAGTATAATATTCACCCCTGAAATTCAAGGTGATTTCTATTGATAAGAATTTCCAGGTATTGACTATTTTCGAATTCTCCATAATACACTCTTTTTGCGTCTTCAAATGCTCTTGGGAAAATGTAGTAATCCCAGGAGCATTTGAAAACAATGGTCTGTGCACAATTTGGGGGGCAAGCAAAGTCCGCATGGGGGATTCGAAAATAGAGAATTAACAATGGCGTGTACAGCATAGTAATCAATAATACTTAACGTGAGGAATATGATTGTAAAATTCAATTGTCTGTTTTCTTTTTGCAAACTTAGGGAGGACTCATTTGTCGACATTTGCAGCACAGTACTCGCGTATAGCTGACGTAGTGCCAGTTGGATTTTAAGCTCAAAAACCTGAAAAGCTCTTATAATAGGCGTACATTGGGCTGTGTAATAGCGTGCCTTCTAACAGAAAATGTCGTACAGCATAAGGTCAATCCATATTTGCATTTGGTAGAAATGCCCAGGGGGCTCATATTATTCTTGTTTAAAGAACGTAAAAAATCTTTGTTTAATCAGCATTATTGTTAATTCTAAGGGGCGTAATTCTGATTTCTTTGTTATGTGTGCCTTCGGGTTTGACGTGGGTTTGAGTACTTCCCAACGAATCAGATTTTAGTTACATAGTGAGGTTTCCAAGAGAGGCTACACACTTTTCAGTAGTTCGTCTCTATCACTTGAGGACTCATGATGCAAAGAAATCGATGAACAACAAAGTGCGGAGGAACAAAGTCTTTCAATGCGCAGTGATTAAACGAAAGTTTGAATGCTGGACAATTGCGGCAATTCATTAAAAAAGCGTTTTCTTTAGAAGATAATTTATACAACAGGATAAATTAGAGTTAATGTGATAACCATAAACCCGCCCTTACCAGTAATGGAACCAGCTCACTTCCTTTCAGGGGTCACTTCCGGCATGCGACCCCTGTCACACTATTTCTTTCGCTCAGCCAATTAGATGCCAGCTATCACATGTACAGTTGATGCCTATATTTTCGCGCCTAGCTCAGCAAAATGGCACTTCATATTCTTCTCTTCGTGGAACAAAATCCCATCCCACCCTCCCTTATTACTGCTTGATTCTCTCTGCTGGTTTTTCTTAAGGTTTTATATAGGAGGTCTTTTCTCTTACTTAAAAGTTTAAGAAGCTGCTTATACTTTTTGCAATCATACGAACTACTGATCTTTGTTGTTTACACTTTGAATCAATTGTCAAGAAGATATGGCAGAAAAGAGGTGGGGTTTCTACTGAGGGGAATCATTCTACCAGGCATCCTAACATGCTGGCCCACTTAGTTACTTTGGGCCTTATTTTGATTATTAAGTTGATAAAAGTTTAATTGTCATTTACCTACAACTTCTATTAATATATTTTCGTCTAACCTCTCTCCCTCGAGGTTCATATTAAGTGTCTGGCTCTGCTTTCGGGAGGGTTCGGGTTTCCCTCAAAATAATTGAGGGTTTTTCCTGACGGGCAGCAGGCACGCAATTCTAGCTTAAATTAGTGATGATATCTGTATTGAGAGTTGTTGGTAATTAATAAACATGGGTTCGGGATGAAGTGCTCCCATACAGGTCACACTTTGCCCCATAGACTCTTGTTACTCCTTAAACCGGGGAATTAGACATCTAGAGAGGTCTTTCCACCTCTCCAGTACCCAAGGGGAATTATCACCTCCACTCACAACCTTGGGGGATTTTCAACCCCTAGAGAGGATTATCACCCCCAAGAGAGGATTATCACCTCTTCCCTTGTAGATTTCGTACTGTTACACCAATATGTAGAGAAAAGTGACCTGCTGTCCATATTTGGAGTACTTCATCCCTTACCCCTTTTCCCCATAATAATTCTGGTCCAGTTACTCTCTTTTATCTAAGGGGTTATGGGTTGAGAGCATTAAGGCTTATTAAAAGCCGATAGAAATTCTAATGGAAAAGACTTACGATAACATCTAGTTCGGTAATTTGTTCGGCGAAAAGCGTAGTGTTTACTACGGATTAAACCGATTGGAAGTATCTCAAATGCCAATCTGATGCTTGGGAGGAAGTCAAGTCAGTTGAAGCGTACTCAGTTCTATAAATTTGATTTCTTACATCCAAGAGCTTTCATGATGTAAACAACTACTCTCTTATTAAATAAGAGACAAAGAATAATTCTAAAACAAATTTTGAAAGAAAAACCTTCTCTTTATTTATAATGGCAACAAAAAAATTACACTACTACTTGCATTGCTTCTTCAATAGAAGGACTTTATCTTTAGTACTAAAAGTACCAGCTGGGTTTCGCTGTTATTTTCTCTAATAATCTCATTTTATTAGGCCATATTGAGGAGACTTTGCTTAACTCAATTTGAATAACGTCATAGCCAACCAGCCATTTTGTAAATGTTAGCTTCAGCAGTAAAGTAGTGACAGCAGATTAACACAGACGGTCCGTGTTTTAAATTACTGTTCAGTTCGTTTCTTCTAGCTATTTTAAACAAATAAACAGTTTTCAAACACTGTATCGCATATATTTTTGGAAAGGTACGTCGCTTAACCTACGAAACGTTAAATTCATTATAAAATGGCCGCTTGTATGTTTTATTTTTAATCGGTTCACTGATAGGGTTGTCCATAATTATGCTCAATGTTTCCAACTATTATGCTAGTTCTTTACGCTCAACAAATGTTACTACAATTATGCGCCGCTCAAATAGCAACACTACTATGCTCCGAATTGACATTTTTCCTCCTTCGAATGTTGTCGAGACCACTTACTCATCTGAGGGTCAGCTAACAATGTTGTAGAACTGGAATCGATGGAAGCCATGTTTGTGTTTATTTGTACCAGGTGTGGTCTTAATGTCGTGGTACACGGGCTGGTGTCTCATACGTAAATCCTATGTTCTTGGCAAAAATTTTTGCAAAACAAACAAGTGTTACACTATTATTCCAGCAAAATGCTTCATTCTTTTGCTTCACAATTATGCTCAAAACAAGATGTACCAGCATAATGTGGTCAACCCTATTCACTGAGTTTTAAAATTTACAGGATTGAGAGCCGTTTGACGCACATTCTATCCACTAAAGCGGCTGAAAGCGAAACCCTGGTCAGGGAGTTCAGGGCTTGCTGGTTGGAGTTGGTCGATATTTATAAATGTGTCCCGGGAAGGTGCACTTCCAGAAATAGTAGATCCAGTTGTTGATCGCCACATAACCTGACTGGTTCCAGATTCGCCATGTAAGGAACCTGTTACCCAGGCCTGGAACTAAAAGCAAAGAAAGTGTAATCTGCATTAATTCAGTATATGTTCAATTCTCCCATAGGAAATAAAGTGCTCTCACTGGCAAAAAAAAAAACTGAAAAAAAATTACAATAGCCCTTTCCCCATATTACTGTATATGTGAAAGACTTTTATATTACAAACATTTTATTACATAATTAACGGCCGAGAGCCTGAGAAAACAGCTGACAGGACCTGAGGACCTAGCGCAGATTTTCGTTAGTACTGATGACGTGTCACTGCTCAGATCTGGGTTGTGCTTTTGATTGATCGTGACGTGAGGGTTCGAGATTTGCTTCAACCAATCAGAAGCATTACCAAGATCCGGGTAGTGACTCTTCATCAGAATGAAATCAGTTCTGAATTTCTGCTTTCTTTCTGATCTCAGACTATGGTCATGGAAGTGATGATATCGAAGCCGTCAAAAAAATTTCACAAGACACTTGCATTGATAAAGTTGCCGGGTAACCGCGAGGGGAGTCATCAGGACCGAGTTGTTCAAAGCTGGGTTAAGATAACCCAGGGTTAGTGCGAGATTTGAATTCAAATTTGAAAGTTTAAAAAGCATTTCAGTTCTAATTCTTTTTGTCTACAAGTTGACGATTGGAAGCTCTAAAAATAACAGATAAAATTCTCTGAGAAAATGCTTTTGAGCACAAGAAAATTTAACCCCGGGTTAAGCGCTAATCGGCCTTCGAACAACTGGGCCCAGAAGTAACATTACCAGTAGGATGGAATAGTAGATCAACTGAATGCGCAGACTATCAAGATTCTCGGTTCAAATTTTGAGAAATTTGGGATTTATGTACAAAATCAGAATTCCGTGTTTTTGAAACCTTGAATTCGTCTTGCTCCATACAAAAAGAGCTTATGCCAATGTCCATAAAGCCAACTTTATCTCGCACTGAATTAAACGCATATTTCTTACCAAAGCATCCACGTCTGAAACAGTAGGAAGTGCGAAAGAAATAGAAGTTGTGATTGGTAGGCACTTTCATTGTCAGATATAGTGAGCGCAGAATGACTTTTTTGGGGGTGTCTTCCTCGGAGTCTTCCTCTGGTAGGATCTTGGGTTCTTCTTCTGTGTCTTCTTTCAAACCTTCCTCAACTTCATCCTGCATGAATTGTTCTTCATCTTTCATCTCAGTTTCAGCTTTGGTAAAAACCAAACAAACTCCGAAGACCAAAACAAGAAACTTGAAGAAATGCATTTTCTGACTGTTCTAACAAACCAACAAACAAATATTAATCATTATGAGCTTGAGGAACTTTAAAGTTGTGAGATACTTTGATAACACTTAGATAATACTAAACTTCATCCAAAAAATGCTAATTATTGAACAAAGGTTTTAAATATTTCATTAAATTTTACCAATCGATGACAAAATAAAACTAGAAGGAGATGAGATAAATATTCCAGGGACAGTTCAGTTATAAGGGAGGGAGGGGACTCTGAAAAGAGCAAAATACGGCTAAAAAGTGAACTTGCCCTCCCTATGATAAAAAGGCTGAATTAACTCCTTGCCCCCTGTTAAGCCGATAAGTAAGGTTAATCCCCCAACCAATTTTCAGCCCACGTTACCACGCTTTGGATAGTTATAAACCCTAGCGCATAAGTACTAGCACACTGAAGTGAGCCGCACTGCCCAAATTTTATGGCAGCTACAAACCTTTACGTACCTTGGAAAGTTTATGTAAATGAGTTAGTTGTGGTTTTATTAGGTAAAGTTTAATTTTTCGTAAATTTCAATTTTCATGCTATTTTACGTCCCTGCCGAAAGTCCACAAAGTTTTTGGCTAACCGATGTCGTTAAGTATCAGAGTTCGTATATTTCTTGACACACCGCAGTGGACGTGTGCGGGCTACGATTTGTCCTGATATTTTACGACAGAGTATCGGGGACATGACACTCTCTGAAACGCCGCGTTTCACTACACCCCGCGTATCGATATATGATTTGCTAAGTGCAATCGGCTATCGAAGCCGTGTAAATTCCACTAAATTACTTATTTCACGCAGTGAAAGAGCAGCGAGATAGCGACAACTGTAGTTTGTTGAAAACAATATTCAAAGTGCAAAAAGTGATCATGCAATACGGTACAGTTTGGATCAAGAACTAGGAAAAAAGATGATGATTTCGTGCATTTAAGAACTTTTTGGGACCTCAGTTGAAAACATATTTTCAGAAAAAAAAAATTGGCTCGTGTAAAAACACTTTTGGGGCCGGAAGCGTTTTTTAATTTGAAGAGGATCTTGCGTGGGAGTTGAAAAACGTTTCGGCATTTAAAAACATGCATATTTTCAGGTTTGAATAACTTTTCAAGATCCAAAAAGATTTTCGGAAAAGGTCGTCTAGATTTGAAAAAGATTTACTAATTTCAAAAGAATAGAGGACAAAGAATTCTTTTTGAGAAATTGTTTAGCTGGGTCTCGAGACATTTTTTAGAGATTCAAAACTTTATAGCTTTGCTTTTGGATTGGCCTTTCGACTTCTTAAAGATCCAGTTGAAACAGTTGTGGATTTGAAAACGATTTTTAAATTTGAAAAACTTTACAAGGTCTGAAAAGATTTTCTGAAAAGGTTTTCAAAATTTGAAAGAGATTTTAACAACTCAATCTCAGGTAACTTTCACACAGGTAAATATATAAAAGCAAACAACCTTTAAAAGTTATAGATAATACAAACAATCCAATTTGCTTTAGGTAGGGAAACTCGGTCATAATTCAAGTTTAAACAGAAGCCATACCTTAGACTGTGCTGAGCTTAGACTTTTCACCTTGTAGGTTTCTCTGTGCTGACGAAAAATTTGTATGCCCTTTACATCAATGGAGCAATTTCTTTTATACTATCGGTGTCGCCACAAAAAGAAGCTCAACTATTTAGATCATAAGAATCTTTTATTATAACTACTTCTTCAAGTTACGTAAACGACGCGTGCGAGTACTTTTCAAAACCCGTCAAAAAGACAAAGCGCTTTTCATGTACAAGGGTCACAGGACTTGGAAGTCTCTTGACTCATAAAATAATTTCCGCGTTCAATTACGTAAATGTTAGGCAGAGCACCTGAAGGTTGCATGTTTTCTTTACTTTAGTTAGGAGTTCACTGGTTTAATTAAACTTTAGCCAGTTAGGAGTTTAATGGTTTAAATTTATTAAAATACATAAATAAATAATAAGCTACATCAAACCCAGCAGAAATGAATAATCTCGATCGATACCTGTTAACAGGTTAGATGGGTCTAACTCAAGCGGTTTCAATTTTTGGGAAGGTACGGGTCAAGTCCAAATAAAGTTAAACAGCTCACATCAATAGGGACTTTAAGATCCAACGACGCGGACGACAACGAGAACGTCAAAAAAACAATTGGTTTAATTAGCAAAACAACAACTTCGCACGTGCATCACACTTTTTTGTACATTTCTTTCCCGTTTTTACACGACTAGGACGTGAAAATGCCTAATTTCGCGTTTTATGGAGGACGTAAACAAGCAACGACGAAATTTTGTTTCTCTTTCTGAGCTTGAATTTGGTCCCTTGAAATTCAGCTTCAGGAGGGTTCGCCTACAATTGACAAAGTAAGTGGGTAGGAATAATCCCTATAAAGACTGAAAGAACGCAAATTCACTTTTTACGCGACGTCCTTGTCGCCGTCGCGTCGTTGGATCTTAAAGTTCCTAATATTTCGTGCCAACGCGAAGCACGGGATCATCAAGAGACAAAGTGCCCTAGTATTCTGTTATAATTGACGTGTTTTAGAATAAAGGGTTCTTAAAATTCAAATCGTAAAAGTGGTCATTGTTTAAACACAATGTTAGCCGATACATGTCAACCGCAAACTGATATCGATAGTGTCCCAGAAAACGTGCCAACTTTGGGACAACAGTTGGGAGGACTGCTTTTTATTCAGCCACTTTAAAAGATCGTTTCAAACTTCAGGTCGACAAAATTAAGGCAAGAAAGTTTTAATGGCTTCCATCGATTCCAGTTTTACAACATTGTTAGCTGACCCTCAGATGAGTGGTCTCGACAACATTCGAAGGAGGAAAAATTAAAGCAAGAAAGTTTTAGTTTTTGTGTGGTGTTAATTAAATACAAATGTATGGTAAGTCTTTAGATGTGTGAACCTATTTCAATGTGGCCATTTTTTTCTTATAATAAAAATTAGAAGAGAAACGAATTTTCAATCCACGAACTCTATCACCGCGACCTTGAACGCACAATGTCACATTTTATTTCATAATTAGTACGTTTTAAAATCGTTCATTAGGTCATTTGAAACCGGGGAAAGGATTTCCTGTTATAAATATATAGAAATATTAATAAATACACTTAAAATCTAATGAGTGTTATAAAAGCCGCACCGAACTTAAAAAACGCGTGCAAACTCGCACTGGGGTAGTTAAAGGATCAGCTTCAGGTTTTGTCGTTCTTCAAGTCACGTCATGACAAAAAATTCAGAATGACTGAAATCAGAAAATTCTCACTTTTTGTGAGGAGTTGAGCAAGAACAGCAATTAGTCCTTAAGTGTGTGAAGCTAATTTACCGAGACACTGAAAAAGAGTACGAAAACGTAAAGAAAAAAAGTGGGGAAAGAAATCAAAAGAGCGCAAAGGGGCGTGTCACAGTTTAATTCTAGCTTTTGGCTTCTGCTAGTGACAAGGAATGGCTCGACGGATACGTAATTTGTTGTATAGACCAACAGTTGTAATTATGGTCTATTAACAAAACCCTTGAACTTGAAATCTACATGTAACTAGTGAAAACTTCCAGTGTTCCTTTCCGTATGTTATTGTATTTCTTTTCTAGTTTTTTAGTAATATGTAATTGAATAACATGGCCTTTATTTAAAGTTGTTTCCTGCCTAGATTAGCGTAAGAGCTATTTGCGGGGCATACGGTATATTGCAAAACTTATCGTTCTGTCAATAAATACATTGTTGTTGTTGTCGTTGTTTCGTTGTTGTTGTTGTTGTTGTTGTTGTGGTTGTTGTTATTGTCGACTGATGTAGCCTATTGAAATTCTGTAGGAAGAGTCGACTGGGAGAATGGACGATAGATTGTTCTGTATTTACCCTGTGGCACGAAACGTTTGCGGGAGTTTACATGTATTTTTGCGGATTGGCGATTTTTTGTGTTTTGTGGGAACTAAGTTTTGCGTTTTGAACAGACTGGTTTTTCTTGCTCGGAATTAATTTTTGCGATTTTTAGAAAGTACCCAGTGCCCAGCATTGATGTTATTTTCGTTTTTGTTAAGTACGTACAATAGAAACAAAGTTTAAAACAATACTACACGGTATTCATACCCTACGTAATTTAACAGACACAATTTCTTAGTACTAGAGTTTTGTGTAGCGAATCTAAGTTAGAGAAAAATTACTCTGGATTAAATCTTTTTGGGGGAAATGTTTGTGGTAATTTTTGTTTGCGGGAACTTATTTTTGCGGATCGCTGGAAAAGTCGCAAAAATCGCATAAATCTGAACCCGCAAAAGTTTCGTGTCACACGGTAATATTGCATTTGATGCGTTGGAAACTGTTCACATTAGAGGCTCCTGCCCACTTATACAAGTATTTCTTTCTGAGAGGCAAAGAATAATTTGAAAAGAACGTTTGAAAAAAAAAAAATTTTCTTTATTTCTCATAGAGGGATGATAAAAAGAAACACGTGTCTACATCTTATTCCGTTGAAGGAAGCACTTTACTAAAAGCACTTCCTAGGTTTCCCTCCCTATTGAGTCATATAACTCTCGTTCTTAGGCCATATTAAGGAGACTTTGATTAAATTAGACTAGAAACTACATACAGCCAGCGATTTTCCAGTGCTAATGCTAGGAGTGTGAAACGTGCTGGTGGTTCTCAGGCCAGATGGTCTGTGTCATTAGCTACGTTTTCTTTGTTTCATTGTCATATTTTACAGACTTTATTCTTAACTTAAGTGTATTAACAGTTTGAAAGCACACAATCAGGTGGACTGATTGCACTATCTATCCAACGCGTACGGGAGGGGTCGTGAAAGTCGAAGTTGGATTAACGGTTGGTGGGACTGGCCGATGTCCATAAAAGTACTTTGGGCCGCTGCTGTTCCAAAAATAGTAGAGCCAATTGTTGATTACCACGTACCCTGATTCGTACACAACTCGCCATGAAAGGAACCCTTGACGCATGCCTGGTACTGAGACAAAAGAAATATTATATATTAGTGGAAATCAGGAGCCCATAAGCCCAAGCGAGCAACTTCAATTAATACTAGGCCTATGTGACGGTGTTTTTACGGACCAGTTTATTTTTGGACACATGGGGAGGGGGGGGAATTAGATGGGTCGTCGTTTTCATCTCGGAATCACCCGCTTTGTCTGCTTTGGTTTGGCCATAAAATTGTAAATCATTGTAAATCAGTCTTGTTCAAGGGCATCCTCCTTGGGGCTTCGCCCGGAATAATTTCCAACACTCGTCAGGGGATTTTTGCCAGACTGCTAATGGTGCAGTTTACAAGTAATAAAGGAATGAGTAATGATGCCAGCTATGTGAATACGAATGTGAGAAAGACCACCATGCAGGGAACTACCGTCCCCTACTCTTTACGACCAGTTTGTGAGAAGCAAACATGTTGAGTCAACATGTTTGAATATTGGCCTGTTCGCAACTATCCAGTCAACTTGACTTCACACTTAGTCAATAAGGTATATTTCGTACCATAACATCGACGTCTGAAACAGTAGGAAGCGTGAAAGAACCTGAAGTTGTGATTTGTAGGCACTCTCGTGGTGAGATATATTGGGTACGAAGTATGGAGCCTTTTCTGGCTGTCTTCATTGGAGTCTTCTTCTGGCATCATCTTGGGGTTTTCTGTGTCTTCTTTTGGGTCTTCATTTAGATTAGGGGACCAATCTTCTGATGCAGTGCTGTCAAGTTCGTCCAGCACGAACGCTTCCTCATCTTTCATCTCGCTTTCAGCTTTAGCAAAAACCAAACAGAATCCGAAAACCAACAGAAGAAACTTGAACAAATGCATTTTCTTACTGCTATAAACAAACAAACAGATATTATAGTTATTATTAAGCATGGAAAACCTTAGATTATGAAATAATTTGAATGCGGAAAACTCCGAAAAAATTCCCTGTTATCAAGTCAACAATTCTTACGGCTCAACGAGCTTCAAAGGATTTAATATATATCAAAAATAAAAATTTGTACCAACACTTTTCTTCTCACTTTCGGTTTTATATTGGACCATATCAATTGGATAGAGTGTCAAACATGCAATCCTTTTGTGTTAAGTGAATCTCAAAATATCTCTCTTAGTCATTGATTTAAATTCAACGTTGATTAAATTCTCCAATTCATAATAACACAAAACTGGTGGGAAAAGGAAGAATTATTCGGCACTAAGGAATTAAATATATTTCCTCAATAATTGAATAGCCAGCGAAACAAGATCCAGGTGAAACGAAAAGTAAGTGTAACAATACGATTGTAGTCCCAAGTAACGTTCAGACAAAATTCAACTTAAAATGTAAATGCAACCTGCGTTAATGCATATTAAAAACGATAGAAAGGGAAACACAATCGGTGCGAACTCGAGTTTAACTGACGGAGAATCCTATCGCATTTAGTAGTAAATAGGCTTACCTTAACCTGTGTTTCGCTCAGAATTTCACCCGCTTGTAGGTAATTCCTTATGCAGACAAAAATGTTTGCCCTAAACATCGAAGGAAATAGCGTTTTTATACCATCGGTGCCACCACAAAAGGAACTCAACGTAATTTTTGCATCATGAAAACCGTTTATGTACTTTTCCATCTTTACGTAAACGCTGCGTACGATTACGGTTCCAAAGATATAAAAGACACTAAACCCCTTGGTTTTTTATGAACAAAGATAAGACTTCTAAGTCATTGACTTGTGAAATAAGTTCCGCGGTCAATGTTGCAAATTGTCAGGCACTTGATAGGCTGCATGAAGGTGGCGTGGTTTCCTTGTGTTTTGGTTAAAAGTTTAAGGGACACAGAGATTTCTTGAATTTCTACAACCTGCATCAATCAGACTTTATTTTACTTCGAAATTTAAATTGGTGAAAATGTTAATATCTCTGAAGAAACGTTTTTTTCACAAAAGTCATAAAATTCATTAAAATATGTTCAATAAACAGATAGTTTGTCAATAGCTACACTCAACCGTGAATAAATCAAATCCGGAATAAATTTTTCAACGGCTTAGATCCGGGTCAAACTTAAGCACTTTTAAAATTATTTTAAAACAAAGAAATAGTTAAAGAGGTCAGTGTCCATAGACACGTAATCATCAGTTCAAGGAAAAACGTGCCAAAGCGAAACGGCTTTGTCCTCAGGTATTTTGTCGTCTTAATTATACTTTAAAATAAAAGAGTTCTTAAACTTCAATACCCAAAAAGTGGTGATTGTCCAAAGACAAAGTTAGTTCAACAAAATATTGACCTTTTGTTCGACAAAAAACGTGCCAACTTTGGGACAAAATGAGGCACTGCATTTATCCTTTTTTGCATCGTTTAATGTAGTTTCAAACTTATTGTAGGTTGACTACAGCGGGCAAATTCTCATGTTTTGTGTGTGGCGTTTAGCACCTATGGAAAAGGGGCGTGAAGCAATGCATCTCTTAGCGTAGCACATTAAAAGAGTATTATTAAAATCGATTTTTTTTATCTACACTGCCGGAAACAGCTCTTCTAGTGGCTCGGCTTGAATACACAATTTTTTTTATTATGTAGGAGAAAAAGTGCAGTGAGTTTTTCCGTCACAATTCTAGGAGTTTCAAAATCATTCTATTAGTCATTTGTAAACACGGAAAAGAATTTCTGTTCTAAAGTAATAATAACCGTACTTAATAAATGTTCCGCTTGCATAATAAAAAACCGCATGTGAACTTAAGAAAGAAGGTCTCTGAAGTTCGTAGAAGAGGTTACTGCCCAAATAAGGAGAAAATTATGGTTAAAGAAACATCACTGAGAAAAATGTGCCAAGTAGCACCTTTAGGTGAAATGGGTTTCCAAAAGTTCATCAGTAATAGATAATTGCGTTTCAAAATTCAGAGTGACTGTGGCTAGAATATTATCATATTGCTATATGTGTTGAAGTAAAGAACAGATTATTAAAGGGGCTGTGTCACCGCAATCCAGTTCATTTTGTTTAATTTTGCCAATTACTCGCCCTCAATCGCTATGGAACTTAAAGTAAGTAAAGAAATTACATGTAAATGACAAAATCAGAGATCCGAGACAAACAAAATATGTCTCCTGAGCATTATTTTTGAAGTTGAAAGCAGCAGGGATCAACTTTGAAAAAACTGTTAGGCTGTACAGTTTTCATAAACCCTAATTTCAATCCGTTTAAATCTTCTTCAGTTTTGCCCATCCGTGGCATCTGTTGTTTCTGTTGTGTTATTTTAACCTTCCTTTAAAGTTTTAAGCGGTTATTTTTACGTTTCTCTTAATTTAACGGGCATTTTGTAATTTCCTAATTTGGCTGAATTTCGTGACAAAGCTCCTTTAAAAGAGAACAATAATTCCGGGCAAGCCGTTGGATTTCACCGTGAGGACCGTGGTGTGCAGGTTCTCCACTGGAACCAGCCCGGAGTGCTGAGATGATTACCGGGTCATTCTAGGTAAAAAGGGATGACATAATTTCACAAGAAAAAGGGAAATTCATTAAAAAAGGCTGATAGTAAGTTTGAAAAACAAACAGAACTACATCAACTTTTAGAGGTAATGGAGGCCCGTTCTTCAGATCGGTGTACGTCTGATTTTCCGAATTAGTCTGGTACTGGAGGAGGGACGACTATGAAGGATGGAAAATACTAGGTTTTCCCAGGCCGTTAAGTTTGACTAGGTGCAGGGTGAAATTTTGGCTTTCAAACTAAAAAGTTACACAGTTACGTTTTGAAAATATTATTCATGCTGCCGCAGCCTATAAATGACACACGGCCGTGGGGATTGGTGACAGTGCGCAATATTTTATACCAATGCATGGAATGCGGACAGTGATCCCGCAAGGTGTAAATGCAGCTGTACCACAAAAGTATTTTAAGTACCAATTCAAAATTAGAAAAAAAGGAAATACCCTTTATATTGACAATTATCTCGGTTAACATTTCGTCTTAAGAATTCCCTGCGTTAACGTGCAGAACAGAAAGTCTGAGGTTAGCTTTATTCCGCATTGAGCTATTTTTCTGAATTGAAGTGAATGAAGAAGCAAGTCGAGTCTTAATCTTAATTAACAAGGGTCATATTCCTTGATAATAAAACTCAAACACAATACACGATTTCTTAGATATCGGCATCTAGCTGTGTCTTAATGCTGTTTAATTGTTCGAAGAAACAAGCGACGACTAAATTCCCCAGGATACGTTTTTTCGCCAGGTCCTTTAAAGAGTTTCCGTCCATTCAGTGGCTTTACAGGTCTAAAGTTGTTGCACAAATGGTTACCATCGGTTGATGTCAAGGTCCGCATGATCTCCAACTGAGAGAGATTGTGACAAGTCTTGATGTTAGTATTAGAATGACTCTTTTTGGAGCTGATTACATTAACGACGTATTGTTAACAAAAAGGTGGAGTGGGTAGTAGTCGCCACCTCACCTCATATCAACTGTTTTTGTTTCTTTTTAAACGATTTGCAAGTAAATCTTTCTGTAACAGGGCGATATTTGCTTTCGTGCAGAGAGGACAATTTGGGCAAAATATGATTAATTGTTGTTAGGGTTAAGTGGGTTGCCGCTGTCGTTGTCGCCCCCATCACCGCATTTCATTTTTCCTTTGTTTGTTTCTTTTTAGAGGATTTGCTAGTAAACCTTTCTATATTAAGACCCTTTTGCTTTCGTGCAGACATCCGAAATAATTTGCGCAAAGTATAGTTGGTTGCCAGGGTAATACGCGCGGTGTCGCCAAAGGGACCGTGAAAACATCAACAGACTAGCTTGGCGCATCTGACATCGAATGACAAACCATTCCAGAGCCTTGGAGAGCACAAGTGAAGGACCTATCGCCAAGTGTTAGTTTGGATATGAACCTGGGATAACTAAGTAAAAGATTATCCTTTGAATTCCTAAGATTATATCTCGATGGACGCCAACGAGAAATAAGATATGATAAATAGGACGGAGCTAAACCATAAAGAATCTTGAAAAAAAATTTAAACTCAATTCTAAATCTAACTAGTAACCAGAGTAACTGCATAGTATGGGGGGTTACGTGACAAAACTTGTGTTCATTAAAAAAAAATCAGCCTAGCACAAACTTTCTGTAGTGCACACGTTGTAGCTTATTTAATGAGGAATCAGAAAGGCCATACAATAAGCGGTTACAGTAGTCAAGACGACTGCATGAATGAGTGCTTCGGTTGACATTTGTGATAGATAATTCCTGGTGCGTCGTATGTTGTACAAATAAAAAAATTAAGAACCGCAGATCTTTGTAATATGCTTCGACATGGACAGCCTAGAGTCAAACCATGAACCGAAATTCCTAGAAGTGGGAACGGGATGAATGTCAGGGTTAACCACGCGTGCGGATACTCGTGATGTCGACCTTTTCCAGCTGTTGCGGTGTGCCAAAAATGAAAAATTCAGTTTTGTCGTCATTCAATTTAGGATTGTCATTCAACATCCACAAACGGGTCTGACTGAAGATTAGGACTAAAATTAATGTAGACCTTTGTAACAATGAACTTCAGGCGGATGAGTCTTGACAATCTCAAAGAGCTTACTCGTATAGAGCCTATACAGTATAGCACTTAGACTGAAACCCTGAGGCACACCACATTCCAGTTTGAACTCCTCGAAGAGTATGTCATTGATCAACACTTGCGGGTCAATACTTGCTTTTAGTATTAGCTTTATCGAGTTCTATTTTGAGCTTTAAGAAAAATATGAATTTTTAATGAAAGCTCACCTGAGACTCAGTGACGGATATGGGGTTTTCCAGTACAATCCACTGGACAGATTCGTAGCAAGGTGGGGTGGTAAGGGAGCCTTTGTAGGTAAAGTAAGGTGCGTTAACAGAAGCCAAGTCTGGAATAAGGCTGGCCAGCGGTATGCTGTCTCCCAGATGATACCGGATCCCTTGGTAGAGAAGAAAACTGGTTCGCATTATTGTACCAGGAAGAAAGAGAAAATAGGTCACCCCCCTCTATAAGGTGAATTCTTGCTGACGCCATTGTTTACATTTTTGCTCATTAGCAAACAGTTAACTCATAAAGATATCTCCCTCCGTATAAGCAAATTAGGTTCAAAGTTGAAAGAGTTGGATAATTTGAACTTTTAGTGCAAGTTTGAGCTCCGTGTAATCAATAACAGAGGACGTATGGGCAATCATAAACTGCAAAATAGATGGGTGACTTAAAACGTTAATGAGCTCATACTTTCTTTGTAAAGTTCAGGGTGTTTCAAAAACAATTTCTATTCGGGCACGCTTAAAATAGAGCATCGCTCTGTTTTGTGTTCCGCACCATCGCAACTCCTTCCTGTATTGTAACCATGGTGGAAGCGATTAAATAAATAATTTACAGCCAAACCTCAAAATGACCAGTAAATAAAAACCAAAAAACGAGAAGTCTAAAGACTACTGAAAGCTGATCATAACAACGTGTATTGCTTTCTCATTTCAATATGTCGGCTGGCCATAACAGCCTTCTACACGTTTACAGAAGTTAAATAAGGCCAAAAAAAAATTGATATTACCCTTTCACACTTAGGCCTAATCGTGACCAAGATAAGAATTTCAGAAAAAAAAATTCTTTGTGTACAATCTCAAGATATAAGTAGTACTTTGAAAAAGTTCTGCCGAAGAGGATTCATTTGCAAAAGTGAAAAATACATCAAATCACCATAAGCCAGTCTAGGAAAGATTTATGATTTACAGTTTTTAATGCTACACTTCTTTTACCGTTAGGACGCTTTATGTTTTTCAGCGACACGGCGATCTTTTCCATCCACTCACTGAATGTTCCGTCAACCTAAATTGAGATAATTAGCAGAAGTGGTTAAGAACATACTCCTACTCTTTTTAGTTGATATTTTAAGCGGGTACTGTTTCATCATTTAGACACCGAATGAGAAGTGGGGCCGGTTAATAAAAATGAGGCAACTCGTTGCAATTCTCAAGGAAATTTAACGCGAATTAACAAATTTCTTATTTTATTGTAATTAAGAAACGCAAATATTCAAACTAGCACTAGTGCGAGAGAGGTCCCACTCAATATGACAAAACTGGTGACATTAGTGGGATAGGGGAAACACTTCAGTACAGCCCATAAGAATCCTTAGATAAGGTGTGCCGGCTTCAACACACTGGCAATGACAATCACCACCATCAAGGCTTACCTTAAGAAAGTGACTAAGAAACGCCCAAGCCTAATCAGAGTAGAACTATAGGATCAATTCAGGTTTCTTGGAAACTGCCCACCTACCCCTCCCCTAACTCAACGTTAACATTTGCGACTCACTTGGGGCAAAATGTTGGGTTAGGGGAGGGGTAGGTGGGCAGTTTCCCAGAAGATCCGAACTATCTTCCTAGATTCCCCTCACGAATTATTAATGAACAGGAGCGTACCGTCAATATACACATGTACGCCCGTGCATACGGCTGAAATCTGAAAAAAAAAATTTCCGGAAAGCATTTTATCATTATATCGGGTTGGTTGATAAATCTTTCGCATTTAATATGTTGGTTTATTTGCCCGTCTGAGGGGTAGACGTCTCGTCCTTTGCTTGTAACCTTCTTGACGGCGTCACTGTTTTACCCTTTTTTGGTGAACACTGTACCTTATCGATAACAATAGGGATGTAAATTAAACAACTAACTATTGCATTTTCCTTCGTATTAACTTACTGAAAATGTCCTGCGGAAAACGAAGGAAATGGCATTTCTGAGCCCCTAAATTCTAAAAATGTTACTCTACCAGTAGTCCCCCCATTTTTCCTCAGGGATAGTAGAGCGACCGAAACGCGAGCGCGCGTGAAAATCACCCCTCGCGAGCCTTTTCTCGCGTGGGGTGATTTTCACACGCGCTCGCGTTTCGCTCGCTCTACTATCCCTTGAGGAAAAATGGGGGACTACTCGTAGTCTAAAAAATGTTCTTGGGGAGTATGCCTCCAGACCTAGTATGCAGTACACTCAGAGCTCCCACCTTTCTTTCCTTCCCTACACCTTAAAAACCTCACTCTACGCCCTTGATGAATTTGTCCTCCGATACCAGATAGCTACTTTTTACTTTACAAAATCGCTTGCGCCCACAGAAACCAGAATCACACCACAGGGTGAAAAGCAAATAGCTTTCCACTCGACGTTTGAGATGGCATGCATCTTAGACTAATCCTTTGTTTGAAAACTTATGAGTTACGTAATAAACAGTTTCAGTTGAGTTACCTGTAAAAAGACTCCAACGACAGCCAAGCCGTCACGCTTGGAGACTGCTTTTTGGAAACTTTCATAGAGAGAGTTGTAAAATACAAGATGCATCTAGTGGTAAAGAAATCAGATTAGGATAACATAACGGAACCGTTATTTCAGCGAGTTAGTTAGGTAGGGTATTATTTACGTTTTTAGGATTTATATGCAGCTAAGTGTCGGTCAGTTTACAATGCACACTTCATGAAGGAAGAAAAATAAACAATTAACGGACGTTTTTTAGCGACGCGGGTCAACCGGAAGTGGACGCCTGGCATTATTGGACAATGCGTTTGATCAAATGTTCGGGTAGCGTCTCTCTCGTCTCTCTCTTAGTTCCAAAGCAAGCTGATTTTAATCACATATGTTATCAATCATTTAACTCTGCTGCAAAATGTTTTCCATCCACTCTGTGTTCAGACCCAACACTGCTGTTGCAGCCGAAGTGAAAGTGAAACTGATGCAGTATGTGCAGGATTTTCCTCAGAGGACCCCCGTTAAGGGTGACTGCACCCTTCTTATTATTAACATGAAAAGTCGGTACGTGACCATTGTTGATGAAGGAACCAGTAACTGCACCACCAACGTTCTGCTCAACGTTTAGAACCAGGCCGCGATAGGATTTCTCTGTCTTGGCCGCGCTTATGTTTATGTTGATGGGGGACTGGTGCTGCCTAGAGCAGAGTGGTGCCATTTTCCCCCAGTCCCCTGGACCATAATCTGAAAAGGTGATACGCGAAAAAAAAAAAACTCGTAAAAGATAAAATAAAATGAAAAATAATGACAAAAACTTTGTATTGGTACCGCTGGCATTTTAAGTTTCACAACAGGCGGCTAGGGGTTTCGTTTCAGGCTGGACGCCGGACGCAAAGTTCGGTTGTTTGACCTGTGGTTCACTCTCGAAGAAAACATTTTTTTAGTGTGAAAATCGTCTTCATTTTCATTTACTAATCAAAATAGATTGACCCTTAGTTTACTCACTTCGTAGTTATGTAGCGCATAAGGAAACACTGGAAATTGCATTTTATAGAGTCCACTTTTTGGGGGAGGGGGGGGGGGGGCGGGGAGCCCCGGACCACTCTAAGAAGTTCATCCCCTGGTACTTAAGGTACGCGCTAGTGTCACAAACTGTGCAGGTCCACCAGCTAAACCCCTGCATCCGGTACTTCCATATGCTACCTAATACCCTGCAGGAGTGAGTTTCTTGAAAGATGGTGGACTTTAATCCTGTCAGTTAACCGAAGTTTGCTTGTTTTGAAACACGACCAATATACTGAAAAAACAGCCAACATTTCGCAACGCCACCCCTAATGTGAAAAGTGGATAAATTTGACATTTAGATAATGAAAAGGGCCTCCCATTAAAATATTTCGAAAAATCGCTAAGTATGTAAGTACGTAATACCTGTCTTCTCATATCCCCAATTTTTACCTGCTGAAAACAAGAAATAAATATCAAATTAGTATCTATGATTCGCTTCTTTCGTGAATTATCAGTGATTCATACTAGTTCGAACCTGTTATTTTATGAGCCCTTAATTACCACGTTCTGCAATCAGCTCTTTATATTTTTTTTTGTTAATTAAATTTAAAAAAAAATTGCTAATTGTCTGTTTTTATACTTTCAATTGGTTTTTGGAATTATTTTTGTTGTTCACTTTCCGGTTTTATCGGAGGCTTTAACCTGTTGATCTCACCAATATTGATATTGTCTCATTTAGAAGTACAACACTTTAAAGTAACTATAAATAAACAAGTTTTAGTAGAAGTAGAACATCATGATGCGTTTTTGTATCAAATAGAAACTCGGAAAAAATCCGATCCACAGATGGGATTCGAACCCAGGATCCTTCGTGATCTAAATACTGAGCTAATGGAGACTCTATGGCGAGCAAGGGTGAAATGTGAGTCTTTGACTAGATCTATGATATGCCTAATAGGGACTTTAAGATCCAACGACGCGGACGACAACGAGAACGTCCAAAAAACAATTGGTTTAATTAGCGAAACCACAATTTCGCACGTGCATCACACTTTTTTGTACATTTCTTTACCGTTTTTGCACGACTGCAACGTGAAAATGCCTAATTTCGCGTTTTATGGAGGACGTAAACAAGCAACGACGAAATTTTATTTCTCTTTTTGAGCTTGGCTATGGTCCCTTGAAATTCAGCTTCAGGAGGGTTCGCCTACAATTGACAAAGTAAGTGGGTAGTAATAATCGCTATAAAGACTGGAAGAACGCAAATTCACTTTTTAAGCGACGTTCTTGTCGCCGTCGCGTCGTTGGATCTTAAAGTCCCTAATGTGACTGGGTGACGCAGCTATGAGTCATACGTGCTTGTCCCGGTTTGACTATGTGACTGGGTGATGCAGTTCTAGTCAAAGACCCACATTTCACCCTTGCTCGCCATAGAGTCTACAGCAGCTCAGTGGTTAGAGCATCCGACTAGATCACGTGGGGTCGCGGGTTCGAATCCCATCTGGGGCTCGGATTTTTCCGAGTTTCCATTTGATGCAAAAAACGTGTCATGTTTTACTTCTACTAAAAACAAGTTTTAACAAAAAAAAAGAGATATATGACCAACCTCCAATGGCTAATTCAAAGCTGAGAACTATAAATATAACAATATAGACACTAGAATCCATGCTGCTTTATAGTCCGGCTGCAACCAATTCACAACCGTACGATCTTAACCCTCTGTAAGAAGCTCAGCAGAAGATGACCTATCGAGGCAATATGAATAAATGGATTAAAGAGGGAAAGAGTTTAAAAATAAAAGGTAAACTCATCTTAAATGGTAAAACTATACAGGCATTCTACGAGTCTTCTCTTGAAAATCCCGCGTTTTGATTGGCTTAGGTACAAGCCATATATCTAATCAGCTCAAAGAGAGCGAGTGGAGAAAAGCCACTTGTAGTAATATACCAAATACTAAATAAAAATCTAGAGAAATGCCAAGAAGGACTCCCTTGTGAGATTGTCCTTTCTTAGTTTTGGTTTGTAAATTGCAAATTTAGGTATCGCTTAGGTTGTTCTGGACGAAACACCAAGAATATTTTAACCCATACAGGTATCGCTTGGCTGTAAGTGAAGATATAAATTAAAATAAATAAATCCAAAACGGAGCTTCACCACTGCTCACAAGATTAGCCGACAAAAATCTCGAGCTCGTTTTATTCTTTGTTAACTAGACAGATGGATTACGTTGCCTGTTCATCACACTACAGATACGATTATATTATTAATTGATGTAATAATTTATTAAACTGCAGAAAAAACAATCCCAAATAACAAACAATTATATCTGGAGGCACTTTCCATTTGTCAGAAGTGGCCGGCGGGATATCAGAGTTCCATCGTAGAGAGAATTTCACTGTTAGTCATGGCTGTCCAGCCGGAACGGTCTTTTTTTTCCCTTCCTTTTTCTTTTTTTGATTTCCATCAGCAGTGGTGAAGCTTCGTTATTTATATATTTATTTTAATTTATTTCTTCACGTACAGCCAAGCGACACCTATAAGCCTGAATCATTTCCAGCAGGCTAGTTCAGTCTGACTTTTGGTAATCGCTCCTTTCAGACACCATGTTGGACTATGTACTACAAATCGCCCTGGTTCAGATGATGCAATTCAAATGAAAGTTTCCCCTACATGTTCTCCTTTGCAGCCGGCGGGGTCTTTAGCGCAAGCCAAGTTTTGGCAGAGGAGTTATATAAGCTGTGTGGAGAATCGGGAGGAGACGGCGCTCGTTTTTCGCGACTTTGCCGGAACAACTCACACACGCGCAGATTTTGCCAATTCATTTTTTCAAAAAATTTATCCACTGCTTTAAAAAACTCTGCTTACAATGCACCCTCAGTTTTCATGAAAGACAAAAAAACTTTTTTTGTCTTGGAGTTAATAACCCGACTAACTGTAACAGATCAATCTTAAGAAAGAGAAGTGATTACAATAATGGGAAATACGGTGATTAAACGGCATTTCGACTGTCTTTGATACAACGACTGACAAGTTTCAGCCCCCTCCTCCCCCCTCCCCAGCTAATTTAGCTCCAAGAAAATCACCGAGAATTTGTCAAGAAAAAACTTTTAAAACCTTACTCACCTGTGGAAGCAAGTGTCTTAAACTGTTTTGAGTTTGTGAACACCTGAACTTTCAGGATGGAGATATTCCCTATGCATCTTTTTATATAGTTATTATTCCACCCACATCTAATATTTGTATATTTGTTCCGCGACCTGCGACGTCGTCTGATATTAACTGTAAGTCTCCTAGTTTCAAACTTATTTACTTAAATAGTACTTTGCAATAGTATGGGCGCGCACGAATCACTTGAGCATCTAATTTTGACGACGAAATCTCAAATCAATAAAGTCAATTAAATGTTCAAAAACACCAGTTGACGAGTTTTTGCTATTTCTGAATCAAAGTACAGACGACTAAGATTAGCCATGAGCTTATGACACGAAATTGCACGACTTTTTCTCTCCTGATGGTTGTCTTTTACTTACAGACCTCTATTTGCTCTCTGCCGTAAAAATGTTTACTTCAAATATTGACAGGAAGGGCTGCACTATATTTAGTTATTTCTGTACTGATTTCTGTCTCCTGAAATGAATGCTGCCTGAAAAACGTCACATTTTATGTAGCTCATCATGACGCTTTTGCCACTAATAAATGAGTTAGAATTAGTAGATCTTATTACTGAGCTCTTCTCATTCCTTTGCCCGACAAAGTTAAAAAAATTCTCATAACAGAGAGTGGCAGTAACCAATTGCAAGAAATCATCGTGTTAATTATGCGGCCCTCAATGAAGTTGCCTGGCCTGCACGGTGCATTGCCCGAAAGGAATTAGGGGGAAACATGGATTAAAAGATTTAAGAGCAGGCGAATGTTCCAAATCACGACATTTTGGTGCAACTTCATAATTGTTTACATTTTGTCTCATCTGCATATGACTTACATGTACAGAAAAAAGCACCACACCGTAAACACAATTTAGCCTCAAAACTACAATTGCCCGATTAGGTAATCTAGAAACTTTTCACCTTTTTTATATGAAATATTTAAGGAAATATCAGCCATGACAATTCACAGCATTGCTAGGTATTCAGCCGCCATCCTCCTGGGTCAAATCCGGTAACAAGTTCTATTTAATCAATTGTTTACACTTCTTTTTCAATGTTTTTCTGAGTACGATATTACTAGCTTTATTATTTTTAGAAAATGATAAGCACAATACTAATGAGCTAGACTTTGTAAACAAGGTTTCCTTTTGAACAGCGTGTTCTTGGAAGTTTCAGCTTTAAGCAATTACCTTAGCATTTAAATGAAAATATTGTGTTGGATCAGCGTTTTTATCCCAAAGATGAATTGATCGCAGACATCACTTATTTCTTTAAAGCGAATATTATATGTTCGTCAATTATTTCCATATTTTTTTAGTTACCACATTTAGTGTATCACTAGTATTCCAAAATAGCCCTCTATTTAAAGATATCAAATATACATCGTTACAAAAATAGCTGTAAATATAAGTTAAAGAGTCATTTGTTACTTGCATGGTTGTTAATGATATTATTGTTGTTGCTTGCACATGTATGAACGAAAGTGTTTGTATTACTGTAGTAATGTTCAATAACCAAATACAAAAGTTCGTTAAGTTAAAAGTACAAACCCCGAAGTGCATCAAACGGCGGAGCGTCTATTGCAGATTGGCAATTATTACTATGATTTTGCATTATTTTGGCCATAAGAAAAGGTATTGAACTCGACTGTTATTGGCAATATAGATATAAAAACAAACAATATCAGCAGTAAAGGACATTGATCTAGTGCATTTGTAGCATTAGTGACTCGAGCACTGTGGTGCTAACTGAACAGCTTACGTCAGAAAAAAAATTAACAGACGCTCCTTGGGCGGATTATACGAGAGCGTGTTGCATCGAAGGCCTCCCAAAATCCCAGCATTTCCCGTAAGCCTCGTCGCTTTTCCCCAGGCATAAGCAGGGACTGGAAACAAGGCTAAATAACTACCCAAAGAAAACCGAACAGTATACCAAGATAAATTGACATTTATTATTCTCTCCAGATATAACGTGAGCCGAGAGAATATAGGGCCAAGCGATCAAATGTTGTTTGAAGTTGGACTCGCAGCATGTGAAGAAAAGTTTTAAGCCACGCAATCAAATGCTTAGTGTTTTCAATTGGAGTGGAAGCATATTTTCCAAACTGACAAGAGACATCTTGACGCCAAGCGAGCAAATAAATGCCGGGCCTATTAAATAGTACTTGAAAGTTGTGTTTACAGGTCCTTCAAGACGGTGACCATATTCTTCCGTGACAGTCCGGGGTGTTGTACTTGACGTCCCACATCCATGGGCGTTCTATAAAGAATAACAAATATGCAGTCAGCTCTTACCTTGCGCGGACACCTCGCTATTACGGCCATCCGAAATACTGACAACAGCTTAATTCCTGGCAAAAATAACCGAGGCTTGACTAGGATAAATTCCCTTTACCACAGACTTTCGCTTCCACTTTCGTCATTACAGACTTACAGACTCTTTGCCATCTTCGCAATTTTATTGCGCGAAATTTCGCTCTATACGCACACCGAGCGGCACGTTTAAACATTGAGACAAAATTTGAAATAAAACCTCCCTTTTCAACATCACAAATGCCGTTTTCGTTGAATCTACGATTCTTTTGCTCAACATCAAATGAAGTATTTTTAAAAACAAACATTTGTTCTCTGTAATGCAAATCCATGTTTTCTATGAAAGACCCACCTATTACGGTTTCTCTAACTTGTAGGCTCGAAGGGTGTACGTAGAAACGGAAGTTGACTCCCCCAAGTTACCGCCCATTTACAATTCCCCAGGGAGGGAGGGGTGGGGTTAGGAGGGGGGTAGTTTCCACTGTTCACCGCTAAGAGTCTAAATACCTTACCGAGTACCAGACCAGGTTCAGCTGTAACTTAACGCCGCGATTCCCGTCCCACTCTACACTAATGCCTAAGTTTATTATTTTGCCTTTATCGACTCATTTATTCACACTTCTTATCCCATTCAAACACTCTGACATCGCATCGGGTTAACCAGTCCAAACTGCTTCATAACCCAAACCCTCAGCCTCAAAGTGACACCTACCAACATAACCTCATCCTAAAGAACCTATAGTCAGGCCGAAATAGTCTTTCACCAAAGCCAAAAATAGGACGCAGACAGGGAGCGCACGTGCAACGACGACGAAGACGGCAGTAAAAACGTCCCTAAAAACTCTTTCAAACTGAATGGTGTTTATTTAGCTAACACGCTATATTGTCAAATAAGGGCTATTTTTTCTTGGAGCTTATTCTTAAGGACTGTATCCAGGCTCAAAAAGAGAAAGAATAAAAGGCAGTCTGTGACTGCATGTGACTACTGCTTTAGTTTTGTAGAACATATTGCAGTTAAAAAGGAATGTACAAAATGTAAAGGGCGAAATGAACAATTGTAGTTAACACCAAAATAGAGAAAAAAGGATGGCCTGGTTTGAACAGAATTTGTTTATAGTTAACCCATAAGTAATTGTAGGAAACGATTCATGTTCAAAAAATTCAAATTCATGTTGTTTTTCCATAATAATAATAATAGTAGTAATAATAATAACAGAACGCTAGGGAACGTACACTTCGGCGTCGTGGTTGTGGAATTAATTGTAATTGCGGAGGAATAGTAAGAAATGATATATGGTAAGGTGTCAATTTGCGAAATAATGGGATTTGTCAGGATATTCAGAAAAGAGCAAGATCCAAGAGGCCTACTTGCCAAAAACTAGCATTTCGGGGCAAAATTTAATTGTCTCTGAGATGTTCAAGCCCAGTTATGCTCTGATGACTTCATACAAATCCTTCTAAATTTGATTTGGGTCTAAACGCTTAGACCCAAGTGAAATATGAGGTTACTGGTGGTGAGTAACACGTCAACCAAAACAAACAGTGAAAAGAAGAATTCCCTATATTTTTTACATCAGGCTTTAAAAACGGCATAAGTCTCATGTACTGCGGTCAGAAGATGATTCTTATACATGCCAACTCTCCCGGATTATCCGTGAGTCTCCCGGATACGGCACCGATCTCCCACTCACCCGTACGGGTCACCATATCTCCAGGACAAAATCATCTTTTGAGCTTTTCTGTGTCTAGGTTTGAAATTTAACTCATTTTTAGCTCAAAACGTGAATTTTTCTCATTCGCAATACGGTTTCTGGGGCATTTTTGCACGTATTTAGTCAGTGACAAAGATTATTTCGAACATGAGAACGATGATTGCAATTTATGATAGTTAATTTGTCGGGGTGGGGGGGGGGGGGGGGGGGGCGATGAAATTTCGGGGGGGGTAGTGAAGAAAAGAGAGTCTCCAGATTTTAGATCTCCAGAGGTTGGCATCTCTGTGATTATGTTGAAGTCCCGGGAGGGTACTCACCTAAAAAGATGACAGGGGCGCTCGTCGTACCTTTTAGGGGTTTAAATTTGTGGATTGGTACCGCTTAGGGTGCTAAAACCGAAAATGACTGCTGCCAGAGTTGCCTCGGTAAGATTTATGACAATACTTTCAAAAAGAGCTTGGGAAGAAACTGTTCAAAAGTTATGTTTTTCGACTATTACAATTCGCAGTGCCAGTTATAAAACTTGTTGTTATTGAATTGGTACCTCTTAGAGGTGGGAATGAATTTGGGACACGCCCATGAAACAAGATTCTGGTACCTTTTAGGTGTGTTGTCGAAATTTTCCGACAAGCACCTCCGTCCTTTTTATAGGAGGATACTCCCCCCCCCTCCCCCCCCCCCCCCCCCAGGTCGAAGCCTACCGTCTTATTAAGTTATTAGGGAGCTTAAACAGCAGCGTTTTTGAGCGACGGACGTCAACAGGTAGTGGACTTTTTGCATCATTGGGGAGTGGTTTGGTTGAAACTCTCGGGTAAATCGTCTTTATAAGAGAAAAGAAACTTAGCGATACAAATTTGTTAGCGTTAAGGCATATATATATATATAGTGGGAAGGTCTCTCTTTCGGTTGACGCGCGTCGCTCAAAAACATCTTTGCTTAAGCTCCCTACATAGGTTAGCCTGTCTTCGTAATCGTTGTGCTTGCCTTGTTTTATGTTAGTTTATTGCATTTATTGTATAGTAGTGTCTTTACTGTTATTCAGTTCATCTATAGATAAACCTTGTACTTGTAATATGTCTTCAGCTTCCCCCGCCTCGATTAGTTCATAACCTATTTGCGGTTGGGAAAGTAATGTAATTAGTTATATATTTATCCAATTTTCAATAAAATTTGTTGTTGTTGTTGTTGTAACGATATGTAAGGCATGGGTAAGGAGTCAATTACGTTGAGCATGGAATTGGCTAAAACTCAATGTTACGAGTTCGAATGTTTTAAGTATAATTATTCACTGACTATCAGCACGCAGGCCAGGATGTCGGATTAACACAAGGAAGTTTAATACCAAAGGAACATAGTCGTTGCAGAACTTTAAAACACAGCATCCGCCAACACAAGTTTGACTTGAACTTAAGTAAAACTAAACAGCCTCTGCCAATTATAACAAACTCTCACTTGAACTTCAGAAATCTTACGGCCTCCGCCAACTTGTAAACACGGAACTTGAAAATCGACCTTCGTCACACTTGACTAAACATATCACTCCAGCTCTTGGGAAAAAACTCACTTCGTCAAAACAACTCGCTTGGAACTTGAATAACGTTTCACATAAGGTTATAGAAAATACTAAACAGGCGAATAGTAGTAGCCTTTCAACATATTTTATAATTTCAGTAACCTGCTGACTTATGCTCAAAAGTAAACATGCCCTAATTAATTATTCATTAAATAATCCAAAAACGTAGAGGTCACGCAACACATGACCGCAATTTTACTACGTAACACTCGACAAAGACAAAACGTCTTCAGACGTCTGACATGTCACATCAGACAGCTGAGATCAGACGTCTGACATACTACATCAGACATCAGACGTCTGACATTGTACATCAGACATCAGATGTTTAAAATACCACATCAGACATCTGACATCAGCCGTCTAACAAGCCGCATCAGAATCTGAGATCAGACGTCTAAAAAACTACATCAGACATTAAAAATCAGGCATCAGAACTCTAACATCGGACATCTGACATAAGCCTTCTGACATTCCATATTAGATATCGGACATCAGACGTCTGACATACCACATCAGGCATCAGAAATCAGACATCCAACTTTTGATATTTGACATACCAAATAACACATCTGACATCAGATATCTGACAGACCAAACATCTGATCTCTAATGTCGGATGTCTGATGTGGTATGTCCGATGTCTGATGTCCGATGTTTGATGAAGTATGTTAGACGTCTCATCCCAGATGTCTGATGTGAAACGTCAATGTCTGATGTGGCATGTCAGACGACTGATGTGATATGTCAGATGTCTGATATCCGATGTCTGATGAGGTATGTCAGAATCTGATGTCAAATGTCTGATGTGGTAAGTTAGACGTCTGATGTCTGATGTCTGATGTGGTGTGTATCAACCTCTACTTCCTTCTAACGCCCCACTGCCAGAGTGCCCCGGAGTGCTTGCACGCAGGCTACATTGGAACGTTTTTGAGCAATTTTGGTAGTTTTAAGGCATATTTAAAGTTCACTTCTGGTTGACATGTGCCACTCATAACCGTCGCTGCTTAAACTCCCTATAAGCTCCCTAATACTCATTTTTTATTGACAATCAAAATACCCATTTCGATCAGGCTGGTCCCCCAGGTAATTCCACTTAACAATTTTGAGAGCTCCGAGCTTTAACTATGAGTTCCGCCCACTTGACTGGGAGGAGGTACTTTTAGTCAATGGGGCAACTTACTGCTACGAAAAGCCATTATCTTTTTTGTGGGACCTAACTGGTTCACAGCATTGAGTAAAGCAGACTTACGGTATTTCTTCGAAAAATAGCCGTCCTCAATTAATAAGCCCCACTCGAATAATTGCCCCCCTTTGACGGAAATGTTTAAAATAATTGTCTCGGTTGAATAATCGCCCCAACCCCTCTCGCCATCTTCTCTTTTGTTATCCCCTCTCTGTCAAGTTCAAAACTGACAACTTGGATAACAAACATAGCTGAAAAAGAGTCTGATGCAGCAAAACTGGTCAGTGACGATTCAAGCTCCGACATCGAGGCTATTGACATTTAAAATTAGTCAAGGAACCAAATTTGGAATACTTAAAAGCCTATATTCAGTTTCTTTGATGTGATTAATGGAATAATGAAACAAAATATATGCAGCATGACTTCCGATGAGCAATATTTGAAATAAACGCCTCCCTCAAATAATCGATCCCTTTTGGTGCCAAAAAAAAAGTAGTCACCCCCGGCTATTATTTGAGGAAAATACAGTAACTTGGTTCCAACAAAGTTTATTCTTGTATCCGTTATCGCAAATGTAACGGACATAATCCCGCGATGTAATTGGCCATTTGCCTTGGTGACCACCTGATACAGTTTAAAATTAAATTAACATTAACTGAGTTTACTAACGTACCATCTTTCGTGTAAGGAGACAGTGGAACATCAAAAGGGAGCTGTAGACTGGAGCTGGCAGAGCTCGTCTTACTTCCTTGGTTTCCTTTTACAAGGAAATACTTGCTTTCGGGATCCTGTGAAACAGGAAGCACAAACAGAGATAAGAAGAACAAGACAGGAAAAGCGCATTGCCATATCGTTATGGTGCATATAGTCAACGCTCCTTTATTGGACACCTTTACCAGAGGGACACCTCGCTAAAACAGACACCAATAGAGTCCGGGGAAGACTCCCTATGATGGCCTATACAGGGAGGCTTCACCAGAAAGGGGTATCTTTTTCAGGCTTCAGGTATATGAAAGGGTAGAGATTTTACTAGTTGAAGTAGTAGGAGAATCTGTCATTTCGGTCTGTCAAAGCGGCCAAAAGGGCTAACAGTGGCTAACAGATAAATTTTATGGCTTTATAAAGTCGAGAAAACGTTCTATTTAGGGGATTGATTCAAATTTAAAGGACATTGCATTTACAGCAGTTAACAGGGATGCAAAGTTCAAAACAAAGTATGTGAAATGGGTACCATTTGTCAATAGACGGTATACAAAAGGGGTACCTTTTCCGTGAAAAACGGTTTATATAAAAGGGTAAGGGGTTGGACCTTGGGGCTGAGCATCCCTGTACAAACATTTGTTGAGTACTCCCTCTGCCTCCACCCCGGTATAGAGTTGGTCCCTGCCTTTGTTTACACCTTTTAATTGACTCTTTATAAGACGGATATCTCTCTAATACGGACACATAAAACCAATCCCAGAGGCGTCCGTCTTAGAGAGAGTTTATTGTAATCGACGAACCAAAGTGCACTATCACGTCGATAAAATTGTTATTTAATAAAACTGCGGGATAGTTGGTCTCGATCATGCAAGATAACATCGATTTTAAGTGGTACCAACTGAAAAACGTGTATGAGTGTACGAAGGTGTCCGCCTGTTTTTAAAAGACTGGATCGTGTGCAGTTCTTAAGCTTCGTGCAAACAGACACATTTTCCAACATTGCTGGATATTACATGTTGCGTCCGTTTCCACAACCTGTTACATTTTGTTGCGTGTTGTTTTGTTAAGCTTGAAACTGGTGAAACTTTTAGCCGCGGGCAAACGGGCGCAACATTGTTGGCCAACAAGTCTCAGTATTGGTGGGAGTTGTCAGCTGAGTTGTTGCGTCCATTTTCACCATACCTGATCTTTGGGAAGAAAGAGAACTCCAATCTCATACGAACGGATCATAAGCTGCTGACCGTTTTTCTCTAGGGTCCCCCAAGCTGCTTTTGACAAATTTGCACTAAAAAGAAGGAAAAGAAAACGGTTAATGCCGAAAAGTGCTTTTAAAACATACTTTGAAAACTCATACTTGATAATTCAAGACGAAAATCAAAAGAATTTAGCAAACACGGCTAAATTTTTAGCCCTAATTTTCTGGCGAAAATTCTTTAAAAAAACACAATTCTAAGGGAACAGACTGCAAATAATTGTTGTTGCGTGTAAAATTATCTAAAAGCAATAGCTGTTCATCAATGATTACACGAAAAATGCATAGATCCACAATATAGGTTTCTGAAGAGCGTTCAATGAACGCTCAGTGCATGTTTAATGGTCCTGGCGACGGCAACGAAGACGTCAAAAGAGCAAAAGGATTAACCCTTTAAGCCTCAGTATCCACATACAAATTCTCCAAACTGATCTCCATACATTTCCTTAAAGAACTAGTTGAGAGAATTTGATGATAGATCAGGGCATTTTCTCTCAGGTGATCATTTTATTACTTCTCATAACTTATCTCTTGACGGTGTATGGATATTGCTAGGAGAAAATTGATCTTGGTCACTATTGGGACTTAAAGGGCTAATAAGCAAAACGACAACTTCAACATTTGCTGTTACCGAACGACTACGGCGTGAAAATGCCTGATTTCACGTTTGACGAAAGAAGTTATCCAGCGACGACAAAATTTTCTTCCCGTCTTTTTGGACTCGGATGTGATTCCTAAGAAATCAACTCAAGGGAGAATTGGCCTGCATTTTACAACGTCAGCGAGTTGGAATAATCGCGATAAAGATTGAAATAACGCGAACTCACTTTTTAAGTGACATTTGCGCTGTCGTCGCCGTCGTGTGGTAAACACTCTATTAAAAATGCACCTGAAACTCACATACCGTTTACACGGGTCCGGGACAAATTTTTGAACGGACGAATTTTTTACCTGTGCAACTCGTTTACACGGAACCGTGCAAATTCTGTTAGAGATTGCAGTACTGTTTACAAGAGTCCATACCAAAACTTGCACAGTTCTCCGGGTCCCGTGAAAACGAAAAGCGCCGGATGCGTGCAAGCTTTTGTCCGTTCAAAAATTTGTAGGGGCACCCAACGTCAATTTTCGGAAAATATCTGTTCGAAAGACGATTTGAGATCTAGAATTTTCGGAACATTTGTTTGTAAAATTTCTTGCTTGCCTGCCTCTCCTACGATTTTCGAATATCTGAGAAATGGTATAATTGCCCATTTTTAACGGATTTTTACCCTAAAAAGGTCGCCTAGAATTTTAGCGAGCCTTTTTTCTGGCTGAAATTTTCGAAAAGGTAAGTTTTGATCCCTATAATTTTCGGATCACTAGACTTTCAGCTAAGAAATTCGAACAGATGAAAAATTTTAAGGGGATAAAGTTATGCCTAAATCTACCGTTTAAATACTAAAATACGTTTAACAGTGCTATGTTTAGTGGTTTCGAACTATATTCTCGTTGGGTGCCCCTGATTTGTCCGGACCCGCGTGTAAACTTAGCGAACTCCTTTGATGATTATTGTAGTAGCTTTGGAGAAAAAGCTGATTTTCGATATGCTTGCTTTCGAGTTTTGATTTGCGTCGTTACTTTTACTATTAATCTCTCTGCTCCCTGATTTTACATGTATTTTTAAGTCTTTTTTCTTTCTTTTCAGTCTTTATTGAATGTACGAGTAAAAATACATACCTATATTTACATGCGTAATATATTTATTAGGTTAAAAGTAAAAGTATATTTAAAATACGGTTTATTAATAAAACTAGCTTTAAAACGTTCCGTATTAACACAGGGTAGTAGGCTTGTTTGAGTTCTCAGACGTTTTGAAGTTTCTTTAACATTGGGCAACAAATTATACTGCGGATGAGTAGGTAGGCAACTAATCTTCTTGGAGATTGACCTGTCTGTTTTTTTTTTCCCAAGCAAATCGTATGTATCTAAAGCATAGGATATAAAATGGCGTTTACGACATCTGCGAAGGAACTGCTGCACAGTATTAAGTTCAGGCACGGATGCTGCATTCACCGGTAAACCATACGAAATTTTAGGTAAAACTAAAGACTGAAATAAATGATCAATTTCCACTTGGTTAAATCCTTCCTTCCTTAAGCTCTTAAACACGCAGAGGCACTTGACTGAACATTGTACACATCGCGTGTTTGTTTGTGCAAGAACGGTAGCAAATTAAATACATGGACAAGCTTAACAAAATGAATGCAACGTGCTATACGCTCCACTTCTGCAATACGAATTTTAGGTACATTGTAAAATTCGCCCCCGAATTAAAGCGTACCTCCAAATTCAACGCGATATTGGCAAGATAATACTCAAAAAAATAATAATTGTCATAAACGAACATTCAACCAGGGAAAATGAAACTTTATTCGCACTAAGAATGTTGTTTTCGATAAAAGGCTATAGAAACTGGCCTTAATGATTGTCCTTCTTGATGCAATAATCTTTTATGGCTAGGCCACAAATTAAATGTTTGCTTTCTTCGATAAACCGTTTATACATTAATTGAAATTAATAATATTTTTACGTAATAAAAATAAAATAAAAATGCATTTCTCTGTAATAAAGGGCACAAGGTGTAAACGCAACTTGATCCTTACTATAATCAAAACGAGGCCTCAAGAGATCCACAAAGCTACTTTCTTCCAGGCCACAAGAGACCTGAGAACTAGCTTTCTGAGCGCGCGCGCGCGCGATGAGAATCATCATCCCCTATTGTGACGGTTTGGCATCATTTCTTTCTTTTAACTAACGGAAAAAGTCGCGCGGTTCAAACGAGAAGACAAAAGTTGTACAGGAGCGCAAAACTACTGTTTTCCCTCATCGTACAAACATCACCACATTCAATTTTGGACCTTTCACTTATGGACAATGAAAAGGTAAGAAAAGCTTTCCAAAAAAAAAAGTTTTCGTATTTCTCTACCCGCTAGAAAGGCGCTGTAAACACTGCAAACAAAAAAGTTTTTTTACCAATGCCACGCAAACTTGAGCTAATGTTTAACATTTTATTTACTCCATTGCTTAACTACACGTTACAAAAATGCCACTCAACACTGAAGTGAATTTTCCCACCAATCAGCTATCTGAGCATATTTTCTTAAGCCACGGATCTAAACAAGTTTGGTTGCCTTAGTTAACATTAAGGCAGTGCGCGCGCTCTTGGAAACCTACACTAAACACGAGCGTTTTTTGATCATTTGACCATAATAAATTTCGCGCGCTCAGGTATTGTTTCAAGAAATTTAAAAAAAATAAATAAATAAACGAAAAATATAAGATAGCGGAGCAAACTGAACAGAGGAAGACGAGGGAAATTACACTAGCCAAAGAACATTTTGTAGAATTTATGTCTGACATTTTGACAACAAATGCATCAGCTGTCAAAAGGAGTTCATAAGATATCCATAATGCACATTGCTTTATTAGATTTTTACTAAAAAGATGACCATATTAATACATCCACTGCAATCAAAACAAAAAGTCTATATAGTACAAAAAAAGGTGATGTAAAGTTGTGGCATGTATATATTAGGGAACTTAACCAAAGACGTTTTTGAGCGACGCACTTTAACTGGAAGTGAGGCCTTACCCCTTTTTATATGCCTTGACTCTAACAAATTTGTATTGCTGAGTTCCTTTTCTCTTATAAACACGGTTTACCCGAGAGTTTCAACCAAACCACTAACCAATGATGTAAAATGTCTACTTCCGGTTGACGTCCGTCGCTCAAAAATGCTGTTGCTCAAGCTCCCTATTATCACGTATTCACCACCAGGAAAGTTGATATAAAGTTGCGCCATGAATATATCATCACGTGTTCATCGAAGGAACAGTATTAGTTGCAACAAGTATATATCATCAAGTGTTTATCAACAAGAAAGATGATATAAAGTTGCGGTATGTATATATCATCACGTGTTCATCTACAGTAATCTCGTACCCATATCTCATGTCGACAAAGTAGAAGGCGAGATCTGGTCAAATCCGATTTCTGCACGTGATCGCCACTAAGGAATGTGAGAGGCGATAAAAGAACGCATACGTGAAAAAATTCTCAAAATGACAGCCGTGTTTCGACGTAATATACAACGAATTTGATAGTGCTGTGAAGCTTTCTGTAACAAAACGTCGTTATACGAACAGTTCCAGTATGTACAAGAAGGTTGATATCAAGTTGCATAATGTATATATTAATTATCACGTCTTTATCTACAGGAAAGTTGATATAAGGCTGCGGCGAAAATATCTATCATCACGTGTTCATCGAACAAAAAATGATATAAAGTTGCAGCATGAATATATCAACACATGTTCATCTGCAGGAAAGTTGAAAAAACGTTGCACTATGTATATACTACAACGCGTTCATATAAAGGAAAATTAATATAAAGTTGCGGTATGTATTCATCACGTGTTCGTGTGCAGCAAAGTTGGCATAACGTTACGGTATGTATATATCATCAAGTGTTCATCTCCAGTAAAGTTGATATAAAGTTGCGGTATGTATATATCATAAGGTGTTCATCTGCAAGAAAGTTGATGTAAAGTTGCGGTATGTATATATCATCAGGTGTTCATCAGCAGGAAAGTTAATACAAAGTTGCAGTATGTATATATCATCACGTGTTCATCTGCAGGAAAGTTGATATAAAGTTGCGGTATGTATATATCCTCCGGTGTTTATCTCCAGCAAAGTTGATATAAAGTTGAAGTATGTATATATCATCAGGTGTTCACCAGCAGGAAAGTTGATATAAAGTTGCGGTATGTATATATCATCAGGTGTTCATCTGCAGGAAAGTTGATATAAAGTTGCGGTATGTATCTATCCTCCGGTGTTTATCTCCAGGAAAGTTGATATAAAGTTGAAGTATGTATATATCATCAGGTGTTCATCAGCAGGAAAGTTGATATAAAGTTGCGGTATGTATATATCATCAAGTGTTCATCTGCTGGAAAATTGATATAAAGTTGCGGTATATATATATCATCAGGTGTTCATCTGCAGGAAAGTTGATATAAAGTTGCAGTATGTATATATCCTCTGCTGTGCATCTGCACGAAAGTTGATGTAAAGTTGCGGTATGTATATACCATCACGTGTTCATCTGCAGGAAAGTTGATACAAAGTTGCGGTATGTATATATCATCACGTGATCATATGCAGGAAAGTTAATATAAAGTTCCGGTATGTATATATCAGCAGTTGTTTATCTTCAGGAAAATTGATATAAAGTTGCCGTATGTATATATCACCAGGTGTTCAACTGAAGAAAAATTGATACAAAGTTGCGGTATGTATATATCATCAAGTCATCATCTCCAGAAAAGTTAATATAAAGTTGTAACATGTATCTATTACAACGTGTTCATCTGCAGAAACGTTGATATAAAGTTCCGGTATGTATATATTATCACGTGTTCATCTGCAGGAGAGTTAATATAAAGTTGTAACATGTATATATTACCACGTGTTCATCTGCAGAAAAGTTCATATAAAGTTGCGGTATCTATATATTATCAAGTGTTACTGAGCAGGAAAGTTGATATAAAGTTGCGGTATGTATATATCACCACGTGTTCATCTGCAGCAAAGTTGATATAAAGTTGCCCTATGTAAATATCATTACCTGTTCATCTGCAGGAAAATTGATATAAAGTTATGGTATGTATATATCATCAGGTGTTCATCTCCAGAAAAGTTGATATAAAGTTCCGCTATGTATATATCATCACGTGTTCATCTGCAGGAAAATTGGTATAAAGTTACGGTATGTATATATCATCACGTGTTCATCTGCAGGAAAATTGATATAAAGTTACAGTATGTAAATATCATCACGTGTTAATCTGCAGGAAACTTGATATAAAGTAGCGCTATGTATATATAATAACACGTTTCTCTGCTGGAAAATTGATATAAAGTTTCGGTACATATATATCATGAGGTGCTCAACTGCAGGAAAGTTGCTATAAAGTCGCGGTTTGTATATATCATCACGTGTTCATCTCCTGGAAAATTGATATAAAGTTGCAGTATGTATATATATCATCAGGTGTTCATCTGCAGGAAAGTTGATATAAAGTTTCGGTATGTATATATCATCACGAGTACAACTGCAGGAAAATTGATATAAAGTTTCCGTATGTGTATATCAGCAGGTGCTCATCTGCAGGAAAAATGATATAAAGTTGCGGTATGTATATATCATCTGCTGTGCATCTGCAGGAAAGTTGATGTAAAATTGCGGTATGTATATATCATCATGTGTTCATCTGCAGGAAAGTTGATATAAAGTTGCAGTATGTATATATCATCCCGTGTTCATCTGCTAAAAAATTGGTATAAAGTTGCGGTATGTATATATCATCAGGTGTTCATCTGCAGCAAAGTTGATATAAAGTTGCGGTATGTATATATCATCAGGTGTTCATCTGCAGAAAAGTTGATATAAAGTTGCGGTATGTATATATCATCACGTGTTCATTTGCAGGAAAATTGATATAAAGTTACGGTATGTATATATCATCAGGTGTTCATCTGCAGGAAAGTTGATATAAAGTTACGGTATGTAAATATCATCAGGTGTTCATCTGCAGGAAAGTTGATATAAAGTTGCGCTATGTATATATAATAACGCGTTTATTTGCTGGAAAATTGATATAAAGTTTCGGTACATATATATCAACAGGTGCTCAACCGCAGGAAAGTTGCTATAAAGTCGCGGTATGTATACATCATCACGTGTTCATCTGCTGGAAAATTGATATAAAGTTCCAGTATGTATATATATCATCAGGTGTTCATCTGCAGGAAAGTTGATATAAAGTTGCGGTATGTATATATCATCACGTGTTCATCTGCAGAAAAGTTGTTATAAAGTTGCAGTATGTATATCTCCTCAAGTCATCATCTGCAGGAAAGTTGATATAAAGTTGCAGTATGTATATATCATCAAGAGTTCATCTGTAGGAAAATTGATATAAAGTTGCGGTATGTATATATCATCAGGAGTTCATCTGCAGGAAAATTGATATAAAGTTGCGGTAGGTATATATCATACAGTGTTTATCCTGATGAAAGTTGATATAAACTTGCAGTATGTATATATCATCAGGTCTTTATCTGCAGGAAAATTGATATAAAGTTGCGCAATGTATATATCATCAGGTGATCATCTGCAGGAAAGTTGATATAAAGTTGCGGTATGCATATATCATCACGTGTTCAACTGCAGCAAAAATGATATAAAGTTGCGGTATCTATATCTCATCTGCTGTGCATCTGCAGGAAAGTTGATGTAAAATTGCGGTATGTATATATCATCATGTGTTCATCTGCAGCAAAGATGATATAAAGTTGCAGTATGTATATATCATCCCGTGTTCATCTGCTAAAAAATTGGTATAAAGTTGCGGTATGTATATATCATCAGGTGTTCATCTGCAGCAAAGTTGATATAAATTTGCGGTATGTATATATCATCAGGTGTTCATCTGCAGAAAAGTTGATATAAAGTTGCGGTATGTATATATAATCACGTGTTCATTTGCAGGAAAATTGATATAAAGTTACGGTAGGTATATATCATCAGGAGTTCATCTGCAAGAAAGTTGATATAAAGTTACGGTATGTAAATATCATCAGGTGTTCATCTGCAGGAAAGTTGATATAAAGTTGCGCTATGTATATATAATAACGCGTTTATCTGCTGGAAAATTGATATAAAGTTTCGGTACATATATATCAACAGGTAATCAACCGCAGCAAAGTTGCTATAAAGTCGCGGTATGTATACATCATCACGTGTTCATCTGCAGGAAAATTGATATAAAGTTCCAGTATGTATATATATCATCCGGTGTTCATCTCCAGGAAAGTTGATATAAAGTTGCGGTATGTATATATCATCACGTGTTCATCTGCAGAAAAGTTGTTATAAAGTTGCAGTATGTATATCTCATCAAGTCATCATCTGCAGGAAAGTTGATATAAAGTTGCAGTATGTATATATCATCAAGACTTCATCTGTAGGAAAATTGATATAAAGTTGCAGTTTGTATATATCATCAGGAGTTCATCTGCAGGAAAATTGATATAAACTTGCAGTATGTATATATCATCCAGTGTTTATCGTGATGAAAGTTGATATAAACTTGCGGTATGTATATATCATCAGGTGTTTATCTACAGGAAACTTGATAAAAAGTTGCGCAATGTATATATCATCAGGTCATCATCTGCAGGAAAGTTGATATAAAGTTGCGGTATGGATATATCATCACGTGTTCAACTGCAGGAAAATTAATATAAAGTTCCAGTATGTATATATTATCCGGTGTTCATCTGCAGGAAAATTGATATAAAGTTTTGGTATGTATATATCATCACGTGTTCATCTGCAGGAAAGTTAATATAAAGTTGCGGTATGTATATATTATCACGTGTTCATCTGCAGGAAAGTTGATATAAAGTTCCGGTATCTATATATCATCACGTGTTCATCTGCTGGAAAAATGATATAAAGGTGCCGTATGTATATATCATCACCTGTTCAACTGCAGGAAAATTGATACAAAGTTCCGGTATGCATATATCATCCGGGGATCATCTGCAGGAAAGTTGATATAAAGTTGCGGTATGTGTATATCATCCGGTGTTCATCTGCAGGAAAATTCATATAAAGTTCCAATATCTATATATCATCCCGTGTTCATCTGCTGGAAAATTCATATAAAGTTGCGGTATCTATATATCATCCCGTGTTTATCTGCAGGAAAGTTGATATAAAGTTGCGGTATGAATATATATCATCAGGTGTTGATCTGCAGGAAAGTTGAAATAAAGTTGCAATATGTATATATCATCCCGTGTTCACCGGCTAAAAAATTGACATCAAGTTGCGGTATGTATATATTATCACGAGTACAACTGCAGGAAAATTGATATTAAGTTTCCGTATGTACATATCATCAGGTATTCATCTGCAGAAAAGTTAATATAAAGTTCCGGTATATATATATCATCCGGTGTTCATGCGCAGGAAAGTTGATATAAAGTTGCGTATGTATATATCATCACGTGTTCATCCGCAGGAAAGTTGATATAAAGTTGAGGTATATATATATATCATCCAGTGTTCATCTGCTGGAAAATCGATATAAAGTTGTGGTAAATATATATCATCCGGTGTTCAACTGCAGGAAAGTTGATATAAAGTTGCGGTATTTATATATCATCACGTGTTCATCTGCTGGAAAATTTATATAAGGTTGCGGTATGTATATATCATCACGTGTTCATCTGCAGGAAAGTTGATATAAAGTTGCGGTATGTATATATCATTGCGTCTTCATCTGCAGGGAAATTGATATAAAGCTGCCGTATGTATATATCACAAGGTGTTCAACTGCAGGAAAATTGATACAAAGTTGCGGTATGTATATATAATCAAGTCATCATCTGCAGGAAAGTTGATATAAAGTTGCAGTATGTATATATCATCAAGTGTTTTTTTGGAGGAAAATTGATATAAAGTTCCAGTTTGTATATATCATCAAGAGTTCATCTGATGGAAAATTCATATAAAGTTGCGGTATCTATATATCATAAGGTGTTTATCTGCAAGGAAAGTTGATATAAAGTTGCGGCATGTATATAACATCAGGTGTTGATGTGCAGGAAAGTTGATATAAAGTGGCGGTATGTATATATCATCCCGTGTTCACCTGCTAAAAAATTGATATAAAGTTGCGGTATGTATATATTATCACGAGTACAACTGCAGGAAAATTGATATTAAGTTTCGGTATGTACATATCATCAGGTGTTCATCTGTAGAAAAGTTGATATAAAGTTGCGGTATATATATATCATCCGGTGTTAATGCGCAGGAAACTTGATATAAAGTTGCGTATGTATATATCATCACGTGTTCATCCGCAGGAAAGTTGATATAAAGTTGCGGTATATATATATATCATCACGTGTTCATCTGCTGGAAAATCAATATAAAGTTGTGGTATATATATATCATCCGGTGTTCAACTGCAGGAAAGTTGATATAAAGTTGCGGTATGTATATATCATTGCGTGTTCATCTGCAGGGAAATTGATATAAAGCTGCCGTATGTATATATCACAAGGTGTTCAACTGCAGGAAAATTGATACAAAGTTGCGGTATGTATATATAATCAAGTCATCATCTGCAGGAAAGTTGATATAAAGTTGCAGTATGTATATATCATCAATTTTTTTTTTGGAGGAAAATTGATATAAAGTTCCAGTATGTATATATCATCAAGAATTCATCTGTTGGAAAATTCATATAAAGTTGCGGTATCTATATATCATACGGTGTTTATCTGCAAGGAAAGTTGATATAAAGTTGCGGCATGTATATATCATCAGGTGTTTATGTGCAGGAAAGTTGATATAAAGTTGCAGTATGTATATATCATCCCGTGTTCACCTGCTAAAAAATTGATATAAAGTTGCGGTATGTATATATTATCACGAGTACAACTGCAGGAAAATTGATATTAAGTTTCGGTATGTACATATCATCAGGTGTTCATCTGCAGAAAAGTTGATATAAAGTTGCGGTATATATATATCATCAGGTGTTCATCCGCAGGAAAGTTGATATAAAGTTGCGGTATGTGTATATATTATCACGTGTTCATCTACAGGAAAGTTGATATAAAGTTGCGGTATGTATATATCATCACGTGTTTATCTGCAGGAAAATTAACATAAAGTTACGGTATGTGTATATCATCAGGTGTTTATCTGCAGGAAAGTTGATATAAAGTTGCGGTATCTATATATCATCACGTGTTCATCTGCTGGAAAATTGACATAAAGTTGCAGTATGTATATACCATCAGGTGTTTATCTGCAGGAAAGTTGATATAAAGTTGCGGTATCTATATATCATCAGGTGTTCATCTGCTGGAAAATTGATATAAAGTTGCGGTATATATATATCATCAGGTGTTCATGTGCAAGAAAGTTGATATAAAGTTGCGGTATGTGTATATATTATCACGTGTTCATCTACAGGAAAGTTGATATAAAGTTGCAGTATGTATATATCATCAGGTGTTCATGTGCAGGAAAGTTGATATAAAGTTGCAGTATGTGTATATATTATCACGTGTTCATCTACAGGAGAGTTGATATAAAGTTGCGGTATGTATATATCATCACGTGTTTATCTGCTGGAAAATTAATATAAAGTTACGGTATGTGTATATCATCAGGTGTTTATCTGCAGGAAAGTTCATATAAAGTTGCGGTATGTATATATCATCACGTATTGATCTGCAGGAAAGTTGATATAAAGTTGCAATATGTATATATTATCACGAGTACAACTGCAGGAAAATTGATATTAAGTTTCGGTATGTACATATCATCAGGTGTTCATCTGCAGAAAAGTTGATATAAAGTTGCGGTATATATATATCATCAGGTGTTCATCTGCAGGAAAGTTGATATAAAGTTGCGGTATGTGTATATATTATCACGTGTTCATCTACAGGAAAGTTGATATAAAGTTGCGGTATGTATATATCATCACGTGTTTATCTGCAGGAAAATTAACATAAAGTTACGGTATGTGTATATCATCAGGTGTTTATCTGCAGGAAAGTTGATATAAAGTTGCGGTATCTATATATCATCACGTGTTCATCTGCTGGAAAATTGACATAAAGTTGCAGTATGTATATACCATCAGGTGTTTATGTGCAGGAAAGTTGATATAAAGTTGCGGTATCTATATATCATCACGTGTTCATCTGCTGGAAAATTGATATAAAGTTGCGGTATATATATATCATCAGGTGTTCATGTGCAAGAAAGTTGATATAAAGTTGCGGTATGTGTATATATTATCACGTGTTCATCTACAGGAAAGTTGATATAAAGTTGCAGTATGTATATATCATCAGGTGTTCATGTGCAGGAAAGTTGATATAAAGTTGCAGTATGTGTATATATTATCACGTGTTCATCTACAGGAGAGTTGATATAAAGTTGCCGTATGTATATATCATCACGTGTTTATCTGCTGGAAAATTAATATAAAGTTACGGTATGTGTATATCATCAGGTGTTTATCTGCAGGAAAGTTCATATAAAGTTGCGGTATGTATATATCATCACGTATTGATCTGCAGGAAAGTTGATATAAAGTTGCGGTATGTATATATCATCCCGTGTTCACCTGCTAAAAAATTGATAAAAAGTTCCGGTATCTATATATTATCACGAGTACAACTGCAGGAAAATTGATATTAAGTTTTGGTATGTACATATCCTCAGGTGTTCATCTGCAGAAAAGTTGATATAAAGTTGCGGTATGTATCTATCATCAGCTGTTCATGTGCAGGAAAGTTGATATAAAGTTGCGATATATATTTACCATCACGTGTTCATCTGCTGGAAAATCGATATAAAGTTGTGGTATATATATATTATCCGGTATTCAACTGCAGGAAAGTTGATATAAAGTTGCGGTATGTATATATCATCACGTGTTCATCTGCTGGAAAATTGATATAAGGTTGCGGTATGTATAGGACATCACATGTTCATCTGCAGGAAAGTTGATATAAAGTTGCGGTATGTATATATCATTACGTGTTCATCTGCAGGAAAGTTGATATAAAGTTGCGGTATGAATATATATCATCAGGTGTTGATCTGCAAGAAAGTTGAAATAAAGTTGCAATATGTATATATCATCCCGTGTTCACCGGCTAAAAAATTGACATAAAGTTGCGGTATGTATATATTATCACGAGTACAACTGCAGGAAAATTGATATTAAGTTTCGGTATGTACATATCATCAGGTATTCATCTGCAGAAAAGTTAATATAAAGTTCCGGTATATATATATCATCCGGTGTTCATGCGCAGGAAAGTTGATATAAAGTTGCGTATGTATATATCATCACGTGTTCATCCGCAAGAAAGTTGATATAAAGTTGCGGTATATATATATATCATCACGTGTTCATCTTCTGGAAAATCGATATAAAGTTGTGGTATATATATATCATCCGGTGTTCAACTGCGGGAAAGTTGATATAAAGTTGCGGTATTTATATATCATCACGTGTTCATCTGCTGGAAAATTGATATAAGGTTGCGGTATGTATATATCATCACGAGTTCATCTGCAGGAAAGTTGATATAAAGTTGCGGTATGTATATATCATTGCGTGTTCATCTGCAGGGAAATTGATATAAAGCTGCCTTATGTATATATCACAAGGTGTTCAACTGCAGGAAAATTGATACAAAGTTGCGGTATGTATATATAATCAAATCATCATCTGCAGGAAAGTTGATATAAAGTTGCAGTATGTATATATCATCCAGTGTTTTTTTGGAGGAAAATTGATATAAAGTTCCAGTATGTATATATCATCAAGAGTTTATCTGCTAGAAAATTCATATAAAGTTGCGGTATCTATATATCATACGGTGTTTATCTGCAAGGAAAGTTGATATAAAGTTGCGGCATGTATATATCATCAGGTGTTGATGTGCAGGAAAGTTGATATAAAGTTGCGGTATGTATATATCATCCCGTGTTCACCTGCTAAAAAATTGATATAAAGTTGCGGTCTGTATATATTATCACGAGTACAACTGCAGGAAAATTGATATTAAGTTTCGGTATGTACATATCATCAGGTGTTCATCTGCAGAAAAGTTGATATAAAGTTGCGGTATATATATATATATTATCAGGTGTTCATGTGCAGGAAAGTTGATATAAAGTTGCGGTATGTGTATATATTATCACGTGTTCATCTACAGGAAAGTTGATATAAAGTTGCGGTATGTATATATCATCACGTGTTTATCTGCTGGAAAATTCATATAAAGTTACGGTATGTGTATATCATCAGGTGTTTATCTGCAGGAAAGTTGATATAAAGTTGCGGTATGTATATATCATCACGTGTTGATCTGCAGGAAAGTTGATATAAAGTTGCGGTATGTATATATCATCCCGTGTTCACCTGCTAAAAAATTGATAAAAAGTTCCGGTATCTATATATTATCACGAGTACAACTGCAGGAAAATTGATATTAAGTTTTGGTATGTACATATCCTTAGGTGTTCATCTACAGAAAAGTTGATATAAAGTTGCGGTATGTATATATCATCAGGTGTTCATGTGCAGGAAAGTTGATATAAAGTTGCGGTATGTATATATCATCACGTGTTCACCTGCAGGAGAGTTGATATAAAGTTGCGATATATATTTACCATCACGTGTTCATCTGCTGGAAAATCGATATAAAGTTGTGGTATATATATATCATACGGTGTTTATCTGCAAGGAAAGTTGATATAAAGTTGCGGCATGTATATATCATCAGGTGTTGATGTGCAGGAAAGTTCATATAAAGTTGCGGTATGTATATATCATCCCGTGTTCACCTGCTAAAAAATTGATATAAAGTTGCGGTATGTATATATTATCACGAGTACAACTGCAGGAAAATTGATATTAAGTTTCGGTATGTACATATCATCAGGTGTTCATCTGCAGAAAAGTTAATATAAAGTTGCGGTATATATATATATTATCAGGTGTTCATGTGCAGGAAAGTTGATATAAAGTTGCGGTATGTGTATATATTATCACGTGTTCATCTACAGGAAAGTTGACATAAAGTTGCGGTATGTATATATCATCACGTGTTTATCTGCTGGAAAATTAATATAAAGTTACGGTATGTGTATATCATCAGGTGTTTATCTGCAGGAAAGTTGATATAAAGTTGCGGTATCTATATATCATCACGTGTTCATCTGCTGGAAAATTGATATAAAGTTGCAGTATGTATATACCATCAGGTGTTTATCTGCAGGAAAGTTGATATAAAGTTGTGGTATCTATATATCATCACGTGTTCATCTGCTGGAAAATTGATATAAAGTTGCGGTACATATATATCATCAGGTGTTCATGTGCAGGAAAGTTGATATAAAGTTGCGGTATGTGTATATATTATCACGTGTTCATCTACAGGAAAGTTGATATAAAGTTGCAGTACGTATATATCATCAGCTGTTCATGTGCAGGAAAGTTGATATAAAGTTGCGGTATGTGTATATATTATCACGTGTTCATCTACAGGAAAGTTGATATAAAGTTGCGGTATGTATATATCATCACGTGTTTATCTGCTGGAAAATTAATATAAAGTTACGGTATGTGTATATCATCAGGTGTTTATCTGCAGGAAAGTTGATATAAAGTTGCGGTATGTATATATCATCACGTGTTGATCTGCAGGAAAGTTGATATAAAGTTGCGGTATGTATATATCATCCCGTGTTCACCTGCTAAAAAATTGATAAAAAGTTCCGGTATCTATATATTATCACGAGTACAACTGCAGGAAAATTGATATTAAGTTTCGGTATGTACATATCATCAGGTGTTCATCTGCAGAAAAGTTGATATAAAGTTGCGGTATATATATATATTATCAGGTGTTCATGTGCAGGAAAGTTGATATAAAGTTGCGGTATGTGTATATATTATCACGTGTTCATCTACAGGAAAGTTGATATAAAGTTGCGGTATGTATATATCATCACGTGTTTATCTGCTGGAAAATTAATATAAAGTTACGGTATGTGTATATCATCAGGTGTTTATCTGCAGGAAAGTTCATATAAAGTTGCGGTATGTATATATCATCACGTGTTGATCTGCAGGAAAGTTGATATAAAGTTGCGGTATGTATATATCATCCCGTGTTCACCTGCTAAAAAATTGATATAAAGTTGCGGTCTGTATATATTATCACGAGTACAACTGCAGGAAAATTGATATTAAGTTTCGGTATGTACATATCATCAGGTGTTCATCTGCAGAAAAGTTGATATAAAGTTGCGGTATATATATATATTATCAGGTGTTCATGTGCAGGAAAGTTGATATAAAGTTGCGGTATGTGTATATATTATCACGTGTTCATCTACAGGAAAGTTGATATAAAGTTGCGGTATGTATATATCATCACGTGTTTATCTGCTGGAAAATTCGTATAAAGTTACGGTATGTGTATATCATCAGGTGTTTATCTGCAGGAAAGTTGATATAAAGTTGCGGTATGTATATATCATCACGTGTTGATCTGCAGGAAAGTTGATATAAAGTTGCGGTATGTATATATCATCCCGTGTTCACCAGCTAAAAAATTGATAAAAAGTTCCGGTATCTATATATTATCACGAGTACAACTGCAGGAAAATTGATATTAAGTTTTGGTATGTACATATCCTTAGGTGTTCATCTGCAGAAAAGTTGATATAAAGTTGCGGTATGTATATATCATCAGGTGTTCATGTGCAGGAAAGTTGATATAAAGTTGCGGTATGTATATATCATCACGTGTTCACCTGCAGGAGAGTTGATATAAAGTTGCGATATATATTTACCATCACGTGTTCATCTGCTGGAAAATCGATATAAAGTTGTGGTATATATATATCATACGGTGTTTATCTGCAAGGAAAGTTGATATAAAGTTGCGGCATGTATATATCATCAGGTGTTGATGTGCAGGAAAGTTGATATAAAGTTGCGGTATGTATATATCATCCCGTGTTCACCTGCTAAAAAATTGATATAAAGTTGCGGTATGTATATATTATCACGAGTACAACTGCAGGAAAATTGATATTAAGTTTCGGTATGTACATATCATCAGGTGTTCATCTGCACAAAAATTGATATAAAGTTGCGGTATATATATATATTATCAGGTGTTCATGTGCAGGAAAGTTGATATAAAGTTGCGGTATGTGTATATATTATCACGTGTTCATCTACAGGAAAGTTGACATAAAGTTGCGGTATGTATATATCATCACGTGTTTATCTGCTGGAAAATTAATATAAAGTTACGGTATGTGTATATCATCAGGTGTTTATCTGCAGGAAAGTTGATATAAAGTTGCGGTATCTATATATCATCACGTGTTCATCTGCTGGAAAATTGATATAAAGTTGCAGTATGTATATACCATCAGGTGTTTATCTGCAGGAAAGTTGATATAAAGTTGCGGTATCTATATATCATCACGTGTTCATCTGCTGGAAAATTGATATAAAGTTGCGGTACATATATATCATCAGGTGTTCATGTGCAGGAAAGTTGATATAAAGTTGCGGTATGTGTATATATTATCACGTGTTCATCTACAGGAAAGTTGATATAAAGTTGCAGTACGTATATATCATCAGGTGTTCATGTGCAGGAAAGTTGATATAAAGTTGCGGTATGTGTATATATTATCACGTGTTCATCTACAGGAAAGTTGATATAAAGTTGCGGTATGTATATATCATCACGTGTTTATCTGCTGGAAAATTAATATAAAGTTACGGTATGTGTATATCATCAGGTGTTTATCTGCAGGAAAGTTGATATAAAGTTGCGGTATGTATATATCATCACGTGTTGATCTGCAGGAAAGTTGATATAAAGTTGCGGTATGTATATATCATCCCGTGTTCACCTGCTAAAAAATTGATAAAAAGTTCCGGTATCTATATATTATCACGAGTACAACTGCAGGAAAATTGATATTAAGTTTTGGTATGTACATATCCTTAGGTGTTCATCTGCAGAAAAGTTGATATAAAGTTGCGGTATGTATATATCATCAGGTGTTCATGTGCAGGAAAGTTGATATAAAGTTGCGGTATGTATACATCATCACGTGTTCACCTGCAGGAAAGTTGATATAAAGTTGTGATATATATTTACCATCACGTGTTCATCTGCTGGAAAATCGATATAAAGTTGTGGTATATATATATTATCCGGTATTCAACTGCAGAAAAGTTGATATAAAGTTGCGGTATGTATATATCATCACGTGTTCATCTGCTGGAAAATTGATATAAGGTTGCGGTATGTATAGAACATCACGTGTTCATCTGCAGGAAAGTTGATATAAAGTTGCAGTATGTATATATTATTACGTGTTCATCTGCAGGAAAGTTGATATAAAGTTGCGGTATGTATATATCATCACGTGTACAACTACAGGAATATTGGTATAAAGTTTCGGTATGTATATATCATGAGGTGTTCATCTGCAGCAAAGTTGATATAAAGTTGCGGTATGTATATATCATCACGTGTTTATCTGCTGGAAAATTGATATAAAGTTACGGTATGTGTATATCATCAGGTGTTTATCTGCAGGAAAGTTGATATAAAGTTGCGGTATCTATATATCATCACGTGTTCATCTGCTGGAAAATTGATATAAAGTTGCAGTATTTATATATCATCGGGTGTTTATCTGCGGGAAAGTTGATATAAAGTTGCGGTATGTATATATCATCACGTATTTCTCTGCAGGAAAGTTGATATAAAGTTGCGGTATGTATATATCATCCCGTGTTCACCGGCTAAAAAATTGATATAAAGTTGCGGTATGTATATATTATCACGAGTACAACTGCAGGAAAATTAATATTAAGTTTTGGTATGTATATATCATCAGGTGTTCATCTGCAGGAAAATTGATATAAAGTTGCGGTATGTATATATCATCAGGTGTTCATCTGCAGGAAAGTTGATATAAAGTTGCGGTATGTATATATCATCCGGCGTTCACCTGCTAAAAAATTGATATAAAGTTGCGGTCTGTATATATTATCACGAGTACAACTGCAGGAAAATTGATATTAAGTTTCGGTATGTACATATCATCAGGTGTTCATCTGCAGAAAAGTTGATATAAAGTTGCGGTATATATATATCATCAGGTGTTCATGTGCACGAAAGTTGATATAAAGTTGCGGTATGTATATATCATCACGTGTTCCTCTGCAGGAAAGTTGATATAAAGTTGCGGTATGTGTATATATTATCACGTGTTCATCTACAGGAAAGTTGATATAAAGTTGCGGTATGTATATATCATCACGTGTTCATCTGCTGGAAAATTGATATTAGGTTGCGGTATGTATATATCGTCACGTGTTCATCTGCAAGAAAGTTGATATAAAGTTCCGGTATGTATATATCATTGGGTGTTCATCTGCAGGGAAATTGATATAAAGTTGGCGTATGTATATATCGCCAGGTGTTCAACTGCAGAAAAATTGATACAAAGTTGCGGTATATATATATATAATGAAGTCATCATCTGCAGGAAAGTTGATATAAAGTTGCAGTATGTATATATCATGAAGAGTTCATCTGCTGGAAAATTCATATAAAGTTGCGGTATCTATATATTATACCGTAATTATCTGCAGGAAAGTTGATACAAAGTTGCGGCATGTATATATCATCAGGTGTTGATCTGGAAGAAAGTTGATATAAAGTTGCGGTATGTATATATTATCACGAGTACAACTGCAGGAAAATTGATATTAAGTTTCGGTATGTACATATCATCAGGTGTTCATCTGCAGAAAAGTTGATATAAAGTTGCGGTATATATATATCATCAGGTGTTCATGTGCAGGAAAGTTGATATAAAGTTGCGGTATGTGTATATATTATAACGTGTTCATCTACAGCAAAGTTGATATAAAGTTGCGGTATGTATATATCATCACGTGTTTAGCTGCTGGAAAATTAATATAAAGTTACGGTATGTGTATATCATCAGGTGTTCATCTGCAGAAAAGGTGATATAAAGTTGCGGTATGTATATATCATCAGGTGTTTATGTGCAGGAAAGTTGATATAAAGTTGCGGTATGTATATATCATCACGTGTTCATCTGCAGGAAAGTTGATATAAAGTTGTGGTATGTATATATCATCACGTGTTCATCTGCAGGAAAGTTGATATAAAGTTGCGGTATCTATATATGATCACGTGTATAACTGCAGGAAAATTGGTATAAAGTTTCCGTATGTATATATCATGAGCTGTTGATCTGCAGCAAAGTTGATACAAAGTTGCGGTATGTATATATCATCAGGTGTTTATCTGCAGGAAAGTTGACATAAAGTTTTGGTATGTATATATCATCAGGTGTTCATCTGCAGGAAAATTGATATAAAGTTGCGGTATGTATATATCATCAGGTGTTCATCTGCAGGAAAGTTGATATAAAGTTGCGGTATGTATGTATCATCACGTGTTGATCTGCAGGAAAGTTGATATAAAGTTGTGGTATGTATATATCATCAGGTGTTCATCTGCAGGAAAGTTGATATAAAGTTGTGGTATGTATATATCATCACGTGTTCATCTGGAGGAAAATTGATATAAAGTTGGGGTATGTATATATCATCAGGTGTTTATCTGCAGGAAAGTTGATATAAAGTTGCGGTATGTATATATCATCACATGTTCATCTGCAGGAAAGTTGATATAAAGTTACGGTATGTATATGTCATCAGGTGTTCATCTGCAGGAAAGTTGATATAAAGTTGCGGTATGTATATATCATCACGTGTTTATTTGCAGGATAATTGATGTGAAGTTACGGTATGTATATATCATTAGGTGTTCATCTGCAGAAAAGTTGATATAAAGTTGCGGTATGTATATATCATCACGTGTTCATCTGCAGGATAATTGATATAAAGTTACGGTATGTATATATCATCAGGTGTTCATCTGCAGAAAAGTTGATATAAAGTTGCGGTATGTATATATCATCACGTGTTCATCTGCAGGAAAGTTAATATAAAGTTGTAACATGTATATATTACGACGTGTTCATCTGCAGAAAAGTTCATATAAAGTTGCGGTATGTATATATTATCACGTGTTTGTGTGCAGGAAAGTTGATATAAAGTTGCGGTATGTATATATCATCAGGTGTTCATCTGCATGAAAGTTGAGATAAAGTTGCGGTATGCACATATCATCACGTGTTCATCTGCGGGAAAGTTGATATAAAGTTGCGGTATGTATATATCATCAGTTGTTCATCTGCAGGAAAATTGATATAAAGTTGCGGTATGTCTATATTCTATATTATCAGATATTTATCTACAGAAAAGTAAATATAAAGTTGCAGTATATATATCTTATCACGTTGTCATCCTCAGGAAAGTATATATAAAGTTGTGGAATGCATCTATCATCACGTGTTCACCTGGAGGTAAGTTGATAAAAGTTGCGGCAGGGTTATATTATCACGTGTTCATTTGCAAGAACGCTAATGTATAGTTCCGGTCTGCATATATCTTTAGGTGTTCATCGACGGAAAAGCTGATATAAAGTTACGGTATGTATATATTATCACGTGTTCATCTGCCGGAAAGTAGATAGATAGTTGCCGTTTGCAGATATATTATCACGTGTTCGTGTACAGGAAAGTTGATATAAAGTTGCGGTATCTATATATATCATCACATGTTCATCTGCAGGAAAGTTAATATAAAGTTGTAACATCTATATATTACCACGTGTTCATCGGCAGAAAAGTTCATATAAAGTTGCGGTGTGTATATATTATCACGTGTTCGTTTGCAGGAAAGTTGATATTAAGTTGCGGTATGTATATATCATCACGTGCTCATCTGGAGGAAAGTTGATAAAAGTTGTGGCATGTTTATATTATTACGTGTTCATCTGCATGAACGTTAATATAAAGTTGCGGTCGGTATATATCTTTACGCTTTCGTCGACGCGAAAGTTGACATAAAGTTGCGGTATGTATATATTATCACGCGTTCATCTGTAGGAAAGGTTATATAAAGTTGCGGGGTGTATGTATCTTCATGTGCTTGTCTGCAGGAAAGTTGATATAAAGTTGCGGTATGTATATGTCTTCCTGTGTTCATGGACAGGAAAACTGACCTCAAGTTGCAGTTTTTGTTACCACGTTTTTGTTACTACCTTGTCATTAGAAACCAGGCCACCTGTGTCCAGTCGGGAGATGCTCTTGTGTACGTTTTTATGTGAGGAGAGGCACGAGGTCTTCCACAGGAACGGGATTTCCAAGAACTAATAAAATATGATTATTAAAATAGATTGAAAGAATTTCAGTAAAGGTAAAGAGCAACAGCTAAACAATAACAACAACAACAACAAAAACCTTTGCTAATACATCCAATGGCGAATTTTGACATGTTTTGATAGCTAATGAAAAGAAAAGAAGAATTGTAACATAAAATTATGTATTTTTATAACCAAGATGTTTAGGAGGTTGATGAAGGTACGTTTTCGTGCTAGCGCCTAGTTTTGCCACAAAAGCGTGAATTTATTCTTCGAAGAATTCATAAACATTAAAGTAATACTTTTTCTAATACATGAACTGTTTAGATAGGAAAATTCCCTGAAATAAGTCCTTTTTTAACCTACATGACAGCTCTCTTGGCCGTAAATACCGCGTCACGCAAAAGCTTAGAAATTCAAGCGTACTCTATCACAAAACCATGAACCCTTTTGAAGCGAAAATTTGTATGAAAATTATTTTTAGCTGCTCTAAGACATTGTGAAAGTAAAATCACGGTAGGATCGATAGTTTTGTAGTTTGAATTTTAGTGGCGTCATGTGAAACCAGCAGTATGGAGATTGAAAAGAAAGAATATGGCCAACTTTCAAATTGTCTAATCAGTAGATGATGTTTTAGTAAGCGTGGGAAGGAGTAATTTGGGAGGTCTTTCAAATGAAGGGGAAGATTTTTCCCGAGGTCAACAGCTATGGATTGGATTTATTGTTTTCCAATATTCGTTCTTGTGCGTGGCTTATAAAAGTTCTCTTTGGGGGCATATCGTGTATTATAGTTGCGCACTTGATCGGCATACTGGAAATAATTTTGAAAAATGCTTGGCAACTCCTTTTTAGTGCCAACGGAAGGAAAATTTAAGGGCCTGTAGCTGGTGGACAGATTTCATTAACAATACGTTGAATAGATTCATGAGAGAAAGAGCGCTTTCTGTGTTCTTCCCGTGAGTTACGGCGAAGAACATTACTCTAATTACTGTATTTTGTTTTAGTTGGACTTTGTTGATCTGCAATTGATAGGCACTACCCCATGCTAATATGGCATACGAAATAAGAGGAAATATGAAGGTTATAATATAGCTGTTTGAGTTGAGACAGGGACATGTAGTGCCTTAATTTATAGAAAATGCCTGTACGCTACGTGGCAGCTAAACCGTTGATCGATGTTTCTGCGGGATATTGGAATGTCCTCAAGGTAGGTACCTGAAGAGTGCATTTGGTGGCATATGTAATACATACACCTTATTCGATGGTTTAGCATATAATACGTGCGGATATTTTGCGAGTTGCGTAGTATTCGCCCTGTTGTAAACCGGTTAAACCAGGACACTACGGTGTATTACGGCCTCGTATTTTGCTTGTTCTCTTGACCTTACATGGTAAAATGACATAATAGTAGAATAATAAAACATATGTCTACTTACCAAAGGAAGTTTGTGAGGTAAGGTTGCTTTGCTGCGGTACTTGAACTATAAGGAAGTGAACCTCCAGCTTAAAAGAAGAAAGGAAAAAAAATCTAAGGCCGCGTTTACACTTGGTGTGGGGCCCACGCATGATACTCATTGGGCACTAATGTGAACACACCCTTTTTCAAGTACTCACGCCCAAATTCAAGCGCCGGGTACTAGAGTGAGCACTGGGTCCCTATGGCATACCGTTGTTGTTAGTTCCACAGGGAGCCCAGAATCAAAGCCAAATCATGACGATTTGTATGGAAATTCATCTTAAGATCGATAAAACGGTTAAAGTGTACAAAAGCAGCTATTAAAGTATACATACCTCATAAAAAGTTGTGCCTGTGTTGTTCTCTTACTGTTTCCTGCCCTATAAACGGCGTTAGCCGCTTTTATCGATCTTAAGATAGATTTTCATACAATTTTTTTTAATAATTTGGCTTCCAGTAGGCTGTTGTGATTCTGGTCCCTGTGTGTTAGGTCCGGGGCAATCAACTGCTTGTGATCCCTGTTAAGATGAAGTTTCAACTGATGGCGCCTCACAGGACTATGTACACAGTTATATATCGGGCACTCAAGGTGTGAAGACAACCCAGTTTTTGTGCCGGTAACCAGGTACTAATGTTCTCGGGAACCTCAGTGTTGACAGCCAGTCAGAAAAACGTTACAAGGCAGTATCCTAACACTTTGGAATACAGCAATCAAGATTATATTAGTCGTCACTATTACGTACTAGCTTCCCAGTGTATCCTATGAAGGTGGGGCAAATGTTAGCATGAATTTCTTTCATACAACTGTCCATTCCCAAATTCAGTAAATTGGGGTCATCTTCGGTGTAAAAACCTGCGAAGTTTTTCTTTGTTTTCTAGCTATTATTTTCCTTGGCTCTATTGCGTTGACTTTTAACTGGCTTCTTTGTATTAATAAAATTGTTTTACGTCGCTCGTGAGGTTCACAGGTTTTTACACCGAGTAAGAGCCGTAAATACTTACTAATAATTTCAAAATCTACGCCATACCTGGATAGCCTTCCAAGCTACTACGAACATCATCCACAGTTGGAAAAATCTGCAGTGACAGGGAAAAAATGCTGATCATAACTTCAGTCGTCATTGCGACCAATTTACAGAGCAGTTGTAGATAGCAACCTACCCTGCGAGCAAGCTCTTTGGGCTGTGACTTTTTCTAAAATCTCCTGTAAGGAACCACGCCCGTATGCGACCGCCGCCACTTTCGTGAATCACCACCTAATCTTTTCCTTTGTTTTTATTAGAGACCCTTAGATTCGAAGATGAGAACAACTATGACTACGACTACGAGATTTATAAACTATGAGTTTTTTCGCGTATTCTCAACGAATAGACTGACGACACCCCGGAAAGCTTCACTGCACTTTTTTTGACCAAAAAAATTAGCACTTTTATCTTTATTGCAGGAGGTTAAGCCCTCTTCGGATCGCAAAATGCTAAAACTTCTAACATTTGATAACTTGTTTCCGCCACCACGACATTCACGCTAAAACTCGTAGCAGAATGACGACGGCTATCACATTTTCCCGCCAAAATGACGCAATCGTCTCAGAGTCTAAAGGTCTCTAGCGACTAATTAGTCATTCAGCACTAGATTACAATTCGGCCTTTTTTATTACTAGAGCATCGTCAAGCGGAATTATTTATTAGAGGACCAGGTGAGGTACAAACGTATACAGCTATTTCGAGAAAGGTTGTCGGAAAAAGTGCACGCGACAATGCCGAAAGGTATTGTGGGTGGTTTTGAGTTCACTGTTCTTCAAAGAAATTTGCAAGAATGACACGAGAGGCCATGGACTTATGTTTATAATTGCTAAAGGAAAGAATAGTAGGTTCGACAGCTACAGTGTCAGGAACAGGTTATTACTCAAATCCCATATTACCTTTCGGGATTGTCGCTTACACATTTTTTTCCGACAACCTTTCTCGAAATAGCTGTATGCCTACCAGACGCAGCGGGGGCTTTGACATCATGCTGCCGGAACAAGTTGATAAACTTTGCAGCCACTCAGCACACAGCCAACGATCCTTGTCATTCCCAAGGGATCCTATGCTAGAAAACTGACCAATCACGGGCCACTTGGCGCTGATATCATCCGCGACAGGACCATATTGATGTAGTACCTGATGAAATTATTCATGGTAAGTCATCTGTTCTGTAGTAAACCCTGTAACGTTGTTCATTTAAAGATGCTTTGTTGGGGAAATCGACGGTTTTGTTCAAAATACCACGCAAGTACTTTTTCTGTTGTGCGAGTGGCACGCCAATTTTTAAGTCAATCAATAGACCTTTCTGCCGACACGGCGGCCATATTGAATTTATTAGATTTAAGGAGTATTATGGGATCCCCAGGGGCACTCGCTCAGTAATTCCGCAAGCTATTCGGGCAAAAGAGAGCTTCACTGTATATTTCTCGGGAAAAAGGCGATCATTATTACATCCAAACACGGCACAACTATCGTTTTTTCCCATTACAATCTTTTTCTAGGAAAACGCAAAGAAAAATTGGCCCGAAAAGCGGGAGTAAATTCTGAGCGAATATATCGGGTAGTGCTCATGCTCCCTGAGTATCCCATAGTACAACCGTAAATCTAATTAATTCAGTACGGCCGCCGTATCGGTAAAAAGGTCTATTTATATGGCCATCTTGCTTTTGCGAGTACCACAAGGTCGGTGTTGTGTCCAACCGCACTACGGGACCCAGTTTCAGGCATAACAACCCATTAATAGAAAATAAAAGAAGCGGCATTGTTCCCAAAACAGGCCTATAAAACCCATGGCGTTGGGTAAAACGGGCAGCAAAAACGTGCAACTTGTTTTGCAACATTGCTGCAAAACTGAATAGTGGTGTTGCGCGTTTTACCACCCACAAACCAAATGTAAGAAATCAGGTTGTTGAAGGTTGCGAGAAGTCTTTTTGTCGTTCTCGTTGACGTCGCCGTTGTCGTTGCTTAAGCTCCTCATTAACGAGAGATGTGCCTCCTTCCCATCACCCCTCGCGCTCCCTTTGGTCACGTTCCGTCCTCAGGAATAAAGAGGTCTGGGGACGAGTCAGGACCCAGTCTCCTCGCGCAAAAGTTGAAAATGGCCAATGGAAGGAAAACATTACCTTGCGCAGCTTGAGATGTCCCCACTTGGTTTTGTTGAGTCCTGTGTGTCTTCCAGGAACTGAAGCAATCAATCGGACACTGCAACAAAACTGGGTATTACGAATGCTCCACCAGAATTACCAAGCGTTATATTTATTATATTTATTCTCTCTTGATTTATTACAAAGGGAAAAATTTATCGCGATTATTTTTATTCTTCTTTTCTTTTGTTTATATATTAATGAAAATCGATTTATCAATTAATATCCATGACAATAGTAGAGGTTAGCTACAGTAAACATCCTTAACCAGGGAAAAAGTCATCCCGGGCCGGCGTGGGGGCGGGGGCAGGTTGATGCCCATATGGGAAACGGGGATGCCAGTCGGAAAATAAGAATTAAACTATTCAAAGAGACCATTCCAAGCGTAAAACTCACACTACGCTAAAACGGGCAACTAATTCCCAGAACCAATTTAGAGCTGTAGTGATTTAAATTGAGCGAACGACTTTAAAATTGAATGCTGTCTTTAGTATGACGGAGTTGGGTTATTTTAGTTTGTACATGCTTCCTTTCACACTACCCTGAGCGATATCTGTTGTTCCTGAACAGCCCAACTGAGACCCAAATCTGCATTGACAACCCTACGAGAGTCGGCGAGCATCCCCGAACGTCACTTTCATAAGGGAGTCCCAAACGGAAAGAAAATCTTCTAAACAAACCTTGCAGAGGACATGTCATGTTCGCGTATATGCTTTTTCCACTCATCCAACGAATTCCCTCCATATGCCGCTAAGTAATCCTACAATAAACAGTACAGTACTTATGGACAAAATTCCACAACAAAATAAAACAAATAGAGTGATTTTCGTTCAACCAGGAAAAATTGTTTCCAGGAGTGTTATTAATTTTTTATCTGCAGCCATTAGCTATAAAAGGATGAAAACACGGATTTTTGCTTTGTTTTGGTTTTTTTTGCCGAAGAAAACACAAGTACTCGATTGTCTCATCAGCAGCCTCTTTCTGTATCTCAAGTTACGGAAAACGACTTGCGGTAATCTTTGGCTTTGCGTGTCCGCTAAACCAACAAAAAGCGGCGCCCATTTAAGTCCCCCTTACGTTCATCAAACCAATCAAATTGTTACATTCTTGTTTGTTTGTTTCTTCAAAAATTTGTTCGTGTGTTATCATTTCAAGATCACGAAAATCGACCGCTCTTTTCACAACGTACATGTATGCAAACCTTTGCAAAGGGCAAAAAAAGAAAACCAGCTTGCAGAAACTAATGTACCTACAATCAACTATTTGCCCGTTTTTTTAAACCTCACAAGGTCAAAGATGATAATCTTGAACCTCACTCGATTGAGTTAGATACTAAGATTAGTTAGAATTGTTGGATAGTTTCTGTAACTTTATACACATGAGCGGTGATACTGATCTGCAATTTACATCAAAACTACTGCGCTACGGCATGTTCTGTTATTTCCTTCTCTGCACCAAAGTAGTCAAGTCAGAATCTGTAACACTTTCAACTACTAACCAACAGATCCTCTTTAAAATTAGTTGGTGTTGACTTTGTTGAAGAAGATGACATCTTTGGAAACAACGGGCTCATCCAAACACTAAAATAAGCAATAAAAGTGCCAGTGATGTTTCTTTATCGTTTAATTAAAGGTATGAATATGGCTATCAAAAGGATATTACTGAAGAAGAAAAGATCAACCCTTTCGTGACATCGCTTTACTGGATAATGCTGGGTATTAACCGAGCTGACAGGGTGTCAATCGCTAAAGTACACCCTCACATCAAGACAGTGCCTCTTCTGAGAGGGATACAGTAAACGCACAACAGCATCAGCATAAGTTCCTCGGTCGTTATAAGTATTGCGTGTACGACATGGCGAACTAACTTGAACGTTAAACTTTATGTAATCCTGGACATGGAAAAAGGAGGCCTGGTAAGCCTAAGACGTCCTGTTTACACTACACGCAACGTCAACTCAGAGAAAAGAAAGGAAAGCTGCAAGTTCCTCGAATAAAAGCCATGGTCTCAGACCAGGTGTAGTGGGGTAAAACTGTGGTGGCTTGCTCCGCAGTCAAAAGATGATGCTGACAATGATGATGATAATTATGAAGATAATGATGATGATGATGATGATGATGATAACGCATGGTGAATGCTGGGGGAAGGGGGTAATACAGGAGGGAACCTTTCAGGGTAGAGAGAGTGGCCGCAATACTCGTTGGTACCGTTTCATGTCAAGTTTGATAAAAGTGTTTCATTGTAAAAATACTCCCAAACAATAAGAACTTAACAAAAACTTGAAACGGAAAAATCAATTTAAAAATCTCTGAAAAACACGTTACCCTTGTGTTTTTTGATCCCAGTCCATAGATATCAAGTTTGCAGTTGTGATAACCACTCTAAGTCCTTCTTTATACAACAGGAACATCATTTTGCTGAAAAAGACAGGGGCAATTTTAGTAATCTGTAATACACTACAAGAGTGGCCAAAAGTTCTTACAAGACCTGTACGTTAAATGTAACTGTAAAGAAAAAAACTAAGCTAACAACAACAGCACTATTACATGTACTTTTGTCGTGATTATGCAAGTTTTATTGTAACTGAATTGACACTGACCTATGGTGTGTCCCAAATGCTTCTAGCCTGGCCTATCAAGAGAAATATTGGTACACTTTTAAACACAGCTAGTTCCTCGCAAAATTTTCCATAACTTTTGTTTTTAAATTTTCATGGGAACTACAGTCATTCCCGGAGAAATTGGGCTGTGGACTGCAGTACCTGGTGGCTTGTGGTGACTTACTACTTTATGAATTACAATGAATTAATAAAGGTTTAAAGCTATCAATCTGACATTTTCTCCTACAACTGTGACACCAACCCTAGCAGAGTCCTCACATGCACGCACACATGAAGCAAAGCACCATGGCTAATAACATTTGGTTATCTATGCATCCAAGAAGTTTTGCTTGTGATTAAATCATCTGTATTCCCCCCCCCCCCCCCACCCCCCCTTTATGTCACAAGATGTGATGTAGGCTGCCTTATGGGTCATAAAATAATTTTGTGGTCATATTGACTAGGTGGACTCATTAACAATAGTTTGGGAAGAGAAAATGACTGACAGTTTTTTAGTCCTAAATTAATGTGGTTGTAGTAACAAGGTGGAGGTATGAATTTTGTGGTTATAAGGTGGGTTAATTCTACTGTACCATTAATATGCAATGGTACTCTTATACTTACACCAAACAGTTTAATGTTTGGATATGGCTCAGCTTCTCTCCGAATATTGGCACTGGTTTCCCTTTGATTACCATGAACAATAAGCAGTGGCTTGGACCTGTGTTAAATAGATCTGGTTTAGAAACTCTCACTTTCAAAAAAGGTGGATTTTTAAACTCCAGGGGGACTGAAGTGCAAAAGAAAAGAAAAAATTTATCGTTAAGCTCTCTTCTTTCATTCTCGGGTGACAGCGATGGAAATTATTAGACTTTACCTGTGAACAATGTTCTAATTGTATTGCCACACATTGCAGGCATTCATAATATTATCCATGCATGAATGAATCACTTATAAATGTGGGCCTCATGGTGGACCTTGCTGTGTGAGTTATCCAGGCCTCTTGGCAAAGTTTGTAAAGAGATAAATAAACATCAACAAAACCTTGCTGGGGACCCTAAAATGCTGGGTAAAATTTCATGAGGAAAATGCATATCATGGAAAACTTTATGAAGAAGCTACAGTTGAGGGACCCTTCTGTCATATTATTTTCAATGGGAACCATTGATTTGTGGAAAGAAATGATAGGTACGTAAGCATGGTAAGAGGAAAAGACAATGTCACAAAAAATTTATGCGGCTTTATTATGTTATATCCATTCGGCAGTTTACCTTTAGTTTATTTTTGTCTGCCAGAGACCTAAAATTTGGCTTGCCATTTGACCATTGGTAGTTACAGTGGCTATTTCAAGACCTGTTCTTAGGCAGAAACTAGACATTTAAGAGACATTTTGATGCACATTGCTTATGCAGTAATTACTGTTTGCATATTTGAACTCCATTTCATGCATTCTACAGCCAGTAAAATGTGTTTATTTGTAGGGAAGACACTCACATTAGTCTCTAACAGCCCTTGATATTAATAAATTATTACACTCTCACACTCTCTAGCTAGTGTGGGAGCTTGCAACCTGACATTGCAAATCCATGATGTGGTCAAGAAATTACTGGCAGCAGTTAAAACAGGGTATCTGCAGACATATATCACATGATCGTATCATGGGCTCAGGTGTTGACCCATTGAGGTTGCCTTTTTTTTGGAAGTAATTCACTGAAAGGTTACCAGTTATTAACTGATTGCAGGCTCAATCCTTAATGGATTTCTTTACAAGTTTATTATTTGAATAAATTATGAATTTATTAATGGGAGCTTTGCTTCTAACCTTGGCTAAATCTTCATATTAACCACTTACCTCTTAGCTTCAGGATACTGTTCAATCAGCCAGGGTATGTCAAACATGTAGTTGAACTGAAGTTTAACAACAAAAAAACAGAATAGTATCTTTACTATAGGATATCCAAAAAAAGGGAAACATTCAATTTACCAAACCCCCTTCTCTGTCTCCAATTTTAGCTCTCGTTTGAACTTTAGTTTTATGAATATTAATTTTAGTATCAAATTAATCATTGATTTTAATGTCAATATTTTATACCTGTGCAGAGGCTTCTAAGTCACCCATCTGACTTGACAGGATATCTAGAAAAGAGCAAAGAGGTAATAATGAAATAGCATTGAGTGGTTTTAGATCACAATATTAAATATCATTATATTATTGTTAAAAATAAATTTTCCAAGTTACTTAATTTTTAAAAATGATATCAATACTATCAAGTAGAACACATGTGGAAATTCCCACCTTATACATACCTTTAATACCGATTGCCAGATTTTTAGTGTTATATTGAGAAGGAATTCCACGTACTTTGGTAAGCAAGAAAGGTATGCATCTCTCCATGTCAGTAGTATTGCTGGAGGCTGATGATGTTGAAGGCTCACAAGCAGCTGGGCTATTTTCTAGCCTTTTTCGCTTGGCTGGAGGGGATTTCTGCACTTCTTCATCATCCGTGTCAGAGTCATAACCTGTGTTAGTTTTCACATTAGGAACATCAACAATCTCATAAAGTTAAGGGGCTCAAAAAAGGATCCATTGGATGAGCAGCTCTCACATTTTGCTAGCCCAGAAAACTTCTTGTTTGTTTTACACAGTTTATTAAGTTAAATAATGATTTTTTTAAGGGATAATTTGCTTAGACTCCTTGGGAAAGTGAGCTTTAATTAAGGGCACTTTCCATTTTTCAGAAGTGACAACCCAAGCCATTCCCGTCGTATTGAGAATTTCACCTTTAATCAAAACCATCTTGCCAGATCAGTCAAATCTTAAATGGTATGCATGAAGGAAATTGTGTTTCATCAAAAACCCTTTGAAAAAGCTTATTTATTTTGCAAAATGACCGATCCTGTCTTGGTCTGACCGGCCAGTTCTGACTTTTGAAAAGCACCTTAAGTTACTTGCCCAGACCAAAAAAATCTACCTACTTATTCCAGACTACCGGACAGTACTTTCTCAAGCCCTGAGTCAAATTCTTCGCAAAGTTTTTGCTCAGGTTTGGCCTGGCGCACGCTACTGGTGTACACGGCTAAGAATCTCACATCGTTTGGCTCTTATGAACTTATTAAAACTCAGATCGCATCGATATTTGGCAAGAAGTTAAAGTTTATAAACAGCTTTTCATTGAATATTTTTTTCCTGGCTGTAAGACCAAAATGAAATTGAAATATGAAAAATATGGCTCAAAATGGGACCATTTTTTAACAGCTCGCGTAACATTTACAGTCTAACCACGCATATTGTGGGATTTCTCTGTTTCTGTTAATGGTACTTTGGAAAAATTTCTCCGAAGAGGTCAGTGACTTATGAGTACTAACTGTATTAAAAATTACTGAACATAATGGCAAAACAACAAAGTTTAGGGCGTTTTCAGAAAGATGTTCTGTCTACATACGATCTCTGTGCAGCGCGAACGTCAATTTAAAAGGTTGCTTTTCATTGACTTTCTGTTGTTGTTAAGAGAAGAAATAATAATTTTTGGAATGCTCATAAGTTAAATTTTCCTTATAGACTAACTGTTAAGAATTCGGGGAACCCATTTTTACGCTAAGATCAAATATGTAAGGTTAGACAGCATTTTTTTAACGTGAAAATTCGTAAACCGTGCGTTGGACCGAAAATCGGATTCTAGAGTGTGCTTTGGCATAAAGATTTTGTGCCTAAAATGTGCCTAAGATGTGCATAAAGTGTGCATTTTAGTTTTGAAAAACGTGCCTAAGCCGTGCCTAAGTTGTGCCCAAACTGTGCCTAATCTGTGCACAAGTTGTGCCAAAATATTGAGTCACTCGGAAAATCGTGTCCAGCCTATCGAGCTCCACAGCGAACGAAAAGGGCGCACGGCAATTATGTCAGTTTTGAGGTTTACGAAGTCTAGAAACACGGTCTGACGACCTTTTTATCCCCTACTAAGAAATAACATGATTCAGAATACGGTTAGAGAGAGCAGGGAAAGCCCCGACAAACAGGAAAATGGAATCTTAAACAGGTTAGCGTATTTAAAGTAAGTGCTCAGCATGCAATTACATTGTTGATATGCTAATTTCATCGATGTTAAAAAATTTCCAAGTAGGTTTCTTCTCCCCTTCTTAATGGAGCGTTTAGTTGGAACGAAATATTTGTTTTTTTCAGGAGGGCAGATTTGCATTCAAAAAAAGAATTTACTTGTGATATGACTTATAAAATGAAAACGAAAAAATTGATTGCACGCCGATGAGTTTTGAAATAAATGGCACGTCTCATCGATTATTATACGATCAAAGCTTAATTTGCTAACAGAGCCAGAGAACAAAAACAAACAAGCAGCTTGAATTATTTTACTACAGTGTAAATCCTACTTTTTTAGTTAGAGAAATATTTTTAAAAAGCAGCCGCATTTTGTACTTAAAAATAACACGCGTTGGCATGAAGGTTTCAAATTACCACTCTGTACTTTTCATGTTGTTATGCAAATTCAGGCCAATTTTACCGCGATCGCAAAAAGTATTTTCTACGAGTTTTATTGGTTATTTTTGTGCCTCACTTCTTTAGCTTTGTTTTTGTTATTATGGCTTCGACTTTCTTTCACGATTTCTTTTAGAAACGAAAGAAAGCGAGTCTATAAAATTGCATGGCAATCGAAAAGGTTCAGACCGCATACTCGCGTGTGAATTTCCACTTTATCCTCGGAGTAAACACGGACTGTCGAAGAATACTTTAATTTTCCAGACTTTCGGCGCGGCTCAAAACTTACACTTCCTATACTTCTAACTGTATCGTGTTTGATCTGAATTATTTTTGTAATTCGTACCAAGTTTGTTCTTTTTTGCAAGTCGGGTTACAACGATTTTCAAAAAAGTGCCCAGCGTTGAATATTTGTGCCCAAACCGTGCCTAAACCGTGCCAAAACTGTGCCCAAACTGTGCCTAAAGTGTGCCTTAGCAATATTTAAAACGTGCCTTAACTGTGCCTAAAGTGTGCCTAATCTGTGCCTTTGCATGTTTTTTTCCCGTGCTTTGGCACAAAAACCGTGCCTTTTCTTGAGCGCGAATCGTGCGTAAGGCACGGTGTTACGCTCGTGTACACCAGTAGCGTGCGCCAAGCCGTTTGAGTGGGAGGTGATTGTTTGATAGATTACTTACAGCAAGAATACAGAATAGCATTTTCATTTATGGACTTGGAATGGTTTATTTAGGAACCTTGGAACCCACTCATTTCTGCCTATGGGTACAGAGGAACATACAATGTATTTGCCATGAGGAGATATTTATTTAAACCCAATTCATTGAGCAAATCGACTTTTGAGCAAAACAACCAGATTCCTTTTCTACAGATGGCATCATACTGGACCAGATGCCTAGCTGACTTCCCTAGGGACTACTCAGCAAGAATATGTATGGGAGACTCTGCCTCGAGGTCCAATCCCTTACCCTTTTAAATACTATTTTTGATAGGAATTAAAAAGCTCCTTTCATTTATAACTATTACCTTCCATTGAAAAATGGTACCTTTTTCACATATCTATTGTAATAAGACAACATAAATTGCTAAAACAAGTCTTCTTGTCATTTTCATGTAAGCTCAGGTAAATTTAAATGATAAAGCCATACACGTAATAAGGCACATCTTTTTGACCTAATAATACATAAAGATAGATTTATCTACACTTTAATATACCTGAGGCCTGAAATTGGTACCCCTTTCAGGTGGAGCCTCCCTGCATATGTCTTTATAAGGAGTGCCCCCCGCCCCTTACTGGGGATGACTTCTGCAGGTTAAAGGCAGGCTTGCCAACCCTCACAACTCTGCCATGAGTCTCATTATATTTTGTCTTTTCTCACAGCCTCACGACAAGACTACCAATCTCATGGTTTTTGGGAAAAAAATCACTTTGAAATGAAATGTTACCTTGTTGCATAAAAAAGGAAATTTAATGGGGAATGCTAGTAACATAAACTAAAGTGATCAACTAATAAAAATTATCACTCTGCTAAATACTTACCGAACTGTGGGATTTGTTCTTTTATTTATCGTTAAGGCTAGTACAGAAATTAACCATCAAGATTCATTTACCCTAAGGGAAAAAGGTCTTGTCTCAAGTCAGAAAAAAACAGAATATCACAACTGTACTTTTTGTAGAATCTCCCGATTTTTTCCATGAGTCTCCAGATTTTCCTTTATTAGGGGTTGGCAGGTCTGTAAGGGCAGTATTCCCATATTACTGGTTCAGCTGCAGCCACAGGTAATGGCAATACCCAAATATTCAGAAACAATGTATCTTAACAGTATCTTATGTCAGGAGCCTATTGCAAGCTGATGTTAAAAATCATGATCATCAGGGCTGTCAACTCTTCCAGATAATCCAGGAGACTCCAGATTTTGATCCGTTTCTACTGGTCTCCAGATTAGAGTATGAAATCTCCTGGATAATTGCCGAAGTTTGTCATTTCTTGTAGACTCGACTTTCTGACAATGAAGTCTCAAATATTTTGCATTGCTTAAGCTATTTTACTGTTAACATCGAACATTTCCTCACAATCTCGGGTAGGCCATTGTAATATAAGCAATATTATGACATCATCTTTTTCACACGCTTTTTTTTTTCACAAATGATGTAATGCACCCTGCATTATGACGTCACCTATCATCCCTTCCCCATCAACTCTCAATATTTGAAGACGTGGGGGGTTAACAGCCCTGATCATGCACATAATGAGCATGATTACTCACATTTTTAAATTTCGGCTTAAATAAATTAAGCTTATTTTAAATGTATATACATAAATACCTGGGTGCCGATATTCCTGAAAGTGAGCAGGGTTCTTACGATAACAGGATGTACCATATTTGCATAAGGGTCTCGTGTCGCTTTCTTGCGGGCCTTTCTTATTCATTTCCGCCTCCCACTAATTTCTAAGATCTCTCTTTCCATGTAGCATGAGAGAAGGAGTAGCTTTCAAAAGACGACAAGAAAGCTCTCTTATCTTAAATGCCTTTGGGTAAATCTCCACTTTTAGGCTTATTTTGTTTCAAGCACAAATTACCGCACAGAAAGTGATCATTCAACATTCAACTTTTGCCGCCATCTTGTTATGTTCAAAACTATCGCGGGCTCAGTTTTCGCATGCGCAGAATGAAGTCCGTCATGTTGGAATTTTTCTGTTCGGAAAATTTTTATTTGCAAACGTTTAGTTTCGGTTATGGCGGAAGTTCATGTTATTGGCGAAATTATCGGTGCCAGTGGTTTTCCATCGCATAATTTATACTGCAAATGGTCTGTCCATGTTGATGGATTATGGAAACTTTTAGCGGGACAGAAAGAAGGCCAGACACAAGTTGACAATCCGCAAAACGAGGAATGCGCGAAGTGGTGTCACCCTATAGACTTGCATTTTGCTACAAAGGGACTCAAAGGATGGCCTAAATTCCACTTTCAAGTGTGGCATCAGGATTCGTATGGTAGAAACGAGATTTATGGGTATGGATACTGTCATGTTCCTACTTCTCCCGGGACACACAACGTCGATTGCGTTACTTGGAGACCTTTATGTTCGGGAAAATTCGAACAACTTCGGAGTTTTTTCGTAGGCGGAGCTCCTCAGTTAAAAACTTCAGACGCTATCTACACTGGTGCGGATAGATATAAACTAAGAACAGTTGCTATGGGAACAGTACATTTGCAACTGGGTGTGATAACAAGAAATTTTGATAAGTTTGGAGTCGAATGTTAACAGCTGAGAACTTGCCGAGAAGCACAGCAGCAAAACAATATCAACAGCTGGGTTATAGCTAGGGGATTGTAATCCTAATGTAGGCCCAGGGAAGAGAACTCCCTCATACACATGGGTGTGTGTCTCTGAAACGTAGGGTCGTGAGTTTTGGACTTCCAGTCTCAGTTATTTATAATAACAAATTGACAACAATTTTTCATGGTCTGTACTCTTATCAACCATAGAAATGATGTCAAATTGTTCAAAACTCAAGTGGAACAACGCTAGGAACAACGAGTCATAGGCAAGTGGTTTCACTGCAAAATTTTGAACTTTTTGACATTTCTATGTTCCATGAGAGTACAGACCTTGGAAATTGTTGTCAATTAATTGTTTTTTACAATAACATTGACAGTTTTGATGTCCAGTTCCATTGGTGTTTCTCGGAAAATTGCACACACGAAAGAAAGAGAAAAACAAATTGTGCCACCATAACATCATTTCCATGGTCTTCACTCTTATTGAACATAGCTCTCGACCAATCAGCGTGCAAGAAGGGCTTAGTTATTTTAAAAAGTTGTATGGCGCTATCCACCCTGACTTAATTGCTCAAAAGTTGAATTGTGCCATCGGGGCTCAGTTGTTCTAAAGTTGCATAATACTATCCACTGAATAAATCTTTGTCCACTGAACTATAGATAAAATGCTGATTCAGACTGTTTTGGTAACAGCCCCTTTTCTATTTTTATCATCAGCGATAAAATCTCAGTCCTGGTTGTATTTCTGTTCAGTATTTTGAGAACATTGACAGCTGAGGTTTTAACAGTTCACAGTAGGTTATGTAGAAGTTTAACTTATCACTGGTTGCAATGGCCAGACTTGTGTTAGTTGTGCCAAATAACTTTAAAAAGCAATATTGAGAAGTTTATTAAACAAGCTGTTTTACTACACACAGTGGAACCTCAATATAACAAACCACTGTGTGAGGAGCAACTGATTTTCTACCCTGTTACAGTAAAATGTGTAGAATATTAAACCCCAATATAATGCACCTCGAGGTTAAAACGTTCCGCCAGTCCCCACTGTTATAAGGGTTCCACTTGATCAGTATAGCTTGATATGCCTTCAGTCATAGCAATCAATTTTATAGTGTTTAAAAGTGTATTGCTGGCTTGCCTAACATTAACTAATATAATTTGCAGTCTGTCTACTTTGAATTGTACACCACTGAGTGTCTCTTTTCTCCTGTTTTTCTGTTGCAGCTTGTAGAGAAATAATTTGCTTTTTAGGTAACTTAAAAAAGTTCTGTATTTTTACGGTTAAGTGCATTATAATAAATAATACTATTAAAAAACTTATGACTTGTTCCCAGAGCTGTGTGGCATCAAATTTTGATCGAATTAAAGATGTCTCAATATTATACTGGTATTTTTGACAGACAGTCACTTAAAATAAGTGGCCACTATCTTATAGATGTTTGACAGTAGTAGCTGTTTGCTGTGTTTGGAGTTCCACAGTTTCTGAATAATTTATCCACTTTATTAGAATATAAGCATCCTTTTTTCTTTCCTTCTTTTTGTTTTTACATTTCATCCTCTTCAATTCCCAAGTCGTCTTCTGGGAAATCACCCACCGCTACATCCTTTGGTTTAATAAATCCGCCATATTTTGGTGGACAAGTGAAGTATCTTTTCCCAGCAACACTGAAAGGAAAACAGAAACAACTTCAATCAACTTGTCTTAGAACCTTAATAACTTGAACCTTTATGATGTACAAGTGATTCATGGCAAAGGTTCGTACAAACAATAACAATAATCTGATGCAAAAAGATGGGGAAAAAAGAATAGTTTAAACAAACTGAAAAATCTTTGGAAAATACAATGAAACTAATCAAACTGTTTGGAAAATAGATTGTTCATAGCTCTACAATGTATAATCATCTTTCTACATTATTATTTGATAAACCCACAAAGTGGACACATTCAGTCTAAAATGTTGAGAGCATGGAAGGGGTAATTCACCCTACCACCATCCCCTTGCACCTTTGTGCTCTTCTCTTTTTTTCTTCTTGTTTTTGTTACTTGTTAATTCAAGTTTGCTTTGAAATGCACCAAGACAGTGTATAAAATTGTCACACCAACAAAATCAAAATAGTTATTATCAAATGACTACCAGCCTTATAACTAGCTACGGCACCCTTCACTTTAAAAAAAACACACTTTATTTGAATTTACAAAATGTTGGGGATATGTCTCCTACTGGAGATGGGACCACCGTTTTGTGTAGTCATTCAGGCCATGTGAAGTCCTCGCCACTTGCAGTGCAAAGGCAGTACCTTCATTTCTCAGTTATTTTAAGATCCTGATTATTGGCCCAGTCCCCGGACTGATGAACCCGTGACCTCTCGCTCTGCAGTCAAGCCCTCTACCGACTGAGCTATTCTCACCGTGGTTAATAAAACATATCAGAAAGTAAAAGAAACACCCTGGTAGGATACAATGATCATAGAAAATCTGCTTACCTGCCGTCATTTTTACCAACAGGCTCATCATATTTCACACCAACCCACCAGCCAGGTTTGAAGTTTGTTTTTCCTGAAACAAAACATTATCATTTCAGGATTTGCATTGTTTTAAACACTGTAGCATGTGCTACAAAATGTCAAACACAAGACTATTCACTTAGGTTGTCTCATCAACTTTTTCATCTTCTTTTACATGACCACGCATTGAAGTTGAAACATCTGAAATAACTGTTCATAAAAAGTGTCGTAAATAAAATGCAGCCTTTTTAAGGTGAAATGAGTACATGGATAACCAGCATGAAAGCTTCTAAATGGTACTTTCCTTTGTTTCAGACAACAGACTCAACCATGTCCATCAACACTTTAAAACATCAAGAAACGCTCTTTTGTTTGTCTGACTAATGAACTACCAAAGTCAGTCTCCTTACTTGTAAATGACACCTGTGGACCATAGCTGACATTTTTTTTTTTTTTTGCACTAAGCTGCTTTGCTTATCACAAAAAGCTCACTCACGAGGAATTTCTCACATCTGCGACATGCTTGGTGGCTAGGGGTACTAGCTAAGCTCCCACCCCTTTTCTGGCAGCACTGATCTGGTTCCTGGGTTTGATTAATTTACTGATTTTCAAATGTTTAGAGCTTTAGAGCTCACGCAATTTATCTTAGAGTATTAAACGTTTTTGAGGGGTGACATGAACACTTTATGTTTACATACCTACAAACATAACCTCGCCCCTCCTGGGAGGTGCACTAGCAACTTTGACCTCGCATCGAGAACCAACAGTGATTGCTTTCGCAGCTTCTTCCTCTTGTTGTGCTTTCTCTTTCTCTTTTTGTATTTCCTCTGGAGTTTTCTCCTTAAATTGGCCAAGCTTATTTCTTTCTTTGAAGGCCCTCACTGAATCTATCGAAGAAGATTTTTGCACCAAAAATAAGGCCTTCCAAGGGGTAGAAGTGACAGGTGACATAGCCCCAAAAACTGCCTACTTGTTGTATTTACCCAGCAACTTGAAATCTTAATGACAACTCTGTTTACGTACCAGGCAACAGGCAATCTCAGATGTGACTGACAAAGCCAAAGCATACCCTGATTTAAGGCTTCATATATAAAATATTTGTGCAATGTGAATAATGTATTAAACTTTCCAGAGTAGACAATGATTTAAACTATTACAAATGACAAATCTGTGTATCTGGGAGTAAACAATAATATCAATCACTAACCAGTTCTCTTTGCATATTCTTCTGTGTCCATCTCATATTTTTCCACCGCTGATAAGTCTTCAAATTGTCCTACCTTTTTAGTAGGATCTTTGTCCACAACCTTTGTTAGATGCAAAGTGAAAAACAGTGTCATTCCAATTGGACATGTAATCTTGTCCCTGATGTCATGCTTATTGATTCACTATGAAATCATGAAAGCCTGACAGTCAATTTTGATACCACCTAGGCCAGACACATTAAAACTGCCATACAGTCTGTTGCTCGATGGATGTTATATGGGCATCAAAATAATACTAAACGTTCCTCTGCAATAGACTGGCACCTCATTAAACACTAACTTTGAGGTTAATACTCCTAGATCAATCATGTAAAACAAATTATATCATTGCTACAATGTAAGGGGCCAAGTGTGTATCATGGGATTTTACCTAGTCAGGTGCGGATAAAGAGAATAAATACTGCCTGATTTCCTAAACGAACACCGAAGGTGCAAGCTTCTAGGGGGGACCAGGGACATACACCCCGCACCCCCAGAACATTTTTGGATTTAAATTCCCAAATTCACCTTCCCTGGATTTTGGTACCATCAAAATATCAATATCAATATCAATATCAATATCAATTTATGAAACATTTGACCCATTTTCATAAAGTGGTTGCAATTGGCGTGGATCCATGCCTGCTAATTTTTACATTGATGATATACAATGTAGTAGAATAATATTATTATGTAACATCAAGTTGTACCTCCAGTGAATAAACAACAAATAGAACATACATGAAGTCTCATGTTGTCATCTACTGGGTAAGCACCCAGTAATGCATCATCATTGTCAAGGACACATAAAAGCTTTCCTTCTTTGTCCAGTAACTGAACTTCCATTGTCACCGCTGAGCATCCTGTTATTAACTCCAGTTTCCCCTAAAGAAGTAAATGTTATAAAGTTATACTTACTTTATTTATCTTAAAAGCATTACATTTATGTTTGTGATAAAACCTGCAAATATCAGCAATTCTAATGAGCTAAGTGTACATGTAGGTTACTTACTTTTTTTAAAGTTACTTACCGAATTCCCTCAAATTTTAGCCATCCCTCAATTAAACGCTTCCTTTAAATAATTGCTCCTCTTAGACGAAAATATTTAAAACAATCGCCCCTGCACCCCTCTCGTCATCTTCTCTTTCTTTTATCCCCTCCTCATCAAGATGAAGTGGAGTCTGATCTAGGAAAACTGATCAGTGACAAATTCAAGCTCTGATGCCAAGGATAATGACATTAAAAATAAATCAAGGAACCAACTTTGGAGCACTTAAAAAGTCCATGTTCAGTTTATTTTGTGTGATCATTTTTGATTTAATGGGATAATATTATGCTAGATTATTATTTACTGAAATGGAGGTGGCTAGTGGTGGGAATATAATTATACTGAGCTCCAGAGTGGTGAGGTACATATTACATCCACTGCTAGCCACCGACAATGAGGTGAATAATATCATTGTCTCAATATATAATAAAACAGTGATATAATTGAACAACAAAAATGATGGTGTTTAACTCATTTACTGCTACCAACTATTACAATTTTGGCATGCAAATGACCGAATGGTCCTCATGATTTCTTCCCAGGAATATCTAGGAAGGAGGCTAACCCTCAAATAAGTAAAGGTTTGAGACAATATGAAGACACAGTCTGTGATGGCTCACGCTCAAGACTGGCCAAAGGACATGCTGCTTATAGCCAGACCTTCTACATTGTAGAATTAACCTGGAATGACACTGTGGAAGACAGGGGCAGATTGATAACAGGGTGCTCATAGGGGTGCAAAGTTCACTAAGAAGTGACCCCTCCCCCCTCCCCCTCCTCCTTCCAGCACCATCCAGGCTGAAAAGGTCAAATCAGAGAAAGATGGGTGCACAGTTGGAAATTTAAACCCTCACGCAATCGTGTTACAATAATTGTTAAAATTTTATCTAATGCTCAGTGGGAACTAACGTCACCCTTCGCTGTTATTCGTCCACAGTCATTACCTTCAGCAGTTTTCCAAAGTATTAGATAATATAATTTTTAGCAAGTTTCTAACACGATCACACGACGGTTTGATCGGTCAAGTTCACATTTGATTTTGAAGTAAACATAGGTGACTCCTCCTGAGTCTACAAAGGGACTGATGACCTTCTTGAGTGGGTTTGTGTCAGACTGTATTATTGATTATGCATGAATGACATGCAGATTAGTTCCATTCTTCCTAAACTGAGATATATATACCCCTTTGACAATTGAAGCAGTTCACTTGATCAATCTGACGGTTCAGGTTATTTTGTTTAAAAGAAATGCAAGACCAATACTGTAATAAATTATGTCTATGAGAAAATTCCCTAGACACAAGTTTCCTTTCTTTACCTTCAAAGTAGAGATAGCATCGCCCCGTTGCAGCCTCTTCTCAGATGTAAAAGAAGTCATTGAGCTCGTAATCTGAACAGATACGGTACTTGGCGTTGAAATAATGCTCGCCATTTCTCACTATTTTATAGGAAAAAGAAGCAAAAATTCTCTATTGGCCGAAATGTCAACCACCCAGCTTCTCCATACTTCTCAAGCATATCGCAGGCTCAAGAAAATTTCCACCAAAGGATCATCGATGATTGGTTCGAATCAATCACGTGAGTACAATCAAACTTGGCGGCGGCAAGAGCGAAAGGCAGTTTCTTGAAAGCCACCCACAAATTTTTAGTTTTCAATGATCAACGAAAGAGGAAAATGCGGCTAAATTGTGAAGTATCAATTGTAAATCGATTAGGCCCTTCGTTTAGTATGCGAAATTCAAGCAAACCGGCCCGTGCTTCTTTGGCAATCGGGCGCAAAGAATCTTCCAAGATTGCTGGAGGTACAGCAGAGAAGACCGTGTTTCTTCTGGTTTGCACTGCGAAAGAGAAAAATGGAGCAAGATACAAGGTTTGTACAACGTTTATTTAATCTAAAACTAGTATTTCAAGTGATCTTTAATAACGTTATGATTTCTCAATAGATCAAAGAAAATCTTCAGCAAGTCTTCTCAAAGTTCGTCGAAAAAGGAAAAGCAACAATTCGTTTCAAAGAGCCTCCGCATGATCTGCTCATAAACAAGGTAAAAGCATGTGATTTCTCCTTACCTTGTCTCTGCATAACAGGCATTACAATGAATGAGAATCGAGGATATGATCCAAAAATGCTCAGGGCTGTCAACCCCACGCTTAGCACTGAAAAGTATAGGTGCTATATAAATATTTTATTATTATTTTTATTAATTATTATTATTAACACAAGGGATGATGACGTCATAACGTACAGCACATGACGACATTTGTGCAAAAAGTTAATACCCATCACCACAAATTTACGATGACACAGAATGCTCGAAAAAGTCGTTGGCATGTAACATTTGACCGGGTCGATGTGATGTCCTGGCGATTTTTACCGACTGTAGATCTACATGTAGATGTGATTTGGTTTACTTCCCACCAATCTCATTATTACTTATAGTTTATTACAATGGCATACTGGAGTGTATGGTTGATGTTAACAATAAAATAGCTCAAAAAACGCAAAAAATATGACATTTTATTCCGAAAAGTCTAGCAAACTTTGGCGATTATCCAGGAGATTTCAGGCTCTAATCTGTAGAGTGGGAGATACGGTCCAAAATCTGGAGTCTTCCAGATTATCCGGGAGAGTTGACAGCAACAAGTGCTGCAAGATTTTTACAGCAAGCTAAAGAACCCAAGAGTGTGACTTCCTTTAATTAATTCAGATCCTTTCATACAGACATTAACCAATCAGAAGTCGAGGACGGTTTCCAGCTGGCTTCTGATTGGATTAAAACTGTACAAAAGAACGTGAATAAATTAAAAGAAGTCACGCTTTTGGGCTCCTTGCTGTAAGTGAGAGAGGGAGGAGGAATGCTTGTCCTGGCCTTGAGGTATTAGGGTAGTCTCCCTCGCAGCCATTTCTAGTGTCATCATGAGGAGGTATTAAGAAAAGAAAGGCCTGCAATTGAGAAAAATACATTTTGACCCTTTGACTCTCTGTATGGTCCAAAAATAGGGTGGAGGGCACTTTCCATTTATATGCTACTCCTTTTGTTGAGAGAGATGTTGTACAGTTTGTTGTATTTTTCACAACGTCACAAAGAAAAACTTTGAGTGTTGCCGCAAAGAAAAATTATTAATGTTCTGAGTTCCCTACTTGATATGAACGAGAGGCCTCCCAGAACACTGCCTACCCCTGAGCTGTACAGAACTCATGATGAACTCAACTAGAAACATGTTCTACTGTGTATAACTGTTAGCTTCACAGGCTCATTCTGTGAGGTGTAAAACTAAGCAACATCTTGTCTTGTAATGGTACACAATTTTTATTATTACTATCATAAAATTATTATTGTAAAGTGAAACATGGCTTACTTTGACATGCAACACAAAAATTATGCCGAAAAAATAGAAAGCAGCAGTAACTTTTTCAAAACTTGAGTGGACAACTTCTTTTTTAGGCTGATCCATCAAGCCTCAAATCATTCCTGTCCATTCTTAAACTTGGAGACAAGGAACTACAAAAGGTGAAACTGATGGGTCTGACACCTGCCAAAGCATCAGACATTGAAAAACCTAAAACTGAAATGACAATCACGAGACGCAGTGATTATCCCCTTGGAAAACCTTTTCCAAGCACCCTGAACAAGTTATCCATTAGCAACTGTGCACTACTGAGGATAGAGGCACGCATATTACAGATTAAAAGTCTGGCATGTTTAAACTTTGCCAATAACCAGTTAAAGGAAATTCCATGCAGAATGGCAAGACTGTCAACGTTATCTGAACTGGTTCTAAATGGGAATAGGATTAGAGAGTTTCCTACAGCATTGTGTAATGGAGTAATAACATCATCTTTGAGGCTGTTAGATCTCAGCCAGAATGAAATCAAGCTGCTTCCTGTAGCTTTTTCCAACTTCAAAAACCTTGTTCATCTTAAACTTGATAGAAACCAGCTTCATATGCTACCAGTGAATATTGGAAAGCTGTCAAGTTTACGCTTCCTTAGTGTAAGTCATAATCAGCTCACAGTTTTGCCCCACAGTTTATCTAAACTAAAACTGGAGTCAGTGGATGTGTCTGAGAACCCATTTCTTCATCAAAACAACTGGAACATTGTCAACAAATTAGCTGTGCCCTCATTACAGGAGTGTTCTGGGATTGCTGTAAAAAAGCACAGGTAAAATAATCTTTTTATTTTAGTACTTTAGTACTTGTTGTTGTTTTCTTTGTACATGTATTGTAACCAAATAAATTAATTCATTAATTCAATAAGCGTGTAGATAATGACTTAGCATGCGTTACGTGTATTAGGAAAAGTAATTTATGAATCACAACTTAGCCAATAAAGGTACAGTAAGTGTAGCCTAAAATGGTTTCTTATTTCTCCTTGTGCGCTAAAACCTGACCAGGTGGGGAGGGGGTAGTGTAGGTGGAGTTTACCTCCTTAGTACCTTATTATAGGAAATTAACGCTCCATGAAATTAACGCGAATCATTAAAATTCGCGTTAATTTAAGTCGCGTTAATTTTGTTGAGCGTTAATTTCTGCGACGTTAATTAAGTGCAGCGTTAATTTCTGTGCTCTTAATTTCCAGTATTTTAACCTTAATTTTGGAACCTGTCCAGACATTCTTGACACCTAAAAAACATTAACTACAAGCTTTCTTTCTTTCCATTGACCCTTTATTTTTCATCTTTCACAAAAGCTTAAAGGAGAAGGTTTACAAAATTTCGAGTTCATGTTCATCGTTGTCGCTGTCAGAAGTGAGGTCAATATCTTCTCCTTTGATTTCGGCCAAGAATGATAGATTTCAAATCGTCAGCATAGTCTTTCTCAACAGAATATGAGAATCGCGTTAATTTCCTTTATTATGAAATTCTACCTCCTCTTTCGCGTTAATTTTCTTTATTCGAAAGTCGTTTTCCTTTAAATTCGCGTTAATTTAAGTCGCGTTAATTTCCAATACCTTAATTTCATGGAGCGTTAATTTCCTATAATAAGGTAACCAGCCAACCACTGCATGAGGCTCAGAAGTGGGTGACTGGACACTACATCTAACAACCAATTGAAAACAACTGATTTTTACCAAAGACTTCAGGACTAATGATATGACAGTTTCTCAGCGTTAGTGGTAAGCCTGTACTGTTAGGACAAATAAATATTGTTTAGGGCTCACAAAAGAAATCTTGTTTGATCGTCTGTCACTTTATCATTCCTGACTTAGACCAGGATGCAACATTTGAGCACTTCTTGCCCGTACAATGAGCTTGATTTAAGTAAATTTTTAAGCTTTGTCATTGGATACTGGACATTGTTAAGGATTTATATTACTGAACAAAGTACTTGTCTCTGTTTTAGATGGTCATATTCTTCAGAAATCATTCCTCTGTCTCTTTGTGTGTTTCTGGATGGTGCAAAACAGTGTCTGTGTGGAAACTACTGTTTTGCATCTTGTATTCACCACATTGTGACTATCAACATTCAACAACTTGCACATACAGTAGTGTCTGTGTGTTCAACCCAAAACCACATACCTGCTGAGGGGTTTCTCTGTTCCAGAAAGTGCCTTCAAAGATTACAAAGCAGCAGGACAGGGCAGTGGAGGTAGAATGTCAGTTTATTGGAGATTAGTATGGATTGCATAATGTTAGATATAGGCTCCTGTTTGACTCTGGCAAAGAGTGATTTTGTAATGACTTGTGGATTACAACAATTATGTTTTTTTACTGTAAAAATGTAGATATATTATATAAGACAGAATGGATTATTATATTAATAATTAAAAGTTGTATTCTCGAACCTTTTTGACTTAAAAAAGTTAATGGCCATGTCACTGAGCACAGTTTAGTTAATTATTTAATCCTCTTTCCTAAATAATCATCAACACACCATTTTGACAATTTTTTGTACCATTTATTCTCAAAAACCTCTGATATCTGCCACTGTGGAGCCGTGCCTCTTGTACCCAGTGGGGGGAGGGTGCTACTACAGCATTTCATACAGAGAGGATCCCCTCCAAGGTCCAACCCCTCACCTCTTTATATACATGTACCACTTTTGAGACGAAGAAGACCTTTATTTTGACACAACACACCACTTATGTAATAAAAACTAACATTAAATAAAAGTTTCTGGGGTGGTGTGTAAAACATAAAGAAATCTATAAACAAAAGAAAATAAACAAAGCTAACATTATATACCATAAAATTCCGAAAATAAGCCCCGGGGCTTATATTTTTCAAAGACCCTTTTTGAGGGGCTTATTTTTGGAGGGGCTCATATTCGGAGGGGCCTATCTATGGAGGGAAATTTGCTTCTCAAAATCAATTGGGCTAGCCTTACAGTTGAAGGTAAATTTACCGTTTTTGCTTTGTTTTACTTTGTATTTGAGGGAAATATTCCAAGTGCAAGCCCTCGGGGGGCTTATATTTGGAGGGGCGATTTAATGGAGGGTTTTTTGCATTACTGGCTTATACATGGAGGGGCTTATTTTCGGAATTTTACGGTATGTACACAACAGCCATAATGGGACAGAGACGGAAACACCCAATCTAGTCCTTGGAATATGTGAATTTCACCAAAGTTATTTTTGGACCAATTAAACGCTTGAATTAATCAGAGATTGGTTTCCAAAGAGGTCCACAAACTTTTATTCAGTGCTGTCAAGAAAAAATGGCGTCCCATGTGAAGGTACGTTTCATTGAAAGTGGTTTAGTGAACAAAGGAAATGGTTTTATCTTGAGAGATTGTCCCAGTTGGGAGAAAATTTATCAAAATACACCATACGGAACAATTAACATTCATGGAAAAAAAGTGCCCTTCGAACAGTCCATTATCTTCCATGAACAACTCAGGATTAGCCTGTTCTTTGTCTGTCCTTCCTATGTAAATCTCAGAATTCCACTGACCCCACACAAATCCCACATGTTTATCTCCCACAGTTGTTAGGCTTCTCGGGAAGGTATTGCCTCTACCGTGCCACTTAGTGGTGTTCCTCTTGGGGGATTTACTCAGCCTGATATTTTTCGAGCAGAATCGATAACAGGATGTTCTTTATATACATTGTAACTTGTCAAAATAAAGAGTAGCTGGTAAATTTTTTTCATTGTCATTACAATAGATAAACTGTTTTATTTTCTCAAAAAACTTGGGCATGAAATCATAGCAATTATCTTACAACCAGAAGTCTTACAATGAAGGGTCTGACAACCAGGAGCCTTACAATCACGAGTCTTCACACCAGCGGTTCTTGCATCCAGAGGTCTTCTACCAGGGTCATACAACCAGGGGTTCTTACAACCGGGAGTCTTACATCTAGGGGTCTTACAACCAAGGGGGTGTTGACAATCAGGGATTTTTACATCCAGGGTTTCTTGCCACCAGGGGTTCTTACATCCAGGGGTCTTACAACCAGAGGTTCTTACATCCAGGGCCCTCACAACCAGGGGTTCCTATATCCAGGGTTCTTCCATTCAGGGGTCTTACAGCCAGGGGTTCTTTTAACCACGGCTCTTACAACCAAGAGTTCTTACATCCAAGGGTTCTTACAGCAAGGGGTCTTACAACCAGGGGTTCTTACATCCAGGACTTCTTACAAATGGGGCTTTTTCCATTCAGGTGTCTTAGAACCAGGGGTTCTTACAGCCAGGATCTTACAACCCAGGCTCTTACAACCTAGAGTTCTTACATGCAGGGGTTCTAACATCCAGGGGTCTTACAGCCAGGGGTTCTTACATCCAGGGGTTCTTACAACGAGGGGTTCTTACAACCAGAACACGGGATTCTTACATCCAAGGGTCTTAGAACCCGGGTTTCTTACATCTAGGGGTTCTTACAGCCAGGGGTCTTACAACCAGTAGTTCTTACAACTAGGGGTCTTACAACCAAGAGTTCTTACATCCAGGGGTTCTTCCATCCAGGTGTTTTACAACCAGGGGTTCTTATATTGAGGGGTCTTACAACCAGGGGTTCTTTTTAAAACCATGGGTGTTACAACTAAGAGTTCTTACAGCCAGGGGTTCTTACAACCAGGGTTTCTTACACCCAGGGGTTTTTATATCCACAGGTGTTACAACCAAGGGTTCTTACATCCAGGAGTTCTTACAACCCAGCGTTTTTCCATCTAGGGGTCTTACAACCAATAGTTCTTACATCCATTGGTTTTTCCATCCATGGTATTAGAACCAGGGGTTCTTTTAACCACAACGAAGAGTTCTTACATCCAGGGTTTTTTATATCCAGGGGTGTTACAACTAGGGGTTCTTACAACCAAGGGTTTTTTGATCCTGGGGTCTTACAACCAGGGGTTCTTACATCTAGGGGTCTTACAACCTGTGGTTCTTACTACTAGGGGCCTTACAACCAATAGTTCTTACATCCATTGGTTTTTCAATCCAGGGGTCTTGGAACCAGGGGTTTTTACATCTAGGGGTTCTTACATCCAGTGGTTCTTCTGTTCAGAGATCTTACAAGCAGGGGTTTTTACAGCCAAGGGTTTTTACAACCAGGGGTTCTTACAACTAGGGGTCTTAAAACCAAGAGTTCTTACATTCGGGGGTTCTTACAACCAGGTTTCTTCCATCCAGGGTTTTTACACCCAGGGGTTCTTTTAACCACGGGTGTTACAACCAAGAGTTCTTATAGCCAGGGGTTCATACAACCAGGGTTTTTTTACAGCCAGGGGTCTCACAACCAGGGGTTCTTACATTGAGGGGTGTTACAACCTGGGATCCTTACATCCAAGGAGTTCTTACAACCAGGGGTTCTTCCATCCAGGGGTCTTACAAGCAGGGGTTCTTACAGCCAGGGTTCTTACAACCAAGAGTTCTTACATCCAGGGGTTCTTACAACCAGGGGTCTTACAACCAAGAGTTCGTACATCCAGGGGTTCTGACAACCAGGGGTCTTACAACATGAGATTCTTAAATCAGCAGACGTCTGCTGTCATATAACTGTTATCAGACATCTCATGTCTCATGTCCTATATCTGATATCAGATGTCTGATGTCAATGATGTTTGTTGTCTGATGTCAGACATCTTATGTCAGATGTCTGATATCAAACGTCAGATATGACATCAGATGTCTGATAACAGTTATATGACAGCAGACGTCCGATGTTATATGTTCTCATATTACATCTGACTTTAGACATCCGACATCATATAACAGTTATCAGACATCTGATGTCTGATATCAGACATCTGATATGACATCAAACGTCTGGTATCAGACAAATGACATCAGACATCTGATATTAGTTATGATGTCAAACGTCTAGAGTCATCTGATTTCAGATGTCTGATAAAAGTTATATAACATAACATATAACATCAGATGTCTGTTATATGTTCGTTATATAACTGTTATCAGCTGTCTGATGTCTGATATCAGACGTCTAATATGACAGACATCATAACAGACACCAGACGTCTGATAACAATTATATGACACCAGACGTCTGATGTGTGATGTTATATGTTATGTTATATAACTGTTATCAGACGTCTGATATCAGACAAATGACATCGGACGTCTGATAACAGTTAATGTCAGATGTCTGATATCAGACGTCTGCTGTATTAAAACTGTTATAAGACGTCTGATAACAATTAATGTCAGATGTCTGATATCAGACATCTGCTATCATATAACTGTTATAAGACATCTGATGTTATATGTTATGTTATATAACTGTTATCAGACATTTGATAACAGTTATATGAAAGCAGACGTCTGATATCAGACGTTTGCTGACATATAACTGTTATCAGATGTCTGATGTTATATGTTATATTATAGTTATGTTATCAGACGTCTGATGTCAATGATGTTTGTTGTCTGATATCAGACGTCTCATGTCAGATGTCTGATATCAGACCTCTGATATGACATCAGATATTTGATAACACTTATATGACAGCAGTTGTCTGAAGTCAGTCTGATGTTATATCTTATGTTATATAACTGTTATCAACCGTCTGATGTCAGACGTCTAATATGATGGACATCATATGATATCAGACGTCTGATAACAGTTACATCACAGCAGACGTCTGATGTCTGATATCAGACGTCTGCTGTCATGTAACTGTTATCAGACATCTGATGTTGTATCTTGTGTTGTATAACTGTTATCAGATGTCTGATGTCAGATGTCTGATATCAGACATCTGACAAATGACATCGGACGTCTCATAACAGTTAATGTCAGATGTCTGATATCAGACGTCTGCTGTATTAAAACTGTTATAAGACATCTGATAACAGTTAAAGGATCTGTGTCACGGCACTCCAGTTCATTATCTTTAATTTTGCTAATTACTCGCCCTCAATCGCTATGGAACTTAAAGTAAGCAAAGAAATTACATAGAAATGACAATATCAAAGATTCGAGACAAACAAATATGTCTCCTGAGCATTATTTTTGAAGTTGCAAGGCTGAACAGTTTTCAAAAACCCTAATTTCAACCCGTTTCAATCTTATTCCGTTTTGCCCATCCATGGCATCTGTTGTATCTGTTGTGTTTTTATTTAACCATCCTTTAATGTTTTAAGCGGTTATTTTTACGTTTCTCTTAATTTAACAGGCATTTTGTAATTACCTAATTTGGCTGAATTTCATGACACAGCTCCTTTAATGTCAGATGTCTGATATCAGACATGTGCTTTCATATAACTGTTATAAGACATGTGATGCTATATGTTGTATAACTGTTATCAGACATCAGGCATCCGGTATATGTCAAAGGTCTGAAATCAAAAGTCTAGTATATGTTCGACATCTGGTATCATACGTCTGACATAAGACGTCTGCTGTCATATAATTATCAGACCTCTGATGTCTTTTGTCTGATATCAGACATCAGACGTCTGATAACAGTTATATAACAACATATAACGTTACACATTAGATGTCTGATAGCAGATGTCTGCTGTCATATAACTGTTATCAGACGTCTGATATGACGTCCATCATATTAGACGTCTGATATCAGACATCAGACGGCTGATAACCGTTATATAACATAAGATACAACATCAGACTTCTGACAGCAGATGTCTGACATCAGACAACTGCTGTCATATAACTGTTATCAAATATCTGATGTCATATCAGAGGTCTGATATCAGACATCTGACATGAGACATCTGATATCAGAAAACAAACATCATTGACATCAGACGTCTGATAACAGTTATAACATAACATATAACATCAGATGTCTGATAACAGTTATATGACAGCACACGTCATCAGGTGTCTGATATCAGACATCTGATATGACATCCGACTTCCGATAGCTGACAAATGACATTAGACATCTGATGTTATATGTTATATAACTGTTGTCGGATGTCTGATGGCAGCAACTGGTGTCTGATATTAGACGTCTGATATGACATCAGACATCAGTTTTCTGATAAAAGTTATAAGATGTCGGATGTCTAATGTCGGACTTCTGCTGTCATATAACTGTTATCTGATGTCACATGTCTCATATCAGACATCTGATGTGTGATGTCTGATTCCAGACGTCTGACATATACCGGACGTCTGATGTCTACTATCAGGCAAATAATATCAGATGTCTGATAACAGTTATATGACAGAAGACGTCTGATGTCATATATCTGATATCAGATGTCTGATGTTTGTTGTCTGACTTCAGACATGATGTTAGACGTCTGACATATACCAGACTTTTGATGTCAGACTTCTGACATATACCAGACGTCTGTTGTCAAACGTCTGCTGTCTGCTATCAGACGTCTGATGTAAGATGTCTGATACCAGATTTCTGATGTCAGACATTAGATGTCTGATATCAGACAAAAGACTTCAGACATCTGATAACAGTTATATGACAGCGGACTCTTGATGTCTGTTACCAGACGTTTAGTGTCAGATAACTGTTATCAGATGTCTGATGTTATGTTATGTAATGATTATCTGATGTCAGACCTCTGATGTCTGATATGAGACGTATGGTGTCTTTGTGGTATTATACCAGACGTCTGCTATCTGATGTCCTACATTTGATATCAGATGTCTGATGTTTGTTGTTTGATGTCAAACGTCTGCTCTCAGACTTCTGATGTCTGATATCAGACATCTGATGTCAGGCGTCTGCTACCAGACGTCTGATGTCATATGCCTGATATCATTTGACGTGTGATGTCTGATGTCATACTTCTGATATCAGATGTCTGATGTTTGCTGTGTGATATCAGACGTCTGATGTTTCTTATATGATGTCAAACATCTGATAGCAGACGTCTGATGTTTGCTGTGTGATATCTGTCTGAATTCTTACGTCTGTTATCAGACGTCTGATGTCAGATGTCTGATTTCATATGTCTGGCACCAGATGTGTGATGCTAGACATCTGTTGTTTGTTGTCTGAATTAAGATGTGTGATGTCAGACGTCTTACATCAGATATCTAATGTCATATGTATGATATGTCAGACTTTTGGTGGCAGATGTCTGATAGACATAGATATACCTGCGTGTGATGTCAGACCTCTGATATCATATATGTCTGATGGCATGTCTGATATGTCCTACTTCTTATGACAGATTTGGGATACCAGACGTCTGATAATATTTTTGTGGCCTAGAGCAACAATTCATAGTTGGCTCCCAGACAGAGAAATTGCCCCATGTCGAGTAATCAAGGACAGTCTTAAAGTTGGGATTTCCTCCGGCGCCTGTGTGTTGTGCTCCACGCCCGCTTCACACTTGCCAAACGTGAAAAAATAAAATAAACCCAATTTCTCAGGGTAGTTTTCCGCAGAAAGGTAGGGAAAAAAATCTTGTTGGTCGCGGTTTTTTTATATATGTTAATGTTCTAAATCTCTATACTATTTCAGAATCCAGGAAATCATTGCTTGCAGAATCTCGAGTCCTGGGTTTTGAAATCTCGCAATCCAGCTCAAGGAATCCACAATCTCGCTAACGACTGAAATTCGGAATTCAGTCCCTAGAATCGATCTTGAATCCAAACTTGCATATTGACAGTTGTCTTGGCCAAACGAGGTAGGTACGAAAAAACCTATTCTGGAGCGGGAGAGGAGTGAGTTAATCTAGTTTGGGCAAAGGGTAGGTGTGGTTATCTTGGAGGGGTCGTCTGTTACAAGACCTTAGGGACTGTGCAATAATTACCTGGAAGAGGGGTTCTTGGAAATGGGTGAAATATGCCCCAAACCTAAGTCATACCCCCTCTCATTAAGCAAAAATTCTTTTCAACCCCACCTCACTTAATATTAAGGTTAAGGTTAACCCCCCCCCCCCCCCCCTTGATTCCCCCATACCCAGTGATTCCCTCATACCTAGTTTAGTTGTTGGATTTCTTCCTCTGGTACAAACATTACTTCAAATGACTCTTCCACGTATGTCGAAGAGTCATCAGAATCCTGAGAATCACTGGACTCTGAGCTTGTGTCGTCTTCGCATGAATTGGGAGATTCCTTATCTTCTACAGCATCTCTGGC
>OZ037782.1:15764090-15824090 GCA_964035525.1 Porites cylindrica | reverse complement strand
TAAAATATGTTATGTTAAATAACACGTGTCATGTTAGGTTCTATAACATCTGTCATGTTATGTTATATAATATGAGTCATGTTGTGTTATATAACATATGTCATGTTATGTTATATAACATATGTTATGTTACATAGCATGTGTCATTTTATCTTATAAAACATGAGTCATGTTGTGTTTTATAACATGTGTAATCTGTTATATAACACTTGTCATATTATGTTATATAACATGTGTCATGTTATGTTCTATATTATGTGTTATGTTATATAACATGTGTCATGTTATGTTATTTAACACGTGTCATATTGTTATATAACATATTTCATGTTATGTTCTATATTATGTGTTATGTTATATAACATATGTCATGTTATGTTATACGACATGTGTCATGTTGTGTTATATAACATTTGTCATGTTGTGTTATATAACACGTGTCATGTTATGTAATAACATAAAACATGTGTTATATAACATGTGTCATGTTATGTTATATAAGATAGGACATGTATATAACAAAAGATATGTTATGTTATCTAACATCTTATGTTATATAACATGTGTCATGTTATTTTATATAACATATGTAATGTTATGCTATATAACATAAAATATGTTATATTATATAAGTCGTTAATTATGTTATAACATGTTATCTTCCATAACATAAAATATGTTATGTTATATAACACGTGTCATGTTAGGTTCTATAACATCTGTCATGTTATGTTATATAACATGTGTCATGTTGTGTTATATAACGTATGTCATGTTATGTTATATAACATATGTTATGTTACATAGCATGTGTCATTTTATGTTATAAAACATGAGTCATGTTGTGTTTTATAACATGTGTAATCTGTTATATAACATGTGTCATTTTGTGTTATATAACATATCTTATGTTATGTTAAATTATATAACATGTGTAATGTTATGTTATACAACATCTGTCATGTTGTGTTATATAACAATTGTGTCATGTGTCATGTTCTGTTATATAACATGTGTCATGTTATGGTATATAACACGTGTCATATTCTGTTATATAACATGTGTCATGTTATGTTATATAAGATAGGTCATGTATATAACATAAGATATGTTATGTTATATAACATCATCTTATGTTATGTTATATAACATGTGTCATGTTATGTTCTATAACGTGGGTCATATTGTGTTTTATAAAATAACTGAGATAGTAAGCGTGATCTGATTGGTTAAAAACCTATGGTTTATTATACCGGTAAACCCATAGAAAAAGGCATCCGGACCATGAGCCATAAACAAAACCCGCTCTTGATCTGCAAACAACGATTTTAGAAAGGCTAAAAAACAGAACAAGTTACTTACCGTAGCCCTTCTTAATATCAAAAGCGTTGGTTTCCACATTTTATTACTGAGGGTCACAATTTGCGACTGCCATAGCTTTAGAAGTTATAAAGTACAAAGCTGGAAAACAGTTTACATTTCACGACGATGCCAAATCGCAGAGAAAGACAACAACTGTGTGAATTTCTGGTGTAGAAAGTCTCTAGGAAAACTTAACCATGTGCCAACCAGCAACAAAACGGATAGTTTTAGCATTCTTGATTTATTTTATGTCAAAATTAAATTCCTTAATGAAAGAAATTGTTCCAAAAAGAGATCTCTGATCAAGATATGGTACAAAATCGGCCGCTGTAGGTTGTAAACAAGCTGCCAACGATGATGAAAGATGTCAGAGTTTCGGGCTGGTTTTTTCCAACATTTGCACAAATTATTCGGTGATATCGATGCCAGAACCTACCTCAAACCACCTGACTTCACAAATCGACAAATATTAGCGCCAATATGGGACTACGGCAAAGAAAACTTTCTTCAACACTGACATATTTCCATCGGTCGCTGTACCTGCATATAAGTTGCGACAACTTCGCAAATGCAGCCACGTCGTTACCGCAGCATTTCTTGATCATAATAAAGTCCAGAAAACAGATCTTAAACCACTGCGGCTTGTAAAAAGTGAATGAAGTCCTCCATTACAATAGCTGCCAGTTCCATCTGTGAGCACGAAATTTTTACGGATAGACTCAACAAAATACAGCTGCGTACAGTCTGATGTTCAATTAATTTCTACTTTTGTAGTAAACAAGCCATGAACGTATTCTTTCATTGTACGTTCGCATGAATATGTATTGACTTTTCCTGTAAAACAGCTTTCATAAGTTATCATGTAATGAGCGCAAAAACTAGTGTTTTGAAGTGCAGTTGTTTGTTGTTCACTGAACTGAGTTTTGAGAAAGTTCAGCGCTATTAAATCGTGAGTCATGATTGGCTTATGATGACTTTAGAGAGAAGACATGACTTGATCACGGTACTGAAAGCATATTTTTTTTACCTAAAAGACTCCATTCTACTAAAAGTTATTTTATAAAAGCAATAGACCACACTTTCTATGGGTTTACCGGCGTGATAACCCACTTGGAATGTTGGGAGAACACTCGAAAAGCTTGTAAATAACTCGCCTTCGGCTCGTGATTTACAAGCTTTTCTCAAGTTCTCCCAACATCCCGCGTGGGTTATCACGCCGGTAAACCCATAGAACGTGTGGTCTATTGCTTAAATATAACATGTGTCATGTTGTGTTATATAACATATGTCATGTTATGTTATATAACATGTGTCATGTTATGTTATACAGCATGAGTCATGTTGTGTTATATAACATGTGTCATGTCTTATATAACATATGTCATGTTGTGTTATATAACATATCTTATGTTATGTTATATAACATGTGTAATGTTATGTTATACATGTGTCATGTTGTGTTATATAATATGTGTCATGTTATGTTATATAAGATAGGTCATGTACATAACATAAGTTATGTTATGTTATATAACATCATCTTATGTTATGTTATGTAACATGTGTCATGTTATGTTCTATAACATGGGTCATATTGTGTTATGTAACATGTGTTATGTTGTCTTATATAACATGTGTCATGTTATGTTATATGACATGTGTCATTTTATCTTATACAACATGTGTCATGTTATGTTATATAACATTTGTCATGTTGTGTTATATAACATGTGTCATGTGTTATATAACACGTGTCATGTTATGATCTATAACATGTGTCGTGTTATGTTATATAACATGTGTCATTTTATCGTATGTAACATGTGTCATGTTGTGTTATATAACATATGTCATGTTATGTTACATAACATATGTCATGTTATGTTACATAACATATCTTATGTTATGTTATATAACATGTGTCATGTTATGTTATACAGCATGAGTCATGTTGTGTTATATAACATGTGTCATGTGTTATATAACATGTCATGTTATGTTTACATGTGTCACGTTGTGTTATATAACACGTGTCATGTTGTTTTATAACATGTGTCATGTTATGGTATATAACATGTGTCATGTTATGTTATATAACATAAAACATGTTATGTTATATAACATGTGTCATGTTATGTTATACATGTGTCATGTTGTGTTATATAACGTGTCATGTTATGTTATATAAGATAGGTTATGTATATAACATAAGATATGTTATGTTATATAACATCTTATGTTATGTTATATAACATGTATCATGTTATATTCTATAACATGGGTCATGTTGTGTTATATAACATGTGCCATTTTATGTTATATAACATATCTTATGTTATGTTATATAACATGTGTCATGTTATGTTCTATAACATGGGTCATGTTGTGTTATATAACATGTCTCATGTTGTCTTATATAACATCTGTCATGTTATGTTATATAACATATCTTATGTTATGTTATATAACATGTGTCATGTTATGTTATACAGCATGTGTCATTTTGTGTTATAAAACATGTGTCATGTGTTATATATGTGTCATGTTGTGTTATATAACATGTGTCGTGTTGTATCATATAACATGTGCCATGTTATGTTGTTGTTTTGTGTTATATAACATGTGTCATGTTATGTTATATAACCTGTGTCATGTTGTGTTATATAACATATGTCATGTTTTGTTATATAACATATCTTATGTTATGTTATATAACATGTGTCATGTTATGTTATACAGGATGAGTTGTTTTGTGTTATAAAACATGTGTCATGAGTTATATAACATGTGTCATGTTGTGTTATATAACGTATTCTCTGTTATGTTATGTTATATAACATGTGTAATTTTATACATGTCTCATGTTTTGTTATATGACATGTGTCATGTTATGTTATATAACATAAAACATGTTATGTTATATAACATGTGTCATGTTATGTTATACATTTGTCATGTTGTGTTATATAACATAAAACATGTTATGTTATATAACATGTGTCATGTTATGTTATACATTTGTCATGTTGTGTTATATAAGATAAGTCATGTATATAACATAAGATATGTTATATAACATGTGTCATTTTATGTTTTATAACATGGGTCATGTTGTGTTATATAACATGTGTCATGTGTTATATAACATACGTCATGTTGTGTTATATAACATATGTTATGTTATATAACATGTGTAATGTTATGTTATACATGTGTCATGTTGTGTTATAACATGTGTCATGTTGTTATATAAGATAGGTCATGTATATAACATAAGATATGTTATGTTATATAACATCTTATTTTATGTTATATAACATGTATCATGTTATGTTCTATAACATGTTTCATGTTGTGTTGTATAACATGTGTCATGTTGTGTTATATAACATATCGTATGTTATGTTATATAACATGTGTCATGTTATGTTCTATAACATGGGTCATGTTGTGTTATATAACATGTCTCATGTTGTCTTATATAACATGTGTCATGTTATGTTATATAACATATCTTATGTTATGTTATATAACATGTGTAATGTTATGTTATACATGTGTCATGTTGTGTTATATATCATGTGTCATGTTGTCTTATATAACATGTGTCATGTTATGTTATATAAGATAGGTCATGTATATAACATAAGATATGTTATGTTATATAACATCTTATTTTTTGTTATATAACATGTATCATGTTATGTTCTATAACATGGTTCATGTTGTGTTATATAACATGTGTCATGTTGTGTTATGTCATGTTTTATAACGAAAAATATGTTAATTGTTATATAACTGTGTTATGTTGTATAACATGTATGATATTATGTTATACCACATGTGTCATGTTATGTTATGTTATATAACATTAATTGTGTTATAACATGTGTCATGTTATGTTATATAACATATGTCATGTTATGTTATATAACATTATTTATGTTATAACAGAAGATATGTTATGTTATGTAACATGTGTCATGTTATGTTATATAACATATGTCATGTTATGTTATGTTATGACATGAAATTGTATTTCATTTCAATGCAATTGTGAAAATTCCTTTTTATTTGCTTTGGGAGAGAATTATTAAACTGGACTTATTTATTAAGCAGATCATAAACTTCTCAGTTGAAGAAACCCTCTTTATTTGAACCATGTCATAGATTCTATTTTTCGTAGCTGTGGAAACGTGTTGTATTTATTTAGGCTCTTGCCCATACAAAGAAGATTATCAGGTATTAAGAATAAGTCATAAAGGGTGTCAAGGGCATTTACCCAGCCCTCTTGCAAAGTTTTCCGGTGTTTCAACATTGAAGATTTTCAGAGTCGTATCATCGAATGAGCTTCATGCGAAAATAGCCAGGCTACTAAGCGCAGTTTAGATTTTTGCATGACGTAAGATTAACTGTTTCTCTAATCACCTTCTTGCCTTTTGAAGGCAACCTCATGTGAGGGACTTCATGTTTTAATTCAGATTGTTGAAATGTTTTCCACAGCAAAGAAAGTTTGCTAAAAACGCACAGTATATAAGAGCTGGGAAAGCAGTGGAGTAAGGGGGCAGCGGCACGAGGGAAAGAGGGCGTTCCCCATCACATACTAAAGCTTGTTCAGTCACCCCCGTTAACTTTGTGAGCCTGAATTACTCTCAACAGCAATTTGTTCTACGTTCCGGAAACGTCATTCTCGGGCTATTAAAAGACATTCACAAGTCGATTTCTTGGAGTGCAAAGAAGAGACAACTTCCTGTAATATTATTATTAGGCCAAGATGGTTCGTTTCTCACTGTGCCCGAAAATCACACATAGAAAGGAAAAGACGAGAGAAAATAGCGAGAGCAAGGAAAATAATATAAGCTTAAAATGACGTATTGACACTTCACATTTGCTCTGTTCAGCTGTTCTTGAATCATAGTTTAACAATTAAATTTCAGATATCTCCTCTTAAGAAATGAAATATTTAAATTGAGACATTTTCAACAGCAGCGACAGTTTGGATAGGGAATCCCCCTAGTGTCTAGAGCAGGCTAAGAAGTCCCCTGAGACTTCCTGCTTAATATTCTATAATTTTAAAAAAAGGGAAACAAAAAAATATTGTAAATGCGAAATGATTTTCCACAAATGTGAATTCCGCATTCCGGTTTTCGGCTTCCAGATCCCACGCGTTCCACAAACCCTACAAAAACATGGCCGACAGTAATAAGCTCACGTTCACCCCCTTCTCTCTCTTCTTCGTTTGGAAAACAGCGATTGAAAGTATGCAGTCTTTAGGAATGGACAATTTTCGAGTGGCATAACTTTTAATACGATTCAGTAGCCGAAGGATTGAACCACACAATGATATGCAGGCGAGTCTGTAAGTGTGAGCCACTTTTGAGATTTAATCCACTGAAATTGGCTAAAATCGTATGTTTCGCTAAGTGGGTCAAAGGTGCTAAGTGTGTTTCCTCAGATTTTCTAAACGAAAAGGTGTTGATGAATCCGACCTGTATTATTTTAAAGATAAAGGCTCAATTAAATCAACTAGTAAATTGGAAGCTTTGGATCGCACTCTTTTATCCGAAGCAGTCGGTTGTATTTTCACAAAATTTGCATATTTCACAAGCATCTCAGGTCCTCGTGTGGCGCCGAAAGAAAATTCGTTATAAAAAATTTACAGAAGCAAGTTTCTCCAATCTAGTTTCATATTTGTTATATACTTATTAAAAGAAGTCTACTGAAAAATTATGAGCGAAATCCATTTTGTGGGCGAAACTCGATATGAGGATCTTGCAGAGACTGGCTCTTAACTTTTAAGCAACTTGGGTACGAATTTGGAAGAGGCAGTCGAGGGCCTGACGCCCCATAGGTATTGTGCACAGTTTTTTGCCCCCGCAGGGATTTCGCCCAGAAGGCGAAATCCCGAGGAGGCACTCTAGTAACTGGCGCGTATATTAAGGAAAGTACTTACAGTTGAAATATACAGTCGTACATTCAATATAGAAAAAATCTCGATTTGTTTGAACAGGGGCCGCGAGGAATCGGTAGGTTATAATCACGTTTCTATTGTTTACGCCCGCAAGTACGAAATGGTTAGGATGACGTAAAACAAAAATCCCAACGGGACCGCTTACAATAGGTAGGTTTTGTGACATAAATTGTGCAGTCATACTTCGATACTCTTTTGGGTTACGTGCTATCAGTGACATTCTGTGGAGCAGTTGTTATGAACGTTATGCACCAAAAGACACGCGTTAAGCGCAGATGAAGTTATAAGGTACGTATAACAGTGTATATTTTAACACTAATTGAGTGTGCCAGACACGGGTTCACAAATGTTTGATTGGAAACCTTGCCAGACACTCTGTCTCATTCTTTGACCGGAATAAAGACTCGGGCCCCAAACAAGCAAGAAGAGAGAATGATTCAACGGCTAGCTTATCACTAGCAGAACGATGGACGATTACAGAAATTCGCCGGTCGTCAAATTCTGTGCTGACTTATTCCCTGCTCACACATGTCCTTCGGCTATAAAGTTTAAGGTGATTCCCTGGTTTTGCACTGCGCATCTCTTACTGCGCATAACAAGATGGCCGCCGTAAACAAGAGCATGTGAAGTAACATTATTAAAATGAAGTTGACTGAAGAGAAACGCTCTTGGAATTTTTGCTTGCAGTTGTTTCTTGCCGAGGTGAGACTTAGTGTGCTGGGATTGTGCATAATGTAAGCAGTACGCGTGTTGCTGAGTTCGACTTCCTCACGGAGAACCTCGATAGTGGATGTTTAACTTGTGCTTACTCACTTTGATTTTCATTTAAGCGCTTTCTATATCACATTGTGTCCTAAATCAGGGGCACCCAACGACAATTTTCGGAAAATATCTGTTCGGAAGACCATTCGAGACCTAGAATTTTCGGAACATTTTTTTGTAAAATTTCTTGCTTGCCTGCCTCTCCTAGGATTTTCGAACATCTAAAAAATGGATTAAATTAACTGCAAAAACCGTGGACGAAGATTCTGCTAGTTGTAAACGTTGGATCTCTCGAGAAGAGATCAAATCAGCCAAAATATAAAGAACAAGAACGAGAAGTCCGAAGACTACAACAAAGCTGATTTAAAACAACGTGTATTGTTTTTTATAACAATATTTCGGCTGGCCATACCAGCCTTCTTCAGGTTTACAGATGTTACTGAACTTATGTAGCAATCACAATATTATATAGATGGAGAATGTCGCAATAAAAGGGAGAGGCGGAAATGACGTACAACATAAAAACTGGAAAGGAAAAATACTAAGGATATGGATTACAATAATTCGTCACGGCGGTTTAGGCCATGGAGGTTAAACCGCCGTGACGAATTATTGTAATCCATATCCTTAGTATTTTTCCTTTCCAGTTTTTATGTTGTACGTCAAAATGGTATAATTGCCCATTTTTGACGGATTTTTACCCTTAAAAGGTCACCTAGAATTTTCGGGAGCCTTTTTTCTGGCTGAAATTTTCGAAAAGGTAAGTTTTGATCCCTATAAATTTCGGATCACTAGACTTTCAGCTAGGAAATCCGAACAGATGAAAAATTTTTAGGGGATAAAAATATGCCTATATCTACCGCTTAAAACTAAAATACGTTTAACAATGCTATGTTTAAGTGGTTTTTGAACTATATTCTCGTTGGGTGCCCCTGCTAAATGTGATATCTCGATGTAAATTCTGTAAAAACAGATTTTTTAATACTTTCTTCCCTCTATGAGGCCCTGCCAGGGGGGGCTCCCATGTCGCTCGTCTGAATTTTAAAACGTCTCGTATCGGTGTTTATTAATGCTTCACGTCGCTGTCGGAAATTGAACGAAAATTCTTTGTCTTTGTCGGAATTTTAGAAAAGGGGGATAGCGATGGGTTTTAAAGAAACCATTACAGTTGAGCAATTTCTCAGTTAACCTTTCGCGTATAGAACACCTATACATCGCCATTCACAATTAAGGGTGTGTTCCTTTCGGTGAATCCAGAAACGGATTTGGATCTTAAAACGGATTTCACGTTCCTTTTGGCAAATCCAAATTCGGATTTTTGATCTGGTGAATCCTTTTTGAAAAAGGATTCACATTGGATTTGAAATCCGAAGAATTCGAATCCAGATTAATGGATTAGTCATCTACGCTGTTCCATTAACAGTGGATTCGAAATTAGTCAGATGATCCAGCTGTACTTCCAGTTGAAGTATTCCCGTAGAGTTTCCTATTTGCTGCAATTTGCCGTAAAACATCTGAAAACACTAGAAGATTATTCATGGTGGTACAGTAAAATGTCCATGTGCTGACCATTTGTCGCTAAAGATTGCTTAAAAACACAAATAAGTAAAAGGGACAAGTAACTGCTATCTTTCTACAAACTCGCTCTTGGACGCGATAGGCACTCGATCGTGTTACATAGAAAACCGAGCTACCAAACTGGATCAAACTGAGCCGACAACCTTTACATAATTTTCAACTTTAACATGCTACTTTCTTGATCTGTTTATGTTCCATCGTCGTTATTCGAACTGCCGACCACAAAATTCTGTACGGTATAACCGCATAATTTGTCAAACAGTAGAAAACATGTCATTTCTTGAGAGACTCAGGCTGTCATGCATATTGCACGCGTTTGCGAAAGGTTTCCAAGGTCACAAATCCAATTTCGGATTTTTGGATTCGCTTAAAAGCGAATCCAAAAACGGATTTCTGATCCGAGATTTGCCGGATTTCGCGGTCGAAAGGAACGTGAAATCCGAAATTGGATTTGTGACCTTGGAAACCTTTCGCAAACGCGTGCAATATGCATGACAGCCTGAGCCTCTCAAGAAATGACATGTTTTCTACTGTTTGACAAAGGAACACTGCCAGCACACCCTAAGTGATCCACGTTCAACGTTTTAAGACTAACTGACCTGATAAATCGTACGTGAAGGCCGGTTAACGGTGGTCTACGCTGTGCGGTGCTTAAGTTACCTGGTCCCTGGTCTCTCCACGGTCGTCACCGTCCGACAGAGGTCGACAAGGATATGAGAAGTTCAGAAGCAAGCAAAGTATTCACCATTTTCACATAGACCATAATTCACCTTGTTTACCCCCCAAAACTTTGCATAACCATTGTTTTCGATTTCTCTTGGGACGACTGTAATACCCTGGAGAATTTGGAAACATTGGTTATGCAAAATTTCTGAGGGGGAAAACAAGGTGCGTCATGGTCTATATGAAAGTAGTGATTACAAGAGATTTAAAGCGTGCGTAAATTAAGCTATTTGACGGACAACCTAGTCCCAAGGTCTCCCAGGAGTTGTGCGGGGTTGCGTAAATGAAGACTGGGTCTACTGAAACTCCCTGACGAGAGACAACCACTGAAGCGCAAGGAAAATTGACGAAAATTACTTCTTCTTGGCACTCAGACTGGTGATAAATTAGCCAAACCACCGTTCTTTGTCTCATATTCTCGGCTTTGCCGTCACTGTCGCAATTTGGCCGAGGGAGGTTGTCGCTTGTCGCCATTTCGTTTTAGGCTCTGTCGCTACTTTTTGGGTCATGTCGCTTGTCGGAATTTACCCTGGCAGGGCCTCCTCTATGACATACATTCAATTTTGAAACTCGCCCCAGTCCTCTCTCAAAAATCGGCAAAAATGCATTTGGTGCGCACTTTCTGCAGCTCTACCGCAAAAACGAGTACGGTGACCCCCATTTTTTATTTCATGATTTTAATAAGGATTGTGCTTCCTTTCGATGAGAAAAAAATTTGCACAAATCTATGTTCAGTTTTTGGCAATTTTACTAAATTGTACGGATTGAGCTATCACGGGTCGAAAAGCGCGTGTCCAATTTAATTCTACTTTGAAGCGTAAAGTAAAAACAAGAGCATTAAAAGGCATTTTTCTGGTACGTAAGTGGATAAACAATAAATTAAAGTCAAATTCTGTGCAATACCACATGCATCATCGAAAAAATCTCTCCTTTTTGTCTAGTTTTAGGCTGCGCGCGGTTTTTGCCAAAGGGTCCTAAATAACCGTATTTGTAAGCATTGTGACGTCAAAACGAGCACGGTGACCCTCACTTTTTATTACTTTTTTATCGTCTTCTTGACTTGTTACATCAGTGTACCAAGGTTCATCTACAATCTATGTTACGTTCTTTTACTAGGGAATCACCTTAAAATAAGACTAGAATACGCGAATTGATCAAACGTCCTTTTAGTTTCTAAGGCTTACTTTCCGGCAAATAAAATGAACTAAATGTAAAAAGTGAAATAGAAATAGCGAAAAATTAAACTTCTAATTAAATCTTTTCTTATGGTTTAGAATAAACTAAACACTGAAAATGGTCATTAAAATGACTTCAGGGTTTTACCATGTTTTGAGGATTTTGAGACCATCTTCGCAGTTTTATTGAACTCGCTCACCAACCCACTCTTCCGGACAATTTCTGGTTTCGCTCGTTGTTTTTCTCGGTGAAGAAGAGCTGATCTTCCTTTTGAAGTACGTAATGATTTCCGTGCCCATCGAAACATTAAATCTTTAAGATTTTCCTCATTTTCCAGTAAATCACCTGCAGTTTTCTCATGTTCGTTTGTCTTCTTGCCAAGAACTGACCCGCATTAGCCTCGCTTTCGCACTCGCCCAATAGGCCGCCCGGGAATACGAAACTGGGGAAAGCAATTCATGGTGATCTCCATATATAGAGGTATACAGGGTATACAGGATATATAAGGGTATGTGACTTTGTATGCTTCTTAAGAGATAACATAGAAGGGAGTCTATATGTAGACTACAATGAATTACTTACCGAAACTTGCCTATTATGGAGATCGATGAGGGTGTTAACTGTCGAGGTGATAAGAGTTACTGTCCTTGCCATGTTTTTAGCTATTATTTAGCCTAGTTCTTACTCTTGAAACGAGTGAAATGTCCGCCATTTTTGTTTTCACAACTAAAGCAACTCAATCTCGTCTCCAGGTCTTCTCGGTTAACGGTGCATTAACCTGCAATGAAGCTGCACTTTTGACGTGATCGCTTGATTAATCGCAAAATTCTTCCTAATTTGGTCATCAGTAGCTGGTTATGGTGAATTATGCGTGTGCTTTTAGCCAATCAGAATCGGGTAAATATTTTGAATGTATAATAACAGTCAACTGAGCCAGAAAAGCAGCAAATCTTCAAGAAGAATAAAACAATTTTCTTTTTGTTTAGTAAAAGCCTGAGTAAAAAAAAAATGAGGCGCTGCCCCCAACGCAAAGAGTTTTCAAAAGACGTTAACCCATACGCAAACAGGTACCATAATACAGTACCTCTTTACCCATCCAAGACTGTTTTATATTCATTTTTGTTACAGTCTCGTAAAAATTTTACAATGTTATTCCGCCCACTCCCCCAACACTTTAATTTACAGGAATCGCTAACGAAGACAGGCTTTGCAACCTCGTTTCCAGATTACGAGGTAACTGCCCCTCAAGGAAATTCAAAGAGTGAGAATGCCCAGTCTAATGAGAGCTCTAATCCTGAAAACGAATGGCAAACCGTTGACGCGAAAAAGAGAAGGAAAAAGAACAAAACACGGAGAAAGAAGATCAATGAAGCACAGTCCAACGCCCATGATGACACGGAAAATTCCACGCCAGCAAACGAAAGTACTACCTTGTTGATTGGAGACTCTATGATAAAGAATATCCAAGGTACACGTTTAGGAAAAGCCGTTGGTCATCGGGCGGTGGTTAAATCGTTCTCCGGTACCACCACCAAAGCTATGAAGAATTACCTTAAACCTAATTTGGAGCTTTTACCGGACCAAGTGATTCTGCATGTGGGCACTAATGATCTCAAAAGTAAAGAACCTCAACAAGTTGCCGGCTCAGTGGTAGATCTCGCCAGACAAATTGAAAACTCATCCGATGCCACAGTAATTGTATCTGAGCTCGTGTCAAGAAGAGACGGATTCAATGAAGCCGTGAAAACAGTTAATAAACAACTGAAGTTCTACTGCCGGTAGAATGGATGGAAATTTATCCAGCATCAAAACATCTCCGAAAAGGAACTTAACAAGGGCGGACTACATCTTAATTTCAAAGGTAATCAACAGTTTTTTAAGAACTTTCAGACGAGTTTAGGTTGAAATGATGCGCTATCCACCGATGCCTTGCCTATTCAATGTACAAAACGCAATACTGAGGAATCTCATGAGCCTACCTCAGTGTTGCCATCTCAACGAGGTTTTAAATTAGCCTCTTTAAATATCAATAAATTAATCACACACATAGATCAACTTAGAATTCTTCTAGCGCATAAAGAAATAGATATTTTATCGATTAATGAAACTAAGCTCAATGAAACTATTAGCGACAATGAGGTCAACATCTCTGGCTATGATATAATTCGACGTGATAGAATTACAAACGGTGGAGGAGGAGTGTGCTATGTGAAAAGTTCAATAAATTTTACCATACGAAATGATTTAAACATGGACACTCTTGAAAATCTATATCTGGAAATTCAAAAACCTAGATCTAAACCGTTTGTTGTTGCCACGTGGTATAGACCACCTGATTCTCCTATTGGTATTTTTTCACCTTTCGAAACTTTAATTGGGAAACTCGATTCCGAAAATATTGAATATTTTCTAATGGGAGACCTTAACTGCGACATGATTGCTACTCGATATGACAACAATACATGCAAATAATTAATGAGTATCACTAATATTTATGGTCTACAGCAACTTATCACTGAAGAACCAACCAGAATAACTCCGACTTCTGCAACTTTGATTGATGTAATCTATACTAATTGCCCAGATAAAGTTGTGTGTTCGGGGGTTCGTCATATCAGTATTAGCGATCATAGCATAGTTTTTGCCTATCGAAAATTATCCGTGAATGGAATGTCTGATGGGCACAATGTTATAACGTACAGAAACTTTCGAAAATTTAATCGAATAAATTTTCGGAACGATATTGCATCTCATTGTTGGGATCACATATATTTCCCGGTGTAGTAAGCGCATGTTTCTCATATTATCAGTTTATCAACCTGCGGAAATAAACTAGATGACTTAAGGCACTTTTTTAGGCTATTTTAAATAGCCTAAAAAAGTGATTAAAATCACCTGATCATCGTTACATCATTCATTCAGTGTTATATAACTATCTTATATGACAGTTATATAACAGTTATATAACAGTTACATATCTGTAATATAACATAGTTATATAACTGTTATATAACAGTGTTATATAACTTTGTCATATGACAGTTATGTAACACTGTTATATAACATTATCAGTTATGTAACTGTTTATATGTTATATAACTGCTATATGACTGTTATATAACTGTTATATAACGTTATATAACAGTTATATGACTGTCATATAACATAGTTATATAACACTGTTATATAACGTTACATAACAGTTATATGACAGTTATATAACGTTACATAACAGTTATATGACTGTCATATAACATATTTATATAACACTGTTATATAACACAGTTACATAATGTTATATAACAGTTATATAACATATATGACTGCAGACATCTGCTGTCATAATAACTGTTATCAGACGTCTGATTATATATGTTATGTTATATAACTGTTATCAGACGTCTGATGTTAGATATCCTTTTCTCCTCAACTCGGCACTTTTATTTTTGATAATTGTAAAGATGACAATAGAGTGTGAGAGAGATCACTATATTATTGAAAACAAGAGAAAACCAAAGGTTACGGAGTGAGGGCGACAACGATGGAAGATGAAAACGCTGTTACCCCAACGCTGTGCTTCGCTCAAGTTTCACTTGATAGATGGTCCAAACACGCGTGATCAGATTCTAAGTGACCAGAGAAGATCCAGATGCGAGTGATCAAATTGCTTTCTGTGAATTCTATTCATCCTTATAAGTGGACGTCCAAACGAATGCCGGCTACATACCTGTGATGCGTGCATAATAATAACCTGAAGATGAAAACTGCGGGCTACTCTTGTCGCCCGCAATAAAAGTGGTTAATAACTCCCCGTTGCATGTCGTTGAAGGTCTCTGTAAGTGTCTCATGTTTTATTTTTGCGGTAGTTTGGCTGAGCAATTAAATTCCCAAAAAGTGCAATTCACTTCAATCAAAGTGTAAAAATGAAACATCTTATCTTTCCAAGGGTAAAAAACGGCATACTGTCTCTCACAAGCGAGAGAGCAAAAAGACCAGCCATTCCTGTCCGCCATGCAGATTTTCCTTGAGTAGCCTGACCTTTTGTTTCTTCCGTGTGCAGTTTTGTTTGTTCCATCAGGAGGTGTCTCAAAAATATTAATGAAGTGTTTTGATGTGTCAGTGGGTGCATGTATAATATTGTAATGATTTAACGCAAATTAATTCCGCCCTTCAGAACTCAACTTGCTTCTACGTGGCTTTCCCTTGTGACAAGAATCACTTACACATTCTTTTAAAATAATTTTAGAAAATCTCTCAGAAAAGTAAGTAACAGGTATTTTATAGGGTTACCTTGCACTTCTTTGAAGAAAATGGGAATGCAAAAGTTTTTTAGGCCCCTTTCTTCCAGTTTTTTAGTCTTTTCCGGACCAAAACAAAAAGGCCATGACCCCTCCCCCCCAAGGGCACAATGTGCCGTCCCCTGTGCATATTTGAGTGGGGTCCATAGCTAAAAATAATTAGTGCAACTAGTACTATCACTGTGCCGAGTTTGATACTTTTACCCCAAAGTGCACAATTCAGCTATTTTCTTACACCATATGGCTGGACTATAAAACCATATAAAAGTTTTTCACGATTTCTGTGATATTCCTGAAAATAGGCAAACATAGTGGTTTTCGAATTAGTTCCTTCCAAGTAGTAGATGCATGACGAATTTTTTAGTTTAACATTAAAACTGAAAAATATTTTTAAGAGTTTATATGGGTCTTATTTGGAGCCCACTGATCATTCGTTTTCTCTGCAAATTCCGAGTGTTGATATTGTTAATAACTTTTTTTCAAAAATTGATGAAAAGAAAGCCACCGATCTTCATATCATTCTGAGTAAATTGTTGAAAATGGCTTCTAGTACGGATCGTCACACCCTCTCTTTTCTCTATATTCTCAAAGTCTGTTCTTACGGGGATATATCCAAACGATTGGAAAACGGCTTATGTGACTCCACTTTAAAAAGGGCATTAAATCGAATCCTAACAACTATAGGCCAATATCTGTAATACCTGTGATTTCCAACGTTTATCAGCGTTTCCCCAGACGGAGGCTGTGGTGCTGTATCGGTGTCCGGGGTGTCTGATTCGCGATCTTGTTCTGGCTGCTGGAGTGTGCTTGCATAGCGCCGCTGATAACCTGCATGTGATTCTGGACGATCGGCTCTCAAGGCCACCCTGTTACGTCTTATTCTACTGCTGCCTGTATCTGCCACATACGACCGTGGAGAAGCATGACTTTGTACTACGGTTGCTGCTTTCCACTCCTTTGACCCATGTTCCGGCTTCACTCTCACATGGTCACCCGGTTTGAGCGGAGGTAATTCTCTGGTACCGTGACGGTCATAATGGTACTTCTGCTTGTCCTTAGCTTTCTGAAAGCTTCTCTTTATTTCTTGGGCGTTATATGTCTCAGGTTTCAATAGGCCAGTTGCCATTGGTAAGGTGGTCCTCAGCCTGCGGCCCATGCAGAGCTGAGATGGAGACAAGCCAATTCCTTGGATGGTGGTGGCTCTGTAGTCTAGAAGCGCTTCGTTCTTGTTCTCATTTTTCCTCCACAGGGACTTCACTGTTTCGACTGCAGCTTCTGCTTCCCCGTTTGCTTAGGGGTGCTTGGGGCTGACCAGGACATGTTCAAAGTTATAGCTTTTAGCAAAGTCTTTGAACTCCTTGCTTGTATACTGGACACCGCAGTCTGTTATGAGCCTTGCTGGGGTTCTGTGCCGCCCAAAATGCTCTTCTAAAGCTTGGGTCGTTTCCTGGGAAGTTAAGTCTTTCAATTTAGTGACCCCAATGTACTTAGAATAAGAGTCAACAAGGACTAGGAACTGTTCGCTCTCAAAGGTGAATATGTCTGATGCAGCCATTGCGCACGGGAGGTCAGAGATGGGACTTGGTGTCAGTGGCTCTTTCTGCTGCGCCGGAGCATACTCATGGCAGATGGTACAATCCTCGACTTTTTCATCAATCTGAGCACTCATTCCAGGCCATTAAAGTGCTTCTCTTGCTCTTTGCTTACTCTTTACAATTCCGAGGTGTGTTCCATGTATGACCGCGAGCATTGCCGGCCTCATGGATGAGGGTATTACGATCCTCATGCCGCGGTAAATGACACCATCTAGAACTGCTAGCTCATCAAGTGTGTCCCAATACTATCGGGTACTGTGTGGGGCTTGTTGTTTTGTTTCTGGCCACCCCACTTGGATCATGGTGTAGAGCGCGTGAAGTTCATTGGCTGAGTTTTCCTAGAGTTCAGCACACTTTGCTTCGGAGATCGAAATTCTTTCTACCATGTTCACTTGCAGCTCATCTTCTTCTGCTGGCACTTCATCCGGGCTTGCTCTGCTGAGAGTGTCAGCTAGGATCTGTTTTTTTTCTAGGAAGGTACTCAACTTTGAGGTCAAACCCACTCAGTTTGAGGATCATCTCTTGCAAGCGCAACGGTGCCACTGACATAGGTTTGCGTAGTATCGTTTCAAGTGGCTGATGGTTAATTTATACCAGTGTGGCTTTCCCTAGGATGTATTCTCTGAACTTGTCTGCACTGAACACAATCGCTTACATTTCTTTCTCTATGGGCGCCCAGTTGAGCTCTGATTCACGAAGTTTGCGAGAAGCGTAAGCTAATGGTCTTCCTTCTTGCAACAGGACCGCGCTGACTGCATTCTTGCTAACGTCACATTGTATAGTTGTTTCTTTCTTAACATCGTATAATGCCTGTACTGGCTCTGTGCAACATAGATTTTGAGCCGTTGGAATGCTTCAGCTTGGGGCGCGTCCCAGTGGACGAAAACGTCTCTCTTTGTGAGCTCCCTTAGTGGAGTTTCAACCTCTGCTAGCATAGGTAGGAATTTAGCCAGGTACTGTATGGAACCCAGGAACCGCCGTACATCTTCCTTTGTTGTTGGGGGAGGCATCTCCTTTATGGCTCGTACTTTTTCAGGGTCTGGTTTTAGCCCTTCAGCGGATATGATGTGACCCACGTACGGCACCTGTCGCTTTCGAGCTCTAAGCTTCGGGTTGTAACTCTTGGCACGGTAGAGTACTTTCTCTAGGACTGAATCATGGAGTGAGATGTCACGCCCAGCAACGAGTGTGTCATTCATTATCGCGTATGCATGGTCTATTCCTTCTAGCATTTCATTAATGGCTCTTTGCTACATTTCAGGGGCTGATTTAATACCAAAAGGGAGTTTTAACCATCCGTTTTAACGGTTGTGTGCGGTAGTGGGGAGGGGGTAGGGACGTACAGTACTAGTAGCGCGCGAGTACAATTTCGCGTGTGTTAAAAAGCGATCAAACTGTACAACTGTCCCAAGACTTTTGTCCATGATTGTAGTCATCCCAGTAATCCCTAATCATCCCACGTCATCCCTACTCATCCCAAGTCCTAATTAGTCATTCATAGTCATCCTAGTCATTCATAGTCATCACCGTCAACCTTAGTCATTCCTAGACATCACTAGTCATCCCTAGTCATCCCTAGTCATCCCAGCCATCTATAGTCATCCCTAATCATCAGATCCCATTCTCAGTCATCCCAGTCATCCCTAGTCATCCCGTTCTATTCCCAGTCATCCCTAGTAATCCCTAGTCATCCCTGGTCGTCCCACTCAACCCTAGTCATTCTTAGTCATCCCAGTCATTCCTAGTCAACCCAGTCATCCATAGTCATCCCTAGTCATCCCTAGTCATCCCTAGTCATCCCTAGTCATCCCATTCCACTCTTACTCATCAAAGTAATCCCTGAACATCCCCAGGTATCCCTAGGCTTCCCAGTCATCCCTAGCCATCCCAGTCCTCCCAGTCATCCCTAGTCATCCCCAGTCATTCCCTTGCATTCCCAGTCATCCCTACTCATTCCTGGCCATCCCTAGTCATCCCACACATCCGTAGTCATCCCTAGTCATTTCATTACATTCCTACTTATACCAGTCATCTCTAATCATCCCTAGTCATCACTCGTCATCCCTACTCATCCCGCCGTACATCTTCCTTTGTTGTTGGGGGAGGCATCTCCTTTATGGCTCGTACTTTTTCAGGGTCTGGTTTTAGCCCTTCAGCGGATATGATGTGACCCACGTACGGCACCTGTCGCTTTCGAGCTCTAAGCTTCGGGTTGTAACTCTTGGCACGGTAGAGTACTTTCTCTAGGACTGAATCATGGAGTGAGATGTCACGCCCAGCAACGAGTGTGTCATTCATTATCGCGTATGCATGGTCTATTCCTTCTAGCATTTCATTAATGGCTCTTTGCTACATTTCAGGGGCTGATTTAATACCAAAAGGGAGTTTTAACCATCCGTTTTAACGGTTGTGTGCGGTAGTGGGGAGGGGGTAGGGACGTACAGTACTAGTAGCGCGCGAGTACAATTTCGCGTGTGTTAAAAAGCGATCAAACTGTACAACTGTCCCAAGACTTTTGTCCATGATTGTAGTCATCCCAGTAATCCCTAATCATCCCACGTCATCCCTACTCATCCCAAGTCCTAATTAGTCATTCATAGTCATCCTAGTCATTCATAGTCATCACCGTCAACCTTAGTCATTCCTAGACATCACTAGTCATCCCTAGTCATCCCTAGTCATCCCAGCCATCTATAGTCATCCCTAATCATCAGATCCCATTCTCAGTCATCCCAGTCATCCCTAGTCATCCCGTTCTATTCCCAGTCATCCCTAGTAATCCCTAGTCATCCCTGGTCGTCCCACTCAACCCTAGTCATTCTTAGTCATCCCAGTCATTCCTAGTCAACCCAGTCATCCATAGTCATCCCTAGTCATCCCTAGTCATCCCTAGTCATCCCTAGTCATCCCATTCCACTCTTACTCATCAAAGTAATCCCTGAACATCCCCAGGTATCCCTAGGCTTCCCAGTCATCCCTAGCCATCCCAGTCCTCCCAGTCATCCCTAGTCATCCCCAGTCATTCCCTTGCATTCCCAGTCATCCCTACTCATTCCTGGCCATCCCTAGTCATCCCACACATCCGTAGTCATCCCTAGTCATTTCATTACATTCCTACTTATACCAGTCATCTCTAATCATCCCTAGTCATCACTCGTCATCCCTACTCATCCCAGTCATCCCTTCTCATACCTACTCATCCCACTCCTCCCTACTCATCCGTAGTCATTCCAGTCATCCCTAGTCATCTCAAGTCATCTCTAGTCATCCCTAGTCATCCCAGTCACCCCTAGTCATAACTAGTCATCCCTAGCCATCCCTAGTCATCCCAGTCATCCTTAGTCATCCCTAGTCTTCCCTAGTTATCCCTAGCCATCCTTAGTCATCCCAGTCATCCTTAGTCATCCCAGGCATCCCTAGTCATCCTTAGTCATCCCACTCGTCCCTAGTCACCCTTAGTCATTCCACTCATCCCTAGTCATCTCAGGTCATCCCTAGTCATTCCTGGCCATCCCTAGTCATCTCTAGTGATCCCACACATCCGTAGTCATCTCTAGTCATTTCATTACATTCCTACTTATCCCAGTCATCTCTAATCATCCCTAGTCATCACTCGTCATCCCTACTCATCCCAGTCATCCCTTCTCATACCTCCTCATCCCACTCCTCCCTACTCATCCGTAGTCATTCCAGTCATCCCTAGTCATCTCAAGTCATCCCTAGTCATCCCAGTCATCCCTACTCATCCCTAGTCATCCCTAGTCATCCCTAGTCATCCCTAGTCATCTTTAGTTATCCCTAGCCATCCTCAGTCATCCCAGTCATCCTTAGTCATCCCAGGCATCCCTAGTCATCCCACTGGTCCCTACTCATTCGTACTCATTCCAGTCATCCCTAGTCATCTCAAGTCATCCCTAGTCATCCCTAGTCATCCCAGTCATCCCTAGTCATCCCTAGCCATCCCTCGTCATCCCACTCATCCTCACTCATCCCTAGTCACCCCTAGCCATCCTTAGTCATCCCAGTCATCCTTAGTCATCCCTAGTCATCCCAGCCATCCCTAGTTATCCCATGCCATCCCTAATCACCCCTAGAAATTCCAGTAATCCCTAGCCATCCCATTCCATTCCCAGTCATCCCTAGTCATCCTTAATCATCCCTAGGCATCCCATTCATCCCTAGTCATCCCTACTCATCCAAATCATCCCTACTCGTACCTAGTCATCCCTAGTCAGCCCAGTCAGCCCTTGTCACCCTAGTCATCTCTAGTCATCAAAGTCATCCCTAATCATCCCTAGTCATCCCTAATCATGCAGGTCATCCCTAGTCATCCTATTCCATTCTTAGTCATCCCAGTCATCCCTGGTCATCCCTAGTCATCCTAGCCGTCCCAGTCATCCCTAGTCATCCCTGGACATCCCAGTCATCCATAGTCATCTGTAGTCATCCCAGTCATCCCTAATCATCCCTAGTCATTCCATTGCATTCCCAGTCATCCTTACTCATTCCTGGCCATCCCTAGTAATCCCTAGTCATTCCAGGCATCCTTAGACATCCAACACATCCGTAGTCATTCCTAGTCATTTCATTGCATTCCTACTCATCCCAGTCATCTCTACTCATCCTTAGTCATCACTGGTCATCCCTACTCATCCCAGTCATCCCTTGTCATCCCTACTCATCCCTGGTCATCCCTAGTCAACCCTAGTCATCCCAGGCATTCCTAGTCATCCCACTAAACCCTACTCATCCGTAGTCATTCCAGTCGTCCCTAGTCATCCCCTAGTCATTCCAGTAATCCCTTGTCATCCCATTCCATTCCCAGTCATCCCTCGTCATTCGTAGTCATCCCTAGGCATCCCATTCATCCCTAGTCATGCCTACTCATCTTAGTCATCCCTAGCCATCCCTAGTCATCCTAGTCATCCTTAGTCGTCCCTTGTCATCCTTAATCACCCCTAGTCATTCCAGTAATCCCTTGTCATCCCATTCCATTCCCAGTCATCCCTACTCATCCCTAGTCATCCCTAGGCATCCCATTCATCCCTAGTCATGGCTACTCATCTTAGTCATCCCTACTCATCCCAGTCATGCGTAGTCATCTTTAGTCTTCCGTAATCTTCCCATGTCATCCCATTCATTCGTAGTCATTCCTTGTCATCCCAGTAATCCCTATAAATCCCAAGTCATTCCTAGTCATCCTAGTCATCCAAAGTCACCCTACTCATCAATATTCATCCATAGTTAGCCCTAATCATGCCATTCAAACCTAGTCATTACTTGGCCTTCTTAGTCATCTCAGTCATATCTAGTCATCCCTAGGCATCCCTCGTCATCTAAGTCATCCCTAGTCATACCTAATCATCCCATTCAACTCTCCTTCATCCCTGTCATACCTAGTCCTCCCAGTAATCTCTACTCATGCCTAGTCATCCCTGGTCATCCCTAGGCATCCCGGTCATCCCAGTCATCCCTAGTCATTCTTAGTCATCCCAGTCATCACCATTCATCCCTAGTCATCCCAGTTATCCCTAGTCATCCCATTCAATTCTCAGTCATCCCCGTCATAGCTAGTCCTCCCAGTCATCTCTACTCATCCCTTGTCATCCCTACTCATCCCTGGTCATCCCTAGTCATCCCTAGTCATCCTTAGTCATCCCTCGCCATCCCTAGTCATCCTTAGTCATCCCTAGTCATCTTAGTCATCCCTAGTCATCCCTTGTCATCCTTAATCATCCCTAGTCATTCCAGTAATCCCTAGTCATCCCATTCCATTCCCGGTCATCCCCAGTCATCCGTAGTCATCCCTAGGCATCCCATTCAACCTTAGTCATGACCTAGTCATGTTAGTCATCCCTACACATCCCAGTCATCCCTAGTCATCCTTACTCATACAAATTATTCCTACCCAAACATAGTCATCCCTAGTCATCCAAGTCATCTCTTGTCACCCTAGTCATCCCTAGTCATCCAAGTCATCCCTAGTCATCTCTAGTCATCCCTAGTCATCCCTAGTCATCCAGCTCATCCCTAGTCATCCCATTCCATTCCTAGTCATTCCAGTCATCCCTGCTGATCGCTAGTCATCCCCAGGCATCCCAGTAATCCCTAGTCATCCCAGTCCTCCCAGTCATCGCTAGTCATCCCTAGTCATCCCAGTCACCCCTAGTCATTCCATTGCATTCCCAGTCATCCCATATATCTATAGTCATCCCTACTCATTCCTGCTCATCCCTAGTCATCCCTAGTCATCTCAGGTATCCTTAGTCACCCCTACTCATCTCAATCATGAGTACTCATCTTTAGTCTTTCGTAATAATCCCTTCTCATCCCATTCATTCCTAGTCATTCCATGTCATCCCAGTAATCCCTAGTCATCCCAAGTCATTCCTAGTCATCCCAGGCATCCTTAGTCACCCTAGTCATCACTTGGAATTCTAAGTCATCTGAGTAATATCTAGTCATCGCTAGTCATAACTAGTCATCTTATATAGTCATCCCTAGTCATCCCTAGTGATCTCATTCAATTCTCAATAATCCCCATTATACCTCGTCCTCCCAGTCATCTCTACTCATCTCTAGTCATCCCTAGTCATCAATGGTCATCCCTTGGCATCCCAGTCATCCCTAGTCATCCCTTGTCATCCCAGTCATCCCTAGTCATCCTTAGTCATCCCAGTCATCACCATTCATCCCTAGTCATCCCAGTCATCCCTAGTAATCCCAATCATCCCACTTATCCCTAGTCATCTCAGTCATCCCTAGTCATTCCAGTCATCGCTTGTTCTCCCTAGTCGTCCCTAGTCATCCTTAGTAACCCCTAGTCAACTTAGAGAATCCCTTGTCACCACTAGTCATCCCGGTTATCCCTAGTCATCCCATTCCACTTTCAGTCATTCCCGTCATCCCTAGTCATCTTTAGGTCATCCCTAGTAATCCCAGTCATCCTTAGGCATCCGTTGTCATCCCCAGTCATCCCAGTGATCCATATTTAGTCGAAGTCATCCCCTGTCATCCCAGTCATCCCTAGTTATCCCTAGTAATTCTAGTCATAGACAGTCATCCATTCTCATCCCTAGTCATCCCACTCATCCTTAGTTATCCCTAATGATCCCATTCAACTCTAGTCATCCCTTGGCCTTTTTAGTCCTGTCAGTCATATCTAGTCATACCTAATCATCCCAGTCACCCCTAGACATCCCTAGTCATCCCATTCCATTCTTAGTCATCCCAGCCATCCCTAGTCATCCCAGTCATGTCTAGTCATCTCTAGTCATTCCTGGTCATCCCCGGTTATCTTTTTTCATCCCTAGGCATCCCAGTCATCCATAGTCATCCTTTGTCACCCCAGTCATCCCTAGTCATTCTTAGTCATCCCAGTAATCCCCAGTCATCCCTAGTCACCCGCAGTCATCCCAGTCATCATAGGTCATCCCTAGTCATCCCAGTCCTCCCTAGTCATCCCTAGTCATCCCAGTCATCCCTTGTCATCTCTAGTCATCCCACTCATCCCTAGTCATCCGTAGTCATGCCATTCATCCCTTGTCATCTTTAGTCATCCCTAATCATCCCAGTCATCCCTTGTCATCCCCAGTCATACCTAGTCATCCTTAATCATCCCTAGTCATCCCAGTCATCCTTAGTCATGCCTAGTCAGCCCAGTCATCCATAGCCATCCCTAGTCATCCCTGATCATCCCTAGACATCCCTATGCATCCCAGTCATCCCTAGTCATCCCACTCATCCCTAGTCATCCCTGGTCATCACAGTCATCCCTAGTCATCCCTAGTCATTCCAGTCATCCCTTTTTGTCCCTAGTCGTCCCTTGTCATCCCTAGTCAACTTAGAGAATCCGTAGTTACCCCTAGTCATCCCAGTCATCCCTAGTCATCCCTAGTCATCCCTAGTCATCCCATTCCATTCTCAGTCATCCCCGTCATCGCTAGTCATCTCTAGGTCATCCCCAGTCATTCCTGGTCATCCCTAGTAATCCCAGTCATCCCTAGGCATCCCTAGTCATCCCTAGTAATCCCAGTGATCCATATTCATTCGAAGTCATCCCAGTCATCCCTAGTTATCCCTATTAATTCTAGTCATCCCTAGTCATCCCCAACCATCCATTCTATTGTACGTAATCCCAGTCATCCCTACTCATCCCTAATTATCCCTAATCATCCTATTCAACTCTAGTCATCCCTTGGCCTTTTTAGTCCTGTCAGTCATATCTAGTCATCCCTAATCATCCCAGTCATCCCTAGTCATCCCTAGTCACCCCTAGTCGCCCCTAGTCATCCCATTCCATTCTCAGTCATCCCCGTCATCCCTAGTCATTCCTGGTCATCCCTAGTAATCCCAGTCATCTTAAGGCATCCCTAGTCATCCCCAGTCATCCAATCTATTCTACGTAATCCCAGTCATCCCTACTCCTCCCTAGTCATCCCACTCATCCCTAGTTATCCCTAATCATCCCCTTCAACTCTAGTCATCCCTTGGCCTTTTTAGTCCTGTCAGTCAAATCTAGTCATCCCTAATCATCCCAGTCGTCCCTAGACATCCCTAGTCATCCCATTCCATTCTTAGCCATCCCTCGTGATACCAGTCATGTCTAGTCATCTCTAGTCATTCCTGGTCATCCATGGTTATCCTTCCTCATCCCTAGGTATCTCAGTCATCCATACTCATCCCATGTCACCCCAGTCATCCCTAGTTATTCTTATTCACCCCAGTAATCCCCAGTCATCCCTAGTCATTCCTAGTCATCCCAGTCATCCCTACTAATCTGCAGTCATCCCTAGTCACCCGCAGTCATCCCAGTCATCCTTAGTAATCCCTAGTCATCCCAGTCATCCCTAGTCATCCCTAGTCATACCAGTCATCCCTTGTCATCTCTAGTCATCCCACTCATCCCTAGTCATCAGTACTCATTCCATTCCTCCCTAATCATCTTTAGTCTTCGCTATTCATCCCAGTCATCCCTTGTCATCCCTAGTCATCCCTAGTCGTCCTTAGTCATCCCAGTCGTCCTTAGTCATTCCTAGGCATCCCAGTCATCCATAGCCATCCCTAGTAATCCCTGATCATCCCTAGTCATCCCTAGGCATCCCAGTCCTCCCTAGTCATGCTAGTCGTAACAGTCATCCCTAGTCATATCAGTCATCCCTAGTAACTTAGGAATCTCCGTCATCCCTAGTCATACCTAGTCATTCCTGGAAATCCCTAGTCATCCCTAGTCATCCCAGGCACCCTTAGTTACCCCTAGTCATCCCACCCATCCGTAGTCATCTCTAGCCATTTCATTGCATTCCTACTCGTCCCAGTCATCCCCAGTCATCCCTTCTCAAAACTGGTCATCCCTAGTCATCCCAGGCATCCCTAGTCATCCCTAGTCATCCCACTCATCCCTAGTCATCCGTAATCATCCCAGTCATCCCTAGTCGTCTCAAGTCATCCCTAGTCATCCCTAGCCATCCCTAGTCATCCCAGTCATCCTTAGTAATTCCTTGTCATCCCAGTCATCCCTAGTCATCTCTAGTCGTCCCTAGTCAACTCTAGTCATCCCTAGTCATCAATAGTCATCCCAGTCACCCCTAGTCATCCCAAGTCATCCCTCGTCATCTGTAGTCTTCGGCAGTCATCCCAGCAATTCTTAGTCATTCCTTGTCATGCCAGTCATCCCTAGGGTTTCCTTGTCATCCCAGTCATCGTAAGTCATCCCTAGGAATCCCAGTGATCGCGAGTCATCCCTAGTCATACCATAAATCGCATTGCATTCCTTGTCATCCCAGTCATCCCTGATCAACTGTAGTTATCCCTGGTCATCCGTAGTCATCCCTAGGCATCCCAGTCATCCCTAATTATCCCAGTCATCCTCAGTCATACCTTGTTATCTCAGTCATCCATATTTATCCCTAGTCATCTCAGGAATCCCTAGACATGCCAGTCATCCCTAGTCATCCTTAGTCATCCCGGTTATCTCTAGTCATCCCTTGTCATCCCAGTCATTCCCTGTCATCCCTAGTCATCCCTAGACATCCCTGGTCATCCCATTCCATTCTTAGCCACCCCTTGTGATACCAGTCATTTCTAGTCTTCTCTAGTCATTCCTGGTCATCCATGGTTATCCTTCCTCATCCCTAGGTATCTCAGTCATCCATAGTCATCCCATGTCACCCCAGTCATCCCTAGTTATTCTTATTCACCCCAGTAATCCCCAGTCATCCCTAGTCATTCCTAGTCATCCCAGTCATCCCTACTAATCTGCAGTCATCCCTAGTCACCCGCAGTCATCCCAGTCATCCTTAGTAATCCCTAGTCATCCCAGTCATCCCTAGTCATCCCTAGTCATACCAGTCATCCCTTGTCATCTCTAGTCATCCCACTCATCCCTAGTCATCAGTAGTCATTCCATTCCTCCCTAATCATCTTTAGTCATCGCTATTCATCCCAGTCATCCCTTGTCATCCCTAGTCATCCCTAGTCATCCTTAGTCATCCCAGTCGTCCTTAGTCATTCCTAGGCATTCCAGTCATCAATAGCCATCCCTAGTCATCCCTGATCATCCCTAGGCATCCCTAGGCATCCCAGTCCTCCCTAGTCATGCTAGTCGTAACAGTCATCCCTAGTCATATCAGTCATCCCTAGTCACCCTTAGGAATCTCCGTCATCCCTAGACATACCTAGCCATTCCTGGAAATCCCTAGTCATCCCTAGTCATCCCAGGCACCCTTAGTTACCCCTAGTCATCCCACCCATCCGTAGTCATCTCTAGCCATTTCATTGCATTCCTACTCGTCCCAGTCATCCCCAGTCATCCCTTCTCAAAACTGGTCATCCCTAGCCATCCCAGGCATCCCTAGTCATCCCTAGTCATCCCACTCATCCCTAGTCATCCGTAATCATCCCAGTCATCCCTAGTCGTCTAAAGTCATCCCTAGTCATCCCTAGCCATCCCTAGTCATCCCAGTCAACCTTAGTCATCCCTAGTCATCCCAGTCATCCCTAGTCATCCCTTGTCATCCCTAATCACCCCTAGTCAATCCAGTAATCCCTAGTCATCCCATTCCATTCCCAGTGATCCCTAGTCATCCGTAGTCATCCCTAGGCATCCCATTCAACCCTAGTCATCCCAATCATCCCTAGACATCCCACCCATCCCTAGTCATCCCTAGTCATTCCCATTAGTCATCTCTCGTCATCCCTAGTCATCCATAATCATCTAAGTCATCCCTAGTCATCCCGAGTCATCCGTAGTCATCCCAGTCATCCCCAGTCATCCCTAGTCATTCCAGTCATCCTTAGTCATCCCTGGTCATTCCAGTCATTTCTAGTCATCCCTAAACATCCCAGTCATCCCTAGTCATTTCTTCGTCATTGGGAGAACTCCGCTGCAGTCCTAGTCACTCCTAGTTATCCCTAGTCATCCCATTAATGCTTAGTCACTGTAGTCATCTCTAGTCATCCTTGTCATCCCTAGTCTTCCCTAATCATCCTTAATCATCCCAAGTCATCCCTAGTCATCCCAGTCATTCCTAGTCATCCCTGGGCGTCCCAGTCATTCTAAGTTATACCTAGTCATCCTAGTCATTCTTGGTCATATCTAGATATCCTAGTAAACCAAGTAATCCCCAGTCATCCCTAGTCATCCCAGTCATCCCTAAACATCCTTAGTCTTCTCTAAATCATCCCTACTCATTCCTTTCATTCCTAGTCATCCCTAGTCATCCCAGTAATCCCTAATCATCCTAGGTTATTCCTAGTCATCCCAAGTCATCCCAAGTCATCCGTAGTCATCGAGTAATCTTTAGCCATCCTTAGTCATCCCTAGTTATCCTAGTCATCTTTAATCATGCCTAGTCATCCCAATCATCCCTAGTCTTCCCTACTCACCCTTAGACTTAGTGAGTTAATTACATTTCCAGTCATCTCAGTAATCCCTAGTCATCACTGGCCATCCCTAGCCATCCCATTCATCACTAGTCATCCCTACTCCTACAAGACATCTCTAGTCATCTCTAGTCATCCCAGTCATAACTACTCATCCCAAGTCATCCCTAGTCATCCCTAGCTATCCCCGTCATTCCTAGTCATCCCTAGTCCTTTCAGTTATCCCTAGTCATCCCAGTCATGCCAAGTCATTCCTATTCTTCCATATTCGCTCCATTCATCAGTAGTCAACCGTACTAATCTTAGTCATCCCAAGTCATCAATAGTGAACCCTAGTGATCCCTGGTCATCCCTACTAATCCCTTGCCATCCCAGTCATCCCTAATCATCCCAAGTCATCCCATCCTATACCCAGTCATCCTAGTCATCCCTAGTCATCCCTAGTTATCCCAGTAATCCCTTGTCATCCTTAGTGATCCCTTGTGATCCCAGTCATCCACAGTCATCCGTACTCATCTCTAGTCATCCCTAGTCATCCCAGTCACCCCTAGTCATCCCAAGTCATCCCTCGTCAACTCTAGTCTTCGGCAGTCATCCCAGCAATTCTTAGTCATCCCTTGTCATGCAAGTCATCCCTAGGGTTTTCTTGTCATCCCAGTCATCGTAAGTCATCCCTAGTCATCCCTAGGCATCCCAGGCAACCCTAGTCATAACTACTCATACCATAAATCTCACTGCATTCCCTGTCATCCCAGTCATCCCTGATCAACTATAGTCATCCCTAGACATCCCTAGGCATCCCGGTCATCCCTAGTCATCCCTAATAATCCCAGTCATCCTCAGTCATACCTTGTTATCTCAGTCATCCATATTTGTCCCTGGTCATCCCAGGAATCCCTAGACAAGCCAGTCATCCCTAGTCATCCTTAGTCATCCCTTGTCCTCCCAGTCATCTCTAGTCATCCCTAGTCATCCGACTCATCCTTAGTCATCCCAGTCATCCCTAGTCATCCCTACCTATCCCTAGTCATCCCAGTAATCCTTAGTAATCCCTTGTCATCCCAGTCATCCCTAGTTATCTCTAGTCATCCCTAGTCAACGCTAGTCATCCGCAAACAACTCTAGTCATCCCTAGTCATCCCTGTCATCCCTAGTCATCCCTAGTCATCCCAGTCACCCCAAGTCATTCTAAGTCACCCCTCGTCATCCCTAGTCATCAGCAGTTATCTCAGCCCTTCATAGTCATCCCTTGTCATGCCAGTCATTCCTAGGGTGTCCTGGTCATCCCAGTCATCGTTAGTAATCCCTAGTCATCCCTAGTCATCCCAGTCATAACTAGTCATCCCCAGTCATCCCTGGTCATCCGATTCATCCTTAGTCATCCCAGTCATCCCTAGTCATCCCAGTAATCCTTAGTAATCCCTTGTTATCCCAGTCATCCCTAGTCATTTCTAGTCGTCCCTAGTCAACTCTAGTCATCCCTAGTCAGCAATAGTCATCCCAGTCACCCCTAGTCATCCCAAGTCATCCCTCGTCATCTGTAGTCTTCGGCAGTCATCCCAGCAATTCTTAGTCATTCCTTGTCATGCCACTCATCCGTAGGGTTTCCTTGTCATCCCTAGTCATCGTAAGTCATCCCTAGGCATCCCAGTGATCCCGAGTCATCCCTAGTCATACCATACATCTAATTGTATTCCTTGTCATCCCAGTCATCCCTGATCAACTATAGTTATCCCTGGTCATCCCTAGTCAACCCTAGGCATCCCAGTCATCCCTAATTATCCCAGTCATCCTCAGTCATACCTTGTTATCTCAGTCATCCATATTTATCCCTAGTCATCCCAGGAATCCCTAGACACGCCAGTCATCCCTAGTCACCCTTCGTCATCCGGTTATCTCTAGTCATCCCTTGTCATCCCAGTCATCCCTAGTCATCCCTAGTCATCCCTAGTCATCCGACTCATCCTTAGTCATCCCAGTCATCCCTAGTCATCCCTAGTCATACCAGTCATCCCTTGTCATCTCTAGTCATCCCACTCATCCCTAGTCACCAGTAGTCATTCCATTCCTCCCTAATCATCTTTAGTCATCGCTATTCATCCCAGTCATCCCTTGTCATCCCTAGTCATCCATAGTCATCGTTAGTCATCCCAGTCGTCCTTAGTCATTCCTAGGCATTCCAGTCATCCATAGCCATCCCTAGTCATCCCTGATCATCCGTAGTCATCCCTAGGCATCCCAGTCATCCCTAATTATCCCGGTCATCCTCACTCATACCTTGTTATCTCAGTCATCCATATTTATCCCTAGTCATCCCAGGAATCCCTAGACATGCCAGTCATCGCTAGTCATCATTAGTCATCCCGGTTATCTCTAGTCATCCCTTGTCATCCCAGTCATCCCTAGTCATCCCTACTCATCGGTAGTCATCCGACTCATCCTTACTCATCCCAGTCATCCCTAGTCATCCCTACCTATCCCTAGTCATCCCAGTCATCCTTAGTAATCCCTTGTCATCCCAGTTATCCCTAATAATCTCTAGTCATCCCTAGTCAACTCTAGTCATGAGTAGTCATCCCTGTCATCCCTTGTCATCCCTGGTCATCCCAGTCACCCCAAGTCATTCCAAGTCACCTCTCGGCATCTCTAGTCATCAGCATTTATCGCAGCCATTCATAGTCATCCCTTGTCATGCCAGTCATCCCTAGGGTTTCCTGGTCATCCCAAGCATCGTTAGTAATCCCTAGTCATCCCTAGTCATCCTTAGTCATCTGACTCATCCTCAGTCATCCCAGTCATCCCTAGTCATCCCAGTCATCCTTAGTAATCCCTTGTCATCCCAGTCATCCCTAGTCATCTCTAGTCATCCCTAGTCAAATCTAGTCATCCCTAGTCATCCCACTCACCCCTAGTCATCTTAAGTCATCCCTCGTCATCTCTAGTCTTCCGCAGTCATCCCAGCAATTGATAGTCATCGCTTGTCATGCCACTCATCCCTTGGGTTTCCTTGTCATCCCTAGTCATCCTTAGTCATCCCGGTTATCTCTAGTCATCCCTTGTCATCCCAGTCATCTCTAGTCATCCCTAGTCATCCGACTTATCCTTAGTCATCCCAGTCATCCCTAGTCATCCCTACCTATCCCTAGTCATCCCAGTCATCTTTAGTAATCCCTTGTCATCCCAGTCATCTTTAGTAATCCCTTGTCATCCCAGTCATCCCTAGTCATCTCTAGTCATCCCTAGTCAACGCTAGTCATCCCCAAACAACTCTAGTCATCCCTTGTCATCCCTGTCATCCCTAGTCATCCCTAGTCATCCCAGTCACCCCTAGTCATTCTCAGTCATCCCTCGTCATCCCTAGTCATCAGCAGTTATCCCAGCCATTCATAGTCATCCATTGTCATGCCAGTCATCCCTACGGTTTCCTGGTCATCCCAGTGATCGTTAGTAATCCCTAGTCATCCCTAGTCATCCCAGTCATAACTAGTCATCCCAAGACATCCCTAGTCATCCGATTCATCCTTAGTCATCCCAGTCATCCCTAGTCATCACAGGCATCCTTAGTAATTCCTTGTCATCTCTAGTCATCCCTACTCATCTCTAGTCATCCCTATTCAACTCTAGTCATCCCTAGTCAACTCTAGACATCCCTAGTCATCCCTAGTCATCCCACTCACCCCTAGTCATCCCAAGTCATCCCTCGTCCTCTCTAGTCTTCGGCAGTAATCCTAGCAATTCTTAGTCATCCCTTGTCAGGCCAGTCATTACTAGGGTTTCCTTGTCATCCCTAGTCATCCTTAGTCATCACGGTTATCTCTAGTCATCCTTTGTCATCCCAGTCATCTCTAGTCATCCCTAGTCATCCAACTCATCCTTAGTCATCCCAGTCATCTCTAGTCATCCCTACCTATCCCTAGTCATCCCAGTCATCTTTAGTAATCCCTTGTCATCCCAGTCATCCCTAGTCATCTCTAGTCATCCCTAGTCAACGCTAGTCATCCCCAAACAACTCTAGTCATCCCTAGTCATCCCTGTCATCCCTAGTCATCCCTAGTCATCCCAGTCACCCCTAGTCATTCTAAGTCACCCTTCGTCATCCCTAGTAATCAGCAGTTATCCCAGCAATTCATAGTCATCCCTTGTCATGCCAGTCATCCCTAGGGTTTCCTGGTCATCCCGGTCATCGTTAGTAATCCCTAGTCATCCCTAGTTATCCCAGTCATAACTAGTCATCCCCAGTCATCCGTAGTCATCCGATTCATCCTTAGTCATCCCAGTCATCCCTAGTCATCCCAGTCATCCTTAGTAATTCCTTGTCATCCCAGTCATCCCTAGTCATCTCTAGTCGTCCCTAGTCAACTCTAGTCATCCCTAGTCATCAATAGTCATCCCAGTCACCCCTAGTCATCCCAAGTCATCCCTCGTCATCTGTAGTCTTCGGCAGTCATCCCAGGAATTCTTAGTCATTCCTTGTCAAGCCAGTCATCCCTAGGGTTTCCTTGTCATCCCAGTCATCGTAAGTCATCCCTAGGCATCCCAGTGATCGCGAGTCATCCCTAGTCATACCATAAATCTCATTGCATTCCTTGTCATCCCAGTCATCCCTGATCAACTATAGTTATCCCTGGTCATCCGTAGTCATCCCTAGGCATCCCAGTCATCCCTAATTATCCCAGTCATCCTCACTCATACCTTGTTATCTCAGTCATCCATATTTATCCCTAGTCATCCCAGGAATCCCTAGACATGCCAGTCATCGCTAGTCATCATTAGTCATCCCGGATATCTCTAGTCATCCCTTGTCAGCCCAGTCATCCCTAGTCAGCCCTAGTCATCGGTAGTCATCCGACTCATCTTTAGTCATCGCAGTCATCCCTAGTCATCCCTACCTATCCCTAGTCATCCCAGTCATCCTTAGTAATCCGTTGTCATCCCAGTCATCCCTAGTAATCTCTAGTCAACGCTTGTAATCCCTAGTCAACTCTAGTCATGCCTAGTCATCCCTGTCATCCCTTGTCATCCCTGGTCTACCCATTCACCCCTAGTCATTCCAAGTCACCCGTCGTAATCCCTAGTCATCAGCAGTTATCCCAGCCATTCATAGTCATCCCTTGTCATGCCAGTCATCCCTAGGGTTTCCAGGTCATCCCACTCATCGTTAGTAGTCCCTAGTCATCCCTAGTCATCCTAGTCATCCCTAGTCATCCCTAGTCATCCTTAGTCATCCGACTCATCCTCAGTCATCCCAGTCATCCCTAGTCATCCCAGTCATCCTTAGTAATCACTTGTCATTCTAGTCATCATTAGTCATCTCTAGTCGTCCCTAGTCAACTCTAGTCATCCCTAGTCATCCCTAGTCATCCCACTCACCCCTAGTCATCCCAAGTCATCCCTCGTCATCTCTAGTCTTCGGTAGTCTTCCCACCAATTCTTAGTCATCCCTTGTCATGCCAGTCATCCCTAGGGTTTCCTGGTCATCCCAGTCATCGTTAGTAATCCCTAGTCATCCCTAGTCGTCCTTAGTCATCCGACTCATCCTCAGTCATCCCAGTCATCGATAGTCATCCCAGTCATCCTTAGTAATCCCTTGTCATCCCAGTCATCCCTAGTCATCTCTAGTCATCCCTAGTCAACTCTAGTCATCCCTAGTCATCCCTACTCATCCCACTCACCCCTAGTCATCCCAAGTCATCCCTCGTCATCTCTAGTCTTCGGCATTTATCCCAGCAATTCTTAGTCATCCCTTCTCATGCCAGTCATCCCTAGGGTTTCCTGGTCATCCCAGTCATTGTTAGTAATCCCTAGTCCTCCCTAGTCATCCTTAGTCATCCGACTCATTTTCAGTCATCCCAGTCATCCCTAGTCATCCCAGTCATCCCTAGTCATCCCAGTCATCCTTAGTAATCCCTTGTCATCCCAGTCAGCTTTAGTCATCTCTAGTCATCCCTAGTCAACTCTAGTCCTCCCTAGTCATCCCTAGTCATCCCACTCACCCCTAGTCATCCCTAGTCATCCCTCGTCATCTCTAGTCTTCGGCAGTCATCCCAGCAATTCTTAGTCATCCCTTGTCATGCCAGTCATCCCTAGGGTTTCCTTGTCATCCCTAGTCATCCTTAGTCATCCCGGTTATCTCTAGTCATCCCTTGTCATCCCAGTCATCTCTAGTCATCCCTAGTCATCCGACTTATCCTTAGTCATCCCAGTCATCCCTAGTCATCCCTACCTATCCCTAGTCATTGCAGTCATCTTTAGTCATCCCTAGTCATCTCTAGTCATCCCTAGTCAACGCTAGTCATCCCCAAACAACTCCAGTCATCCCTAGTCATCAGTGTCATCCCTAGTTATCCCTAGTCATCCCAGTCACCCCTAGTCATTCTCAGTCATCCCTCGTCATCCCTAGTCATCAGCAGTTATCCCAGCCATTCATAGTCATCCCTTGTCATGCCAGTCAACCCTACGGTTTCCTGGTCATCCCAGTCGTCGTTAGTAATCCCTAGTCATCCCTAGTTGTCCCAGTCATCCCTAGTCATCCCTAGTGATACCATACATCCCTACTCGTCCCCAGTCATCGGGCTCATTGTTCATCATCCTTAGTCATCCAGAGCCGTCCTTGGTCATCCCCTAGTCATCCCTAGTCATCCCAGTAATCCGTAGCCGTCCCTAGAGATGACTAAAGAAGACTAGGGATGACTGGGGTTTACTTGGATGAGTGGGGATCCCTAGGCATGACTAGGATGACTAGAGATGACTTTCGATGAGTAGGGATCACTGGGATGACTAAAGATTACTAGGGATGACTAGGATGACTAGGGATGTCTAGGGATGACTGGGATGACTAATGATGATTAGGGATGACTAAGGATGACTCAGATGACTAAGGATGACAAAGGAGACAAGAGATGACTGAGGTGACTAGGGATTACTTGGGATGACTAGTTATGACCCGGAAGGACTGGGATGACTAGGGAAAACTAGTGATTACAGGGATGACTAGAGATGATTAGGGATGACTAGGGATGACTAGGGATATCTAGGGATTACTGGGATGATAAGTTATGAGTGGGAGTACGAGAAATGAGTAGGGATGGCTTGGGATAAGTAAGGTTGACTGGGATGACTAGGGATGACAATAGATGACGTGTGATGACCCCATTCACTAGGATTGACCACGAATGACCGTAATCACTACCGATGACTAGGGAGGACTGGGATGATTAAGGCTGCCAAGAGATGGCTAGGAAGGCCTGGGATGAGTAGGGATGACTGGGATAACTAGGGATAACTAGGGATGACTAGGGATCACTAGGGAGCACTATTCCATTCTTAGCCATCCCTAGTGATACCAGTCATGTCTAGTCATCTCTAGTCATTCCTGGTCATCCCTGGTTATCCTTTCTCATCCCTAGGCATCGCAGTCATCCATAGTCATCCCATGTCATCCCAGTCATCCCTAGTTATTCTTATTCACCCAAGTAATCCCCAGTTATCCCTAGTCATTCCTAGTCATCCCAGTCATCCCTACTAATCTGCAGTCATCCCTAGTCACCCGCAGTCATCCCAGTCATCCTTAGTAATCCCTAGTCATCCCAGTCATCCCTAGTCATCCCTAGGAATCCCAGTCCTCCCTAGTCATCCCAGTCATCCTTAGTAATCCCTTGTCATCCCAGTCATTCCTAGTCATCTCTAGTCGTCCCTAGTCAACACTAGTCATCCCTACTCATCAATAGTCATCCCAGTCACCCCTAGTCATCCCAAGTCATCCCTCGTCATCTGTAGTCTTCGGCAGTCATCCCAGCAATTCTTAGTCATTCTTTGTCATGCCAGTCATCCATAGGGTTTCCTTGTCATCCCAGTCATCGTAAGGCATCCCTAGGCATCCCAGTGATCGCGATTCATCCCTAGTCATACCATACATCTCATTGCATTCCTTGTCATCCCAGTCATCCCTGATCAACTACAGTTATCCCTGGTCATCCCTAGTCATCCCTAGGCATCCCAGTCATCCCTAATTATCCCAATCATCCTCAGTCATACCTTGTTATCTCAGTCATCCATATTTATCCCTAGTAATTCCAGGAATCCCTAGACATGACAGTCATCCCTAGTCATCCTTAGTCATCCCGGTTATCGCTAGTCATCCCTTGTCATCCCAGTCATCCCTAGTCATCCCTACCTATCCCTAGTCATCCCATTCATCCTTAGTAATTCCTTGTCATCCCACTCATCCCTAGTAAACTCTAGTCATGCCTAGTTATCCCTGTCATCCCTTGTCATCAATGCTAATCCCATTCACCCGAAGTCATTCCAAGTAACCCATCGTCATCCCTAGTCATCAGCAGTTATCCCAGCCATTCAGAGTCATCCCTTGTCATGCCAGTCATCCCTAGGGTTTCCTGGTCATCCCAGTCATCGTTAGTAATCTCTAGTCGTGCCTAGTCATCCTTAGTCATCCGTCTCAGCCTCAGTCATCCCAGTCATCCCTAGTCATCCCAGTCATCCTTAGTAATCCCTTGTCATCCCAGTCATCCCTAGTCATCTCTAGTCATCCCGAAACAACTCTAGTCATCCCTAGTCATCCCTAGTCATCCCACTCACCCTAGTCATCCTAAGTCATCCCTCGTCATCTCTAGGCTTCGGCAGTCATCCTAGTAATTCTTAGTCATCCTTTGTCATGCCAGTCATTACTAGGGTTTCCTTGTCATCCCTAGTCATCCTTAGTCATCCCGGTTATCTCTAGTCATCGTTTGTCATCCCAGTCATCTCTAGTCATCCGACTCATCCTTAGTCATCCCAGTCATCCCTAGTCATCCCTACCTATCCCTAGTCATCCCAGTCATCTTTAGTAATCCCTTGTCATCCCAGTCATCCCTAGTTATCTCTAGTCATCCCTAGTCAACGCTAGTCATCCCCAAACAACTCTAGTCATCCCTAGTCATCCCTGTTATCCCTAGTCATCCCTAGTTATCCCAGTCACCCCTAGTTATTCTAAGTCACCCGTCGTCATCCCTAGTAATCAGCAGTTATCCCAGAAATTCATAGTCATCCCTTGTCATGCCAGTCATCCCTAGGGTTTCCTGGTCATCCCGGTCATCGTTAGTAATCCCTAGTCATCCCTAGTTATCCCAGTCATAACTAGTCATCCCCAGTCATCCCTAGTCATCCGATTCATCCTTAGTCATCCCAGTCATCCCTAGTCATATCAGTCATCCTTAGTAATTCCTTGTCATCCCAGTCATCCCTAGTCATCTCTAGTCGTCCCTAGTCAACTCTAGTCATCCCTAGTCATCAATAGTCATCCCAGTCACCCCTAGTCATCCCAAGTCATCCCTCGTCATCTGTAGTCTTCGGCAGTCATCCCAGCAATTCTTAGTCATTCCTTGTCATGCCAGTCATCCCTAGGGTTTCCTTGTCATCCCTGTCATCGTAAGTCATCCCTAGGCATCCCAGTGATCGCGAGTCATCCCTAGGCATCCCAGTCAACCCTAATTATCCCAGTCATCCTCAGTCATACCTTGTTATCTCAGTCATCCATATTTATCCCTATTCATCTCAGGAATCCCTAGACATGCCAGTCATCCCTAGTCATCCTTAGCCATCCCGGTTATCTCTAGTCATCCCTTGTCATCCCAGTCATTCCTAGTCATCCCTAGTCATCCCTAGTCATCCGACTCATCCTTAGTCATCCCTGGTCATCACAGTCATCCCTAGTCATCCCTAGTCATTCCAGTCATCCCTTTTTGTCCCTAGTCGTCCCTTGTCATCCCTAGTCAACTTAGAGAATCCGTAGTTACCCCTTGTCATTCCAATCATTACTAGTCATCCCTAGTCATCCCTAGTCATCCCATTCCATTCTCAGTCACTCCCGTCATTGCTAGTCATCTCTAGGTCATCCCTAGTCATTCCTGGTCATCCCTAGTAATCCCAGTCATCCCTAGGCATCCCTAGTCATCCCTAGTAATCCCACTGATCCATATTCATTCGAAGTCATCCCAGTCATCCCTAGTTATCCCTATTAATTCTAGTCATCCCTAGTCATCCCCAACCATCCATTCTATTGTACGTAATCCCAGTCATCCCTAGTCATCCCTAGTTATCCCTAATCATCCTATTCAACTCTAGTCATCCCTTGGCCTTTTTAGTCCTGTCAGTCATATCTAGTCATCCCTAATCATCCCAGTCATCTCTAGTCATCCCTAGTCACCCCTAGTCACCCCTAGTCATCCCATTCCATTCTCAGTCATCCCCGTCATCCCTAGTCATTCCTGGTCATCCCTAGTAATCCCAGTCATCCTTAGGCATCCCTAGTCATCCCCAGTCATCCAATCTATTCTACGTAATCCCAGTCATCCCTACTCATCCCTAGTCATCCCACTCATCCCTAGTTATCCCTAATCATCCCCTTCAACTCTAGTCATCACTTGGCCTTTTTAGTCCTGTCAGTCATATCTAGTCATCCCTAATCATCCCAGTCGTCCCTAGACATCCCTAGTCATCCTATTCCATTCTTAGCCATCCCTCGTGATACCAGTCATGTCTAGTCATCTCTAGTCTTTCCTGGTCATCCATGGTTATCCTTCCTCATCCCTAGGTATCTCAGTCACCCATAGTCATCCCATGTCTCACCAGTCATTCCTAGTTATTCTTATTCACCCCAGTAATCCCCAGTCATTCCTAGTCATTCCTAGTCATCCCAGTCATCCCTACTAATCTGCAGTCATCCCTAGTCACCCGCAGTCATCCCAGTCATCCTTAGTAATCCCTAGTCATCCCAGTCATCCCTAGTCATCCCTAGTCATACCAGTCATCCCTTGTCATCTCTAGTCATCCCACTCATCCCTAGTCATCAGTAGTCATTCCATTCCTCCCTAATCATCTTTAGTCATCGCTATTCATCCCAGTCATCCCTTGTCATCCCTAGTCATCCCTAGTCATCCTTAGTCATCCCAGTCGTCCTTAGTCATTCCTAGGCATCCCAGTCATCCATAGCCATCCCTAGTCATCCCTGATCATCAGTAGTCATCCCTAGGCATCCCAGTCCTCCCTAGTCATGCTAGTCGTAACAGTCATCCCTAGTCATATCAGTCATCCATAGTCACCCTTAAGAATCTCCGTCATCCCTAGTCATACTTAGTCATTCCTGGAAATCCCTAGTCATCCCTAGTCATCCCAGGCACCCTTAGTTACCCCTAGTCATCCCACCCATCCGTAGTCATCTCTAGCCATTTCATTGCATTCCTACTCGTCCCAGTCATCCCCAGTCGTCCCTTCTCAAAACTGGTCATCCCTAGTCATCCCAGGCATCCCTAGTCATCCCTAGTCATCCCACTCATCCCTAGTCATCCGTAATCATCCCAGTCATCCCTAGTCGTCTCAAGTCATCCCTAGTCATCCCTAGCCATCCCTAGTCATCCCAGTCAACCTTAGTCATCCCTAGTCATCCCAGTCATCCCTAGTCATCCCTTGTCATCCCTAATCACCCCTAGTCAATCCAGTAATCCCTAGTCATCCCATTCCATTCCCAGTGATCCCTAGTCATCCGTAGTCATCCCTAGGCATCCCATTCAACCCTAGTCATCCCAATCATCCCTAGACATCCCACTCATCCCTAGTCATCCCTAGTCATTCCCATTAGTCATCCATAATCATCTAAGTCATCCCTAGTCATCCCGAGTCATCCGTAGTCATCCCAGTCATCCCCAGTCATCCCTAGTCATTCCAGTCATCCTTAGTCATCCCTGGTCGTTCCAGTCATTCCTAGTCATCCCTAAACATCCCAGTCATCCCTATTCATTTCTTCGTCATTGGGAGAACTCCGCTGTAGTCCTAGTCATCCCATTAATGCTTAGTCACTGTAGTGATCTCTAGTCATCCTTGTCATCCCTAGTCTTCCCTAATCATCCTTAATCATCCCAAGTCATCCCTAGTCATCCCAGTCATTCCTAGTCATCCCTGGTCCTCCCAGTAATTCTAAGTTATACCTAGTCATCCTAGTCATCCTTGGTCATATCTAGATATCCTAGTAAACCAAGTCATCCCCAGTCATCCCTAGTCATCCCAGTCATCCCTAAACATCCTTAGTCTTCTCTAAATCATCCCTAGTCATTCCTTTCATTCCTAGTCATCCCTAGTCATCCCAGTAATCCCTAATCATCCTAGGTTATTCCTAGTCATCCCAAGTCATCCCAAGTCATCCGTAGTCATCGAGTAATCTTTAGCCATCCTTAGTCATCCCTAGTTATCCTTGTCATCTTTAATCATCCCTAGTCATCCCAATCATCCCTTGTCTTCCCTACTCACCCTTAAACTTTGTGAGTTAAATACATTTCCAGTCATCTCAGTAATCCCTAGTCATCACCGGCCATCCCAAGCCATACCATTCATCACTAGTCATCCCTACTCCTACAAGACATCTCTAGTCATCTCTAGTCATCCCAGTCACAACTACTCATCCCAAGTCATCCCTAGTCATCCCTAGCTATCCCCGTCATTCCTAGTCATCCCTAGTCCTCTCAGTTATCCCTAGTCATCCCAGTCATGCCAAGTCATTCCTATTCCTCCATATTCGCTCCATTCATCAGTAGTCAACCGTAGTCATCTTAGTCATACCAAGTCATCAATAGTGAACCCTAGTGATCCCTGGTCATCCCTACTAATCCCTTGTCATCCCAGTCATCCCTGATCATCCTAAGTCATCCCATCCTATACCCAGTCATCCTAGTCATCCCTAGTCATCCCTAGTTATCCCAGTCATCCCTTGTCATCCTTAGTGATCCCTTGTGATCCCAGTCATCCACAGTCATCCGTACTCATCTCTAGTCATCCCTAGTCATCCCACTCACCCCTAGTCATCCCAAGTCATTCCTCGTCATCTCTAGTCTTCGGCAGTCATCCCAGCAATTCTTAGTCATCCCTTGTCATGCAAGTCATCCCTAGGGTTTTCTTGTCACCCCAGTCATCGTAAGTCATCCCTAGTCATCCCTAGGCATCCCAGGCAACCCTAGTCATAACTACTCATACCATAAATCTCACTGCATTCCCTGTCATCCCAGTCATCCCTGATCAACTATAGTCATCCCTGGTCATCCCTAGTCATCGCTAGGCATCCCGGTCATCCCTAGTCATCCCTAATAATCCCAGTCATCCTCAGTCACACCTTGTTATCTAAGTCATCCATATTTGTACCTGGTCATCCCAGGAATCCCTAGACAAGCCAGTCATCCCTAGTCATCCTTAGTCATCCCGGTTATCTCTAGTCATCCCTTGTCATCCCAGTCATCTCTAGTCATCCCTAGTCATTCAACTCATCCTTAGTCATACCAGTCATCCCTAGTCATCCCTACCTACTCCTAGTCATCCCAGTCATCTTTAGTAATCCCTTGTCATCCCAGTCATCCCTAGTCATCTCTAGTCATCCCTAGTCAACGCTAGTCATCCCCAAACAACTCTTGTCATCCCTAGTCATCCCTGTCATCCCTAGTCATCCCTAGTCATCCCAGTCACCCCTAGTCATTCTAAGTCACCCCTCGTCATCCCTAGTCATCAGCAGTTATCCCAGCAATTCATAGTCATCCCTTGTCATGCCAGTCATCCCTAGGGTTTCCTGGTCATCCCAGACATCGTTAGTAATCCCTAGTCATACCTAGTCATCCCAGTCATAACTAGTCATCCCCAGTCATCCCTAGTCATCCGATTCATTCTTAGTCATCCCAGTCATCCCTAGTCATTCCAGTCATTTTTAGTAATTCCTTGTCATCCCAGTCACCCCTAGTCATCTCTAGTCGTCCCCAGTCAACTCTAGTCATCCCTAGTCGTCAATAGTCATCCCAGTCACCCCTAGTCATCCCAAGTCATCCCTCGTCATCTGTAGTTTTCGGCAGTCATCCCAGCAATTCTTAGTTATTCCTTGTCATGCCAGTCATCCCTAGGGTTTCCTTGTCATCCCAGTCATCGTAAGTCATCCCTAGGCATTGCAGTGATCGCGAGTCATCCCTAGTCATACCATACATCTCATTACATTCCTTGTCATCCCAGTCATCATTGATCAACTATAGTTATCCCTTTTCATCCGTAGTCATCCCTAGGTATCCCAGTCATCCCTAATTATCCCGGTCATCCTCAGTCATCCCTTGTTATCTCGGTCATCCATATTTATCCCTAGTCATCCCAGGAATCCCTAGACATGCCAGTCATCCCTAGTCATCCTTAGTCATCCCAGTTATCTCTAGTCATTCCTTGTCATCCCAGTCATCCCTACTCATCCCTAGTCATCCGACTAATCCTTAGTCATCCCAGTCATCCCTAGTCATCCCTACCTATCCCTAGTCATCCCAGTCATCCTTAGTAATCCCTTGTCATCCCAGTCATCCCTAGTAATCTCTAGTCATCCCTAGTCAACGCTTGTCATCCCTAGTCAACTTTAGTCATGCCTAGTCATCCGTGTCATCCCTTGTCATCCCTTGTCATCCCATTCACCCCTAGTCATTCCAAGTCACCCGTCGTCATCCCTAGTCATCAGCAGTTATCCCAGCCATTCATAGTCATCCCTTGTCATGCCAGTCATCCCTAGGGTTTCCTGGTCATCCCAGTCATCGTTAGTAATCCCTAGTCATCCCTAGTTATCCGAGTCATACCTAGTCATCCCTAGTCATCCTTAGTCATCCGACTCATCCTCAGTCATCCCAGTCATCCCTAGTCATCCCAGTCATCCTTAGTATTCCCTTGTCATCCCAGTCATCCCTAGTCATCTCTAGTCGTCCCACTCACCCCTAGTCATCCCAAGCCATCCCTCGTCATGTTTAGTCTTCGGCAGTCATCCCAGCAATTCTTAGTCATCCCTTGTCATGCCAGTCATCCCTAGGGTTTCCTGGTCATCCCAGTCATCGTTAGTAATCCCTAGTCATCCCTAGTCATCCTTAGTCATCCGGCTCATTTTCAGTCATCCCAGTCATCCCTAGTCATCCCAATCATCCTTAGTAATCTGTTGTCATCCCAGTCATCCCTACTCATCTCTAGTCATCCCTAGTCAACTCTAGTCATCCCTAGTCATCCCTAGTCATTCCACTCACCCCTAGTAATCCCAAGTCATCCCTCGTCATCTCTAGTCTTCGGCAGTCATCCCAGCAATTCTTAGTCATCCCTTGTCATGCCAGTCATCCCTAGGGTTTCCTTGTCATCCCTAGTCATCCTTGGTCATCCCGGTTATCTCTAGTCATCCTTTGTCATCCCAGTCATCTCTAGTCATCCCTAGTCATCCGACTTATCCTTAGTCATCCCAGTCATCCCTAGCCATCCCTACCTATCCCTAGTCATTGCAGTCATCTTTAGTAATCCTTTGTCATCCCAGTCATCCCTAGTCATCTCTAGTCATCGCTAGTCAACGCTAGTCATCCCCAAACAACTCTAGTCATCCCTAGTCATCAGTGTCATCCCTAGTCATCCCTAGTCATCCCAGTCACCCCTAGTCATTCTCAGTCATCCCTCGTCATCCCTAGTCATCAGCAGTTATCCCAGCCATTCATAGTCATCCCTTGTCATGCCAGTCATCCCTAGGGTTTCCTGGTCATCCCAGTCATCGTTAGTAATCCCTAGTCATCCCTAGTCGTCCCAGTCATCCCTAGTCATCCCAACACCGCGGCAAAACGCAATGCGCATGAGCACAAAATTTAATATCCGGTCAGCTTTTTATTTGCGGTCTAGTATATAAACCAATAGAGTAAGCATAACTTTGCCGTCGCGACAAGTTTAAAAGCAACAAGGGCGAAACAGACAAAAAAGGGGGCCAAAAAAATCACTTCATTCGAAAGCTTATATATTTTTCTATTCTCAAACTTTTGCACCACATGGTTATCTGTTTGCACCAACGGTGAAAATGATGTTTGAAGTTTGCAGGTCGCGAGCGCTCGACAAGACGAATTTGTTTTTACTGGCTCTCTTGCATGGTTTGGCATAAGTTAATTTGGGAGAAGGCGACAACTAAGAAAAGAATAACAATACTTATGAAAGAAAGCAAAATAAAGGCGTCATCATTATCATAAAAAACACTAAAACCAGGAAATAAAATTTTAGTCCGTTCAATAATTTGTTTTATTATCAGAGAAAACAAGAACTCAAAACAAAAGATGGGCGGGATTTAATAACAACTTTGACTTTGATGACTGCAATCACCGGGAAACTAAACATGCCTATAAATGACTTTCATTCAAGAAAATGCCTATTTAATTGTTTTACACGGTTGTTCTTTTGTTGAAGACTTCAATAATTTCAGACTGTGCGGCTCGGCTGCATCTCATGCAAACACGAAACTTCTAGCTGCTAAATACATGGCATGAAAAGTTCGACTTCTATAAGCCACTAAACCAGCTTTCGCTCTCTGATTCTGAGAATGGAAAAATAAATGAGTTGTCAACTTGCTGCCAACCGGCTCAACAGTATAATCAAGCTTATGTTTCATGGCAATCAACCCAGAAGAGTTTCGTTTTAAAACACGGTAAAACCCACTGGTAAACAAAACTACAAAGCGATTGTGTGTTGTCGTTTTCCAAATAAAGTTTGAATCGGCTTTAACACATGTAGACTGAGAAACTGAAGAACTAAAAATTAGAAGTACAATACACAAGCTTGCAATGATAACGTTTTAATTTTATGTCTTAGTTTCAGCCAGGTTAAGTGAAAAATAACAGTCAAAAACTTTATTTTCGTGAATGAAAATCAGTTTACCTGAAGCTCTAGCCAAAATTACACACTGAGTTATTATCATCTTACCTTTTCTGAATCTAATCGACTAATTGTTTCAGTGATCTGTGCCTGGTTATCCATAAAAGCAATTTCAATAACTACAAAATAGTCAAAAACACGAGCAGCATAAAGCAGAACAACTGAACCACAAGCCGCACACAGAATGAAGCGCGCGGGAGACTTTGACTGGAAAGTGTGACTGAAAATGAGACCGGAAATGCTCAATCTGGCGCATGCGTAGACGTTTTGCCGCGGTGTTAGTCATCCCTAGTGATCCCATACATCCCTACTCGTCCCCAGTCATCCCGCTCATTCTTCATCATCCTTAGTCATCCAGAGCCGTCCTTGGTCATCCCCTAGTCATCCCTAGTCATCCCAGTAATCCGTAGTCGTCCCTAGAGATGACTAGGGAAGACTAGGGATGACTGGGGCTTACTTGGATGAGTGGGGATCCCTAGGCATGACTAGGATGAGTAGAGATGACTTGCGATGAGTAGGGATCACTGGGATGACTAAAGATTACTAGGGATGACTAGGATGACTAGGGATGTCTAGGGATGGCTGGGATCACTAATGATGATTAGGGATGACTAGGGATGACTCAGATGACTAAGGATGACAAGGGAGACTAGAGATGACTGAGGTGACTAGGGATTACTTGGGATGACTAGTTATGACCCGGAAGGACTGGGATGACTAGGGAAAACTAGTGATGACTGGGATGACTAGAGATGATTAGGGATGACTAGGGATGACTTGGGATATCTAGGGATTACTGGGATGATAAGTTATGAGTGGGAGTACGAGAAATGAGTAGGGATGGCTTGGGATAAGTAGGGTTGACTGGGATGACTAGGGATGACAATAGATGACGTGTGATGACCCCATTCACTAGGATTGACCACGAATGACCGTAATGACTACCGATGACTAGGGAGGACTGGGATGATTAAGGCTGACAAGAGATGGCTAGGAAGACCTTGGATGAGTAGGGATGACTGGGATAACTAGGGATAACTAGGGATGACTAGGGATCACTAGGGAGCACTATTCCATTCTTAGCCATCCCTAGTGATACCAGTCATGTCTAGTCATCTCCAGTCATTCCTGGTCATCCCTGGTTATCCTTTCTCATCCCTAGGCATCCCAGTCATACATAGTCATCCCATGTCGCCCCAGTCATTCCTAGGTATTCTTATTCACCCCAGTAATCCCCAGTCATCCCTAGTCATTCCTAGTCATCCCAGTCATCCCTACAAATCTGCAGTCATCCCTAGTCACCCGCAGTCATCCCAGTCATCCTTAGTAATCCCTAGTCATCCCAGTCATCCCTAGTCATCCCTAGGAATCCCAGTCCTCCCTAGTCATCCCAGTCATCCTTAGTAATCCTTTTGTCATCCCAGTCATCCCTAGTCATCTCTAGTCGTCCCTAGTCAACTCTAGTCATCCCTAGTCATCAATAGTCATCCCAGTCACCCCTAGTCATCCCAAGTCATCCCTCGTCATCTGTAGTCTTCGGCAGTCATCTCAGCAATTCTTAGTCAGTCCTTATCATGCCAGTCATCCATAGGGTTTCCTTGTCATCCCAGTCATCGTAAGGCATCCCTAGGCATCCCAGTGATCGCGATTCATCCCTAGTCATACCATACATCTCATTGCATTCCTTGTCATCCCAGTCATCCCTGATCAACTACAGTTATCCCTGGTCATCCCTAGTCATCCCTAGTCATCCCTAGGCATCCCAGTCATCCCTAATTATCCCAATCATCCTCAGTCATACCTTGTTATCTCAGTCATCCATATTTATCCCTAGTCATCCCAGGAATCCCTAGACATGCCAGTCATCCCTAGTCATCCTTAGTCATCCCGGTTATCTCTAGTCATCCCACTCACCCCTAGACATCCCACGTCATCCCTCGTCATCTCTAGTCTTCGGCAGTCATCCCAGCAATTCATAGTCATCCCTTGTCATCCCAGTCATCACTAGTCATCCCTACCTATCCCTAGTCATCCCGGTAATCCTTAGTAATTCCTTGTCATCCCACTCATCCTTAGTAATCTCTAGTCATCCCTAGTCAACGCTTGTCATCCCTAGTCAACTCTAGTCATGCCTAGTCATCCCTGTCATCCCTTGTCATCCCTGGTAATCCCATTCACCCCTAGTCATTCCAAGTCACCCATCGTCATCCCTAGTCATCAGCAGTTATCCCAGCCATTCATAGTCATCCCTTGTCATGCCAGTCATCCCTAGGGTTTCCTGGTCATCCCAGTCATCGTTAGTAATCCCTAGTCATCCCTAGTCATCCGAGTCATCCCTAGTCATCCCTAGTCATCTTTAGTCATCCCGGTTATCTCTAGTCATCCCTTGTCATCCCAGTCATTCCTAGTCATCCCTAGTCATCCGACTCATCCTTAGTCATCCCTAGTCATCCCTACCTATCCCTAGTCATCCCAGTCATCCTTAGTAATCCCTTGTCATCCCAGTCATCCCTAGTAATCTTTAGTCATTCCTAGTCAATGCTTGTCATCCCTAGTCAACTTTAGCCATGCCTAGTCATCCCTCTCATCCCTTGTCATCCCTGGTCATCCCAGTCACCCCTAGTCATTCCAAGTCACCCCTCGTCATCCCTAGTCATCAGCAGTTATCACAGCCATTCATAGTCATCCCTTGTCATGCCAGTCATCCCTAGGGTTTCCTGGTCATCCCAGTGATCGTTAGTAATCACTAGTCATCCCTAGTCATCCGAGTCATCCCTAGTCATCCCTAGTCATCTTTAGTCATCCGACTCATCCTCAGTCATCCCAGTTATCCCTAGTCATCCCAGTAATCCTTAGTAATCCCTTGTCATCCCAGTCATCCCTAGTCATCTCTAGTCGTCCCTAGTCAACTCTAGTCATCCCTAGTCATCCCTAGTCATCCCACTCACCCCTAGTAATCCCAAGTCATCCATCCTCATGTCTAGTCTTCGGCAGTCATCCCAGCAATTCTTAGTCATTCCTTGTCATGGCAGTCATCCCTAGGGTTTCCTTGTCATCCCAGTCATTGCAAGTCATCCCTAGGCATCCCAGTGATCGCGAGTCGTCCCTAGTCATACCATACATCTCATTGCATTCCTTGTCATCCCAGTCATCCCTGATCAACTATAGTTATCCCTGGTCATCCGTAGTCATCCCTAGGCATCCCAGTCATCCCTAATTATCCCGGTCATCCTCAGTCATACCTTGTTATCTCAGTCATCCATATTTATCCCTAGTCATCCCACGAATCCCTAGACAGGCCACTCATCGCTAGTCATCATTAGTCATCCCGGTTATCTCTAGTCATCCCTTGTCATCCCAGTCATCCCTAGTCATCCCTAGTCATCGGTAGTCATCCGACTCATCTTTAGTCATCCCAGTCATCCCTAGTCATCCCTACCTATCCCTAGTCATCCCAGTCATCCTTAGTAATCCGTTGTCATCCCAGTCATCCCTAGTAATCTCTAGTCATCGCTTGTCATCCCTAGTCACCTCTAGTCATGCCTAGTCATCCCTGTCATCCCTTGTCATCCCTGGTCATCCCATTCACCCCTAGTCATTCCAAGTCACCCGTCGTCATCCCTAGTCATCAGCAGTTACCCCAGCTTTTCATAGTCATCCCTTGTCATGCCAGTCATCCCTAGGGTTTCCTGGTCATCCCAGTCATCGTTAGTAATCCCTAGTCATCCCTAGTCATCCTAGTCATCCCTAGTCATCCCTAGTCATCCTTAGTCATCCGACTCATCCTCAGTCATCCCAGTCATCCCTAGTCATCCCAGTCATCCTTAGTAATCCCTTGTCATCCCAGTCATCCCTAGTCATCTCTAGTCGTCCCTAGTCAACTCTAGTCATCCCTAGTCATCCCTAGTCATCCCACTCACCCCTAGTCATCCCAAGTCATCCCTCGTCATCTTTAGTCATCGGCAGTCATCCCAGCAATTCTTAGTCATCCCTTGTCATGCCAGTCATCCCTAGGGTTTCCTGGTCATCCCAGTCATCGTTAGTAATCCCTAGTCATCCCTAGTCATCCTTAGTCATCCGACTCATTCTCAGTCATCCCAGTCATCGATAGTCATCCCAGTCATCCTTAGTAATCCCTTGTCATCCCAGTCATCCCTAGTCATCTCTAGTCATCCCTAGGCAACTCTAGTCATCCCTAGTCATCCCTAGTCATCCCACACACCCCTAGTCATTCCAAGTCATCCCTCGTCATCTTTAGTCTTCTGCAGTCATCCCAGCAAATCTTAGTCATCCCTTGTCATGCCAGTCATCCCTAGGGTTTCCTTGTCATCCCTAGTCATCCTTAGTCACCCCGGTTATCTCTAGTCATCGCTTGTCATACCAGTCATCTCTAGTCATCCCTAGTCATCCGACTTATCCTTAGTCATCCCAGTCATCCCTAGTCATCCCTACCTATCCCTAGTCATCCTAGTCATCTTTAGTAATCCTTTGTCATCCCAGTCATCCCTACTCATCTCTGGTCATCCCTAGTCAACGCTAGTCATCCCCAAACAACTCTAGTCATCCCAGTCACCCCTAGTCATTCTCAGTCATCCCTCGTCATCCCTAGTCATCAGCAGTTATCCCAGCCATTCATAGTCATCCATTGTCATGCCAGTCATCCCTAGGGTTTCCTGGTCATCCCAGTCATCGTTAGTAATCCCTTGCTATCCCTAGTCATCCCAGTCATAACTAGTCATTCCCAGTCATCCTTAGTCATCCGATTCATCCTTAGTCATCCCAGTCATCCCTAGTCATCCCAGTCATCCTTAGTAATTCCTTGTCATCCCAGTCATCCCTAGTCATCTCTAGTCGTCCCTAGTCAACTCTAGTCATCCCTAGTCACCAATAGGCATCCCAGTCACCCCTAGTCATCACAAGTCATCCCTCGTCATCTGTAGTCTTCTGCAGTCATCCCAGCAATTCTAAATCATTCTTTGTCATGCCAGTCATCCCTAGGGTTTCCTTGTCATCCCAGTCATCGTAAGTCATTCCTAGGCATTGGAATGATCGCGAATCATCCCTAGTCATACCATACATCTCATTGCATTCCTTGTCATCCCAGTCATCCCTGATCAACTATAGTTATCCCTGGTCATCCGTTGTCATCCCTAGGCATCCCAGTCATCCCTAATTATCCCGGTCATCCTCAGTCATACCTTGTTATGTCAGTGATCCATATTTATCCCTAGTCATCCCAGGAATCCCTAGACATGCCAGTCATCGCTAGTCATCATTAGTCATCCCGGTTATCTCTAGTCATCCCTTGTCATCCCAGTCATCCCTAGTCATCCCTAGTCATCGGTAGTCATCCGACTCATCTTTAGTCATCCCAGTCATCCCTAGTCATCCCTACCTATCCCTAGTCATCTTAGTCATCCTTAGTAATCCCTTGTCATCCCAGTCATCCCTAGTAATCTCTAGTCATCCCTAGTCAACGCTTGTCATCCCTAGTCAACTCTAGTCATGCCTAGTCATCCCTGTCATCCCTTGTCATCCCTGGTCATCCCAGTCACCCCTAGTCATTCCAAGTCACCTCTCGTCATCCGTAGTCATCAGCAGTTATCCCAGCCATTCATAGTCATCCCTTGTCATGCCAGTCATCCCTAGGGTTTCCTGGGCATACCAGTCATCGTTAGTAATCCCTAGTCATCCCTAGACATCCGAGTCATCCTTAGTCATCCCTAGTCAACCGACTCATCCTCAGTCATCCCAGTCATCCCTAGTCATCCCAGTCATCCTTAGTAATCCCTTGTCATCCCAGTCATCCCTAGTCATCTCTAGTCGTCCCTAGTCAACTCTAGTCATCCCTAGTCATCCCTAGTCATCCCACTCACCCCTAGTCATCCCAAGTCATCCTTCGTCATGTCTAGTCTTCGGCAGTCATCCCAGCAATTCTTAGTCATCCCTTGTCATGCCAGTCATCCCTAGGGTTGTAAATTGTAAATTGTAAATATCTTATTATCCACTCCCCTCAGGGCTTTTTAGGGATAATTTACAACACTGGTTGGGGGACTTTGCCTGACTGCTTAAGGTGCAGTTTACAAGTAATGAAGGAATGAGTAATGATGCCCCCATACATGAGTGTGAAAGTGAGATAGACCACTACACCGGGCACTACGTGCCCTACTCTTTACGAAGAGTGTGTGGGTTCTTTAACGTCCCAGAGATTTAATACATGTGCAAGGGCTTGTGAGACGGAGCCTACGGTTTATCGTCCTTATCCGAGAAGACTAAAAAGTCTAGCCGTTTGCAGATATTATTACAAAGGCAGCACTTTCTCCTCAGTTATTTAAAGACCCAAAGTGTTGGTCCGGCCGGGGTTTGAACCCGCGACCTCCCGCTCAGCAGACCGGCGCTCTCCCAACTGAGCTAACCAGGCGGCGGTTTCCTGGTCATCCCAGTCATCGTTAGTAATCCCTAGTCATCCCTAGTCATCCTTAGTCATCCGACTCATCCTCAGTCATCCCAGTCATCCCTAGTCATCCCAGTCATCCTTAGTAATCCCTTGTCATCCCAGTCATCCCTAGTCATCTCTAGGCATCCCTAGTCATCCCAGTCATCCTTAGTAATCCCTTGTCATCCCAGTCATCCCTAGTCATCTCTAGTCATCCCTAGTCAACTCTAGTCATCCCTAGTCATCCCTAGTCATCCCACTCACCCCTAGTCATCTTAAGTCATCCATCGTCATCTCTAGTCTTCCGCAGTCATCCCAGCAATTGATAGTCATTCCATGTCATGCCAGTCATCCCTAGGGTTTCCTTGTCATCCCTAGTCATTCTTAATCATCCCGGTTATCTCTGGTCATCCCTTGTCATCCCAGTCATCTCTAGTAATCCCTAGTCATCCGACTTATCCTTAGTCATCCCAGTCATCCCTAGTCATCCCTACCTATCCCTAGTCATCCCAGTCATCTTTAGTAATAACTTGTCATCCCAGTCATCCCTAGTCATCTCTAGTCATCCCTAGTCAACGCTAGTCATCCCCAAACAACTCTAGTCATCCCTAGTCATCCCTGTCATGCCTTGTCATCTCTAGTCATCCCAGTCACCCCTAGTCATTCTCAGTCATCCCTCGTCATCAGCAGTTATCCCAGCCATTCATAGTCATCCATTGTCATGCCAGTCATCCCTACTGTTTCCTGGTCATCCCAGTCATCGTTAGTAATCCCTAGTCATCGCTAGTCATCCCAGTCATAACTAGTCATCCCCAGTCATCCCTAGTCATCCGATTCATCCTTAGTCATCCCAGTCATCCCTAGTCATCCCAGTCATCCTTAGTAATTCCTTGTCATCCCAGTCATCCCTAGTCATCTCTAGTCGTCCCCAGTCAACTCTAGTCATCCCTAGTCATCAATAGTCATCCCAGTCACCCCTAGTCATCCCAAGTCATCCCTCGTCATCTGTAGTCTTCGGCAGTCATCCCAGCAATTCTTAGTCATTCCTTGTCATGCCAGTCATCCCTAGGGTTTCCTTGTCATCCCAGTCATCGTAAGTCATCAATAGGGATTGCAGTGATCGCGAGTCATCCCTAGTCATACCATACATCTCATTGCATTCCTTGTCATCCCAGTCATCCCTGATCAACTATAGTTATCCCTGGTCATCCGCAGTCATCCCTAGGCATCCCAGTCATCCCTAGTTATCCCGGTCATCCTCAGTCATACCTTGTTATCTCAGTCATCCATATTTATCCCTAGTCATCCCAGGAATCCCTAGACATGCCAGTCATCGCTAGTCATCCTTAGTCATCCCGGTTATCTCTAGTCATCCCTTGTCATCCCAGTCATCCCTAGTCATCCCTAGTCATCCGACTCATCCTTAGTCATCCCAGTCATCCCTAGTCATCCCTACCTATCCCTAGTCATCCCATTCATCCTTAGTAATCCCTTGTCATCCCAGTCATCCCTAGTAATCTCTAGTCATCCCTAGTCAACGCTTGTCATCCCTAGTCAACTCTAGTCATGCCTAGTCATCCCTGTCATCCGTTGTCATCCTTGGTCATCCCATTCACCCCTAGTCATTCCAAGTCACCCCTCGTCATCCCTAGTCATGAGCAGTTATCCCAGCCATTCATAGTCATCCCTTGTCATGCCAGTCATCCTTAGGGTTTCCCAGTCATCCCAGTCATCGTTAGTAATCCCTAGTCATCCCTAGTTATCCGAGTCATACCTAGTCATCCCTAGTCATCATTAGTCATCCGAATCATCCTCAGTCATCCCAGTCATCCCTAGTCATCCCAGTCATCCTTAGTATTCCCTTGTCATCCCAGTCATCCCTAGTCATCTCTAGTCGTCCCTAGTCAACCCTAGTCATCCTTAGTCATCCCTAGTCATCCCACTCACCCCTAGTCATCCCAAGTCATCCCTCGTCATTCTCTAGTCTTCGGCAGTCTTCCCAGCAATTCTTAGTCATCCCTTGTCATGCCAGTCATCCCTAGGGTTTTCTGGTCATCCCAGTCATTGTTAGTAATCCCTAGTCATCCCTAGTCATCCTTAGTCATCCGACTCATTTTCAGTCATCCCAGTCATCCCTATTCATCCCAGTCATCCCTAGTCATCCCAGTAGTCCTTAGTAATCCCTTGTCATCCCAGTCAGCCCTAGTGATCTCTAGTCATCCCTAGTCAACTCTAGTCATCCCTAGTCATCCCTAGTCATCCCACTCACCCCTTGTTATCCCAAGTCATCCCTCGTCATCTCTAGTCTTCGGCAGTCATCCCAGCAATTCTTAGTCATCCCTTGTCATGCCAGTCATCCCTAGGATTTCCTTGTCATCCCTAGTCATCCTTAGTCACCCCGGTTATCTCTAGTCATTTCTTGTCATCCCAGTCATGTCTAGTCATCCCTAGTCATCCGACTTATCCTTAGTCATCCCAGTCATCCTTAGTCATCCCTACCTATCCCTAGTCATTGCAGTCATCTTTAGTAATCCCTTGTCATCCCAGTCATCCCTAGTCATCTCTAGTCATCCCTAGTCAACGCTAGTCATCCCAAAACAACTCTAGTCATCCCTAGTCATCAGTGTCATCCCTAGTCATCCCTAGTCATCCCAGTCACCCCTAGTCATTCTCAGTCATCCCTCGTCATCCCTAGTCATCAGCAGTTATCCCAGCCATTCATAGTCATCCCTTGTCATTCCAGTCATCCCTAGGGTTTCCTGGTCATCCCAGTCATCGTTGGTAATCCCTAGTCATCCCTAGTCATCCCATACATCCCTACTCGTCCCCAGTCATCCCGCTCATTCTTCATCATCCTTAGTCATCCAGAGCCGTCCTTGGTCATCCCCTAGTCATCCCTAGTCATCCCAGTAGTCCGTAGTCGTCCCTAGAGATGACTACGGAAGACTAGGGATGACTGGGGCTGACTGGGATGAGTGGGGATCCCTAGGCATGACTAGGATGACTAGAGATGACTTGCGATGAGTAGGGATGACTGGGATGACTAAAGATTACTAGGGATGACTAGGATGACTAGGGATGTCTAGGGATGACTGGGATGACTAATGATGATAAGGGATGACTAGGGATGACTGGGATGACTAAGGATGACAAGGGAGACTAGAGATGGCTGAGGTGACTAGGGATTACTTGGGATGACTAGTTATGACCCGGAAGGATTGGGATGACTAGGGAAAACTAGTGATAACTGGGATGACTAGAGATGATTAGGTATGACTAGGGATGACTAGGGATGACTAGGGATATCTAGGGATTTTTGGGATGATAAGTTATGAGTGGGAGGACGAGAAATGAGTAGGGATGGCTTGGGATAAGTAGGGTTGACTGGGATAACTAGGTATGACTGGGATGACTAGGGATGACAAGGGATGACGTGTGATGACCCCATTCACTAGGATTGACCACGAATGACCGTAATGACTACCGATGACTAGGGAGGACTGGGATGATTAAGGCTGACAAGAGATGGCTAGGAAGACCTTGGATGAGTAGGGATGACTGGGATAACTAGGGATAACTAGGGATCACTAGGGATCACTAGGGAGCACTAGGGATTACTGGGATGACTACGGTTGACTTGGATAACTAGGGATAACAAGGTATGACTAATGATGACTGGGGTGACTAGGGTTTACTAGGAATGCGTGTAATGACGAGGGATAACTAGGGAGGACTAGGGATAACTGGGATGACTAGAGATGACTTGGGATGACTGGGATGACTAACGATTACAAGGGATGACTAGGGATGACTGGGATGACTAGGGATGACTAGGGATGACTAGGGATGACTAGGGATGACTGGGATGACTAAGGATGCCTAGGGATGACTGGGATGACTAGGAATGACTAGGGATTACTACTTATGACTACAGATCACGAGCGATGATTAGGGATGACTAGGAATGACTGAGATGACTAACGATTACAAGGGATGACTACGGATGACTGGGTTGACTAGGGATGACTAGGGATGACTAGGGATGACTGCGATGACTAAGGATGACTAGGGATGAGTGGGATGACTAGGAATGACTAGAGATTACTACGGATTACTACAGATGACGAGCTATGACTAGGGAGGACTAGGGCTGACTGGGATGACTAGGGATGACTAAGGATTACTAGGGATGACTAGGGATTACTGGGATGACTAAGGGTGACTGGTATGACTAGGGACGAATAAGGATTACTGGAGTGATATAGCGATGAGTAGGATGACTAGGGATGACTGGGATGACTAGGGTTGACTGTAACGGCTAGGGATGACTGGTATGACCAGGGATGCCTAGGGATGCCTGGGATGACTAGCGATGAGTAGGATGACTAGGGATGACTAGGGATAAGTGGGATGACTAGGAAAGACCAGGGATGACTGGGATGACTAGAAACGATTAGAAATGACTGGGGATGACTGGGATAACTATTGATGACAAGGGATTACTAGGGATAACAGGGGTGACTAGGGATGACTAGTTATGACTGCAATAACTAGGGATGACTTTGAAGGACTGGGATGACTAGATTTGACTGGGATGCCTAGGTATAATTAGAGATGACTGGGGATTAATAGGGATGATTAGGGCTGACTAGCATGACTTCGGATAACTGGAATGACTGGGGATGACAAGGGATGACTAGTGGTTATTCGGGTGACTAGGGTTGATCAGGAGCGACCGTAATGACTAGGGTTGACTACTGAGGACTTTGATGACTAAGGATGACTAGGGATGACTAGGGATCACTACGGATAACTAGGGATGACTGGGATGGTTAGGGATGACTGGGATGACAGGGGATTACTAGGGATAACTAGGGTTACTAGGGTGACTAGGAATGACCGTAATGACCAGGGATGACTAGTTGGGACTGGGATGACTAAGGATGACTAGGGATTGCTGGGATGACTAGGGATGACTAAGGATGACAAGGGCTGATTGGGATGACTAGGGATGACAAGGGATGACTAGGGATGACTAGGGATGACTAGGGATGACTGGGGTGACTAGGGATGAATAGGGATGACTGTAATGACTAGGGATGACTGGGAACGACTTGGATGCCCACAGATAACTAGAGATGACTGGGATGACTAGGGATGACTAAGGATGACTAGGGATGACTGGGATGACTAGGAATGACTAGGGATTACTGGGATGAGTATTAGTGACTAGGGATGACTACGGATGACTAGATATGACGAGCTATGACTAGGGATGAGTAGTGTTGACTGGGATGGCTATGGATGGCTAAGGATGACTAGGGATGATTGGGATGACTAGCGATGACAATGGATGACTAGGGATGAATGGGATGACTGGGATGACTAGGAATAACTAGGGATGACTACGGATGTCTACAGATAACGAGCTATGACTAGGGATGACTAGGGCTGACTGGGATGACTAGGGATGACAGGGGATGATGTAGGGATGACTGGGATGACTAGGGATCACTAAGGATGACTGGGATGCCTAGGGATGACTAGGAGTGACTAGGGATGACTAAGGATGACTAGGGATGACTGGGATGACTAGGGATGACTATGGATGACTAGAGATGAATGGGATGACTAGGGATTACTAGAAATGACTGGGATTACTTGGGATGACTGAACTGACTACGGATGACTCGGGATGACTTGGGATGACTCAGATGACTAGGGATGAGAAGGAATGACTAGGGATTACTGGGATGACTGGGGATGACTTGGGTTGACTAGCGATGATTGGGATGACTAAGGATAACGTGGGATTACTATGGATGGCTAGAGATGACTGGGATGACTTGGGATGACTAGGAATGACTTGATGACTAGGGATGACTAAGGATGACTAGGGATGAAGGGGATGACTAGGAATGAGCAGGGGTTCTTATATCCGGGAGTTTAAGAACTCCTTTTGATAGAACGTCTGGATGTATGAGCCACTCTTTGTAAAGCACCTGGTTGTAAGACCCCTGGATGTAAAGATCGCTGATTGAAAGACCCCTGTCTGTAAGAACCCTTGGTTGTAAGATCCGTGGTTTTGAGACCTTAGGATGTAATAACCTCTGGTTTTAAGACCCTTGGTTGTAAGTAAGTAAGAAAGTAAGTAAGTGACTTTATTTTATGAGGGTGACACGTAACACTAACTTAACATTACTGATCAACTTGTGGCCCTCTAAAAATACAAAAATACACTTTATAAAAACTACTTTCGAAATTAATTATTATTTACGATAAAAATTTTCTAGAATTCGATAAAAATAGAAGCTATTAAAAACGAAGAGCATACAATATCCATCAATTGTCATTAATTTAGGTCAAACGATCTCTTTGACTTCTGAGAATTTAAAACTATTTTCCATAACTCAGCCTTAAAGGATTTCATAGACCTCCTTGTTTTTAGTGATCGGGGTAGATTGTTCCAGTCCTTTACAGTTCTTACAGCAAAGGTGCGTCCTCCCTCTGAGATGTTCCTGTGAAGAGGACACAAGTTCACATCACAATTTCTCGTGTTTCTAGAGTAAACATCAGAGTTTTTTTTCTGAGAGGTGCGCTTAAATAGTCGGGTAACTGACTACCATTTATCCTTTTAAAGGCTAGTTCACAACGTTTAATATACGCTTCATTATAAAAGGGGTTCCAGCTTAGGTTGTAAACTAATGTTACTGTTCGACTTGTGCGTTGTGCTTCAAGAGCAATACGTGCGGCCCGTTGCTGCATTCGGAGAACTCTCTCAAGTACCTCTTTGTTGCACGAAGTCCATACTGTGCTTACATACCTCATAAGAGGCTTGATTACTGCGTTAAACTACATTAGATTATCCTCTGGTTTTTCTTTAAGTAGGTGCTAATATGGCGTAAAAGGCCGAGTCGCTTCGAAAGTTTGATGCAGAGTTTATCGACATGTACTTCGTAAGTTAGATCTTCATCAATGATCATATCAAGAAGTGTATGGTTTGCGACTTGTTCAATTTCTGCGTTATCCGTTTTTACTTCCAGTTTTTCTTGTATCTTGGATCATGCGCTTTCGTAGGCGCTTCCCCGTTACCAACAAAGCTTTAGTTTTTTGCATATTCATATACATTTTGTTCTCTCTGGCCCATCTCTCCTTTTCACTCAGGTCCTGTGACAAAGATTGATTTAGTAATGGCAGGGTTTTCCAGTTTGAAACTCAACGATAAGGTGGTGTCATCTGCATAATTGTCCATAGTTGACTTTTGCTCGTGGAGGGGCATATCGTTGACGAACAATAAGAATAGCACCGGACCTAGGAATGACCCTTGGGGCACACCTTGCCTTACCGTCAACTGTTTAGACGTAGTTTTTCCTAACAAAATAATCTGCTTCCTCTCAGACAAGTAGGATTTTAACCAGGCAACAGAAGAAGGGGTAGCACCGTAGATGGACAACTATTTTAAAAGAACCTCACATCAAAAGCACATCAAAAGCTTTTCGGAAA
>OZ037782.1:15706590-15759090 GCA_964035525.1 Porites cylindrica | reverse complement strand
ACCCTGCTAAGTGTCTATTGGACATGTCTGAGGTTTTACTGAAGTGCGTTCCTCCGTGTCTTGCTGATGAGCGAGTCAAGTCGATCATGGAAGCTTGGAAGGGGGTAAGCCATCCAAATATTACTCATAATCTAGTGCAGTTCAACCAGGGCGGAACCGAAATAATCGTCTTTGAATACCCCCCAGTTGCGCTTGTGGATGTCCTTTCAGAGCAGAGAGAACTACGGAGGCTTTTGCCTGAATACTTAATATGGAAAGCTTTTAGTGGGCTGTGCTCTGCTGTTAAATATCTCAACGAGAAAGGAATTATCTACGAGACTTCAAAACCTACCGAACGGATTTCTTTTGATGAAAGCGGAGCCTTGAAACTGGACAGTGGTTTGCTGTACATGGCCTCTGCACAGGATAACATGAACGCAATGGCTATGGGGGATAGTAACACCGGACTTTATTCCCCGCCGGAAGTTTTGAAGGGGCAACAATTTAGCCCTGCAAGTCAAGTATGGCTACTTGGGTGCGTCCTTTATGAGCTTGCGGCAATGGAACCCGCTTACAAAATTCAAGGCACAGACATGTTTACCGCGTTAGCAAATATAATGGAAGGGAGACTACCTCCAGAGATCAATGCCTGCTTCTCTGATGACTTAAAAACGACGGTAAACGAATGCCTAAGAGGTGATCCCGAATCGAGGCCGAGCGTAGAAGAACTTACGAACAGGGCAACAGTAGTTACGGCGAGAATGCAAGAGGTGTATCAAGGACGGGAGATTGTGGATCTTTAATTACGCGCAGAGAAACAACCAAATATAACACTGAAGCGCAGTTTCCTGAGTGGGCCTGAGATTAACATCTCATTCTGAAAATCAAAGCAAGGCACTGATCTGATCTAAGACAGCATGAATTGGTGAAACTGAATTTTCAAACTAGACTTTGATTATTGGCAAGTAATCATATTCAAGTTGGACTGCAATGAGTTGAATGGCATATCGTTTAAAACAGCGTAAAACTAGAAAAGGGTCATCATGACTATGAATGCACAAATCGCGCAATCAAGAAGTGTAAAGCGTTTCTTACTAACACTCATTTCAAAAAAAATATATCTATATATGTATAAAATGCCCAGATTCGTTTTTCAAAACAGTGGTACAAACACTACAGTTCTTATATTAAATTTATGTTTGGTTTTGTTTTCTGTACGCTCGAAACCTCCGCCTCTTCCTGGCAGGGCTTTTCCCTTAGAAATTAATTGAAAAGCATCCGTCACATTTTCTTTAAGGGAGCGAGGTCGACGTCTACGAACTGACCTCACGAAAAAAAATTCGCGCTGCTTCAAACTTTACCGAGCTTTTTCCATCTCGTTCAATTCGGCAAATACTGGTGAAATTTTCTCGAGTTGTTCTAAAGGACTGTATTAAAGTTCAGGGGAAAAAAAAGGAAAATTGTTGTCTTGTCTTCACGTCCTCCACAAAACTTGAAACTATGAAGTTTCATGTCGTAGGCAAAGAAATGTACAAAAAAGCGTGATGCACGTGCAAAGTTGTTGTTTTGCTAATCTAAACCTATTACTTTTTGGCCATTCTCGTTGCCGTCGCCGTCGTCGTCGCTAATGTAAGGGGAAAGTCTTGGAGAAGAAGTTGTAGAAACCTTTCGCGTTCTTTGCGCAGGCTCGCGTCTGAACGAGAACATCTAAGAACAGTAGTAAACCTATAGGTGTATAGCCCGCAAGTAAGTATCCTGCGAGCAAGCTCTCCTGGGGCTCTCTTCCCTCCCCCACCCCCGTACCCCCGGGAACCTCAGGAGAGCTTGCTCGTAGGTTAGCAAGTAGGCCTCCGGGGGAACATGCTGTAAAGTTAAGGGGGGGGGGGAACTTTCCCTTCCTTTCTCCTTCTCATTTTTCTTCTCTGCTTCGCGCTATCCCTTCTTAGCGAGCATCGCAGGCCATACATATTCTGCTTTTAGTTATAAGGAAACGCGGCGACCAGAGCGCTTTCGTCACTAGCAAACCCTTACACACAAAAATAGGCATATTCAGTAGAGACTACGCAACGAAAGTGTGGACGGCGGGCGCAGGCTTTTGTCGCAGACCTCAGTTAACTACCTGCAAGGTTTAACCAAAGACAGAACGGCAAATTGCGCACCGGGAAGACCCGTTTCAATCCGGCGCGCGCTTTTGCCTTCTCAGTGGACGTTACGTTGCCTTTGCCTATAGAAAAAACTTCCTGTAATATTCAGGAGCGCAACATATTTGTCTCTACTCGGCGACAAGTTGAAAAACTCTTTGAACAAAAATTCGCCCATTATTGCGCGCAGTGCTTTACAAGTAGAAGGAAATTCTGCTGCTAATATATTAAAAATTGCCTCGACAAATTTTCGGAAGGCGCACAAAACAGAAAAGGAGTTTAGCAATATAGCCATTGCGTGCGAGGAATGCTGCAGCGTGTGTTCCACCCATTAAGTTGTTCTTAGAGTTTTGCTCGAAAGGCCCGCTAAAAAAATAACAGAGAATGTAACCGTTTAGATATGCTGCACTCCGGCAAAAGGACGGGACAATCGCATAGTTTATCGAATCAGTCTCGTCCAGGACTCACGGAGATGACGGAGCAATTTCGAGGTAAGATAAATTCAATGTATCTTAGCTCGAGAAGGCTTCGTGAGTGTGAAAATATACTGAGCATATTTTCACATTGTTTAGCTGAATGGCCTCTGCTAAGGGGAAATAATAGAAAACTATAAACCTGAACTTTTTAATAGAAAGGCGTTTATACATCTTCCCCAACCCGGAATCATGGATGCACTAACAAGGGTGAGGGGGTGCTTCAGATTTTAAGTGACGGGGATGATCGAATCACTACTGGGGGCAAAAATCAAAACGAGAAAAAACTCCTCGAGCTTCCAACAAAACCCAAACTGTGAAATCCCCGGGTCGTTTGTGGAACGAAACCTGAATTACAGATAACAACTGACGAGTCTCCATTTCTCCGTAAAACGTGACTTTCTCTTTATCCTGGTGACGTGTTTTGAGTTTTCTTCATTTTTCTTTTTTGTTTTTGTGATTCGTTGCTCGCGAATTCCTTGCACATGAAACAGCGAGTTTTTGATGACCGTGATATATTCAGTCGGTTCAGTAGTCGTATCTTTATTTGAGATTGGGTTGAGAAAATATCTTTCAGTTTTGAATGATTTTCCAGATGTTTTGGCTACGGAACATTTTTTCTAAAATCTTACTATATTTTACTGTTAGATTTGAAAATAGTTAAATTCGCTTGAAGTTGCCACCGATCTGCTAAATTTAATCATGATAATGCTTACTTTAGAGGGCACTTCCCTAAGATATTGCGCAATGTTAAGATGCATGATATCCGGTCAGATTCTTTGGATTTGTTACGTCGTATGTTCGAAAGTGAATTCCAGTTTTGAGCGTAGTAATTATACCGCCTTCAGCTTGTTTGCACTGATCGGTGGTGAGCCTCATACTTTGCTAGATTTAGGATCGGGGGGTGGGGTGGGGGGTGGTTATTGTGGCATATTAGAAACCCCACCGAAACCGGCCGCAAAAATAAATCGACCAAAACCGCAAAAGAAAAAAATGTAAAGCGAAATAAAAAAAACAAATCCGAATAAACAAGATCATTTTTTCCTGCTAGAGGCCCCCGCCTCTTTTCCCTGGTATTCCAGTTCGGCGGGAGGGAGGAAAAAAGGGATCATTTTGCGTTTCTGGGAAACTGCCCACCTAACCCTCCCCTAAGCCAACATTAGCACCTACTTCTCACTTAGGGCAAAATGTTAGCTTAGGGGAGGGGTAGGTGGGTAGTTTCCCAGAAGCGTGAAATGCGAAAAGAGACCTCTGCCTTGGGCCGATACGAACCGAATAAAAGAGGCTTCTTCTAGTAGGGAACGATTAAAACCAGGATGTTAAAACCGAAACCTGATTGTGAAAAAGAGAAAAAAACCGACAGACAAAAGACTTTGGATGTAAAAGCCGAATTATTCCGTATCCCAAAAATGGACAAATCAGAAAGACCAAAATTCAAAATACCTTCTCAATTAGATTTGAGCTGAAGATTCCGCTCCGAGTGTGGATTATATTCTTCAGATTCAAAAACCATTTTTGGATTCTTGTAAAGATCAGAAACGCAAAATCCATTCCGGGTTATGATTTTCCCAGACTGAGCGGAACCACAGTTTGAGGGGAGGTTGGAAACAAGAAAGCACGTGAAATGCGGCATGGGAGCTTGCCTGTGAGCATGTGACACAAGGGTTGCTAATTTTGTTACGACAGTAGCCAATCAGAGCGAGGAATGGATTACTGCTTCAAAAAAAGGCCTAAAAACAAAATAAAACAAAGCAAAATTAAAACGACAACAACAACAACAATCTTCGGCTCATATAAATCAGTGAAAGTTAAACCGAACTCATTAGTTAAGTTCTTTTACGTCTTCTGTGTATGGGTCTCTCTCTAAACTATGATGAAAAGTCATATAAATACCATTAGCATGCGATGTAATTTGTAAGTTAAATAATTAGGGGTCTTTTTCGAGTTTTCGTTGAAGAAAGCAGAGCGCAGTTTTGAAACCAAAAGCTTTGAACTTTGATATTTCCTTTTTTGGCTGAAAGAACTGGATTTCAGATCGCTTCTCTGATTGGCTTATTTACATCCGCTTTCCAAATATGGCGCGTTCGTAAAAAATTGCGCCAGTGTGATTTTTGAAAACATCGAACCTCCATCATTGCTAAATTTCGTACTTTCATCATATTTCTTGCGTAAGATTCAATCTTCTGAGCCGCGTGACTCAGAATTAGCTTGTATAGTTGGTGGAAGATAAGCTAGACAGTTTCGTGGATATTTATTTTCATTATGTCGGATTCTACTCCTCCAGAAACAGACAGCTTGCTGGATATCGATTCAACGGGCACTGAAAATCAAGATGTGTCGTCCACGACGCCCCCATTCGATGAACCAGCGAAAGAAGAAGAACCTTCTCTAAATATTGAAAACGTGTCCGATGAAAAAGAGGACACACCAGCTGTCGAAGATCTTCCAACAGACAGAACAGAAACCGAAGAAAAACCTGACGAAGCGATCCTTGCTACCAAAGGTTAGCTTGTACTTTACAAGCTTGTAAGCACACTTAAGCTTACGATAAACGTTTATATTTTTGGCTGGTTTAGCTCGTACTTTGTGCAATAGAATATCCCCTATACTGCCACCTACCTTATGTCTTTTTGTCTCGCTTGGGTAGACGTTTTGGAAAACTTATATTTTAAAGTGCTTTGGCCTCAATCGAACCAGCAGAAAGTCATGGGAAGGCTCGAACACTCTCGGGTGTGTGAAAGTCAAATTAGTTTCATTCGTGTCAGTCCGCTCAAAATGAATTCTTTGTTTATTTTCCAGAGCTAACAAGCCGCCCTGCTCGGTGGATGAAGGAACATGGAGTCGATCAGAGAAGTACAGTTTAATAACAAATTGTGCAGTTTGAAGACAAGTTACTGTACGTTGCGTTTAGATAACTTGTTTAGTAGCAAGCACGGTACTTCAATCATCCTGCACAGTTTTTCACTTGACTAATAACATAAACTTTCAATCGCCGTTAAATTATAGCGACAGAAGAAAAAAATGTTGGAGAAACCATCAGAAATATACAGTGATTACAGTAGGTACGAATGGACGGCGATTGAAAACTGTATTATTCCAAATTATCGACTGTTTTCTTTGTGGCCGCTGGGCGCTGCCTTCCAAACGGAAAATGCAAGGAGTTAATAATATTCGGGCGCACCCAATTCGTTAGTTGATTAGCAACAGCATTCACTCACTAAATAGCAAACCAGCACCACAAACGAATGGGCAGTTGAAGTTAAATCTCATAATTATGACGATTTTAAAACCTCGTGGCCCAGTGGTGATATCAAATCAAAAAGGGTACTAGTGAATTCTTGGTTGAGCAAGGCCATTTTATATATTTGGGTCTGCAACTGATGTAATATTCCCTATTTAATCAGATATGTCTTTTTTCATTTACTTTTTTCATCAGAAAATGCTCTTCACTCATCCATTTGGTTCACATGATTACTTTGTCGATCATGTCACACTGAATTATTTATAACTTCGCCGGAATATTTATTGTTTTCAACTCTGTAGTTTCGGGTGGGGCGTTTAAAATAACCTCAATCCCTTTTCTTCATGTCATTTCACATAAGCTGACACTTAATAAACGTCAAATCAACCAGACAGATACAAATTTCATTATTATGTTTTTGACACAAAATAATCAAAGCTTTCAAGTTAAAAGAACGCAAGATTCTCCAAAGTCCTTACACCTGCTGCTGTGTGTACTCTGCATGTTTTCTTTGCAATATTCAGCTTTTTAGTCCTGTTCTTTGGGAGGATTTTTGTATTGTGTTCAGCTAGTTAAAAACTAATGTCATCCATGGGTGCCTATCATGGGAAACTTTCATGTTGCATGAATCGTACAAAAGAATATTTTCTTTAGTTATGTTAGTATACATTGTGTGCAAATGTTGTGTTCTCTGATGCATTTCTCTGTTTACTGTTTAGACATAGTGACATTGTTGGGAAATTTAACATGTTGTTTTATAATGTTTCTTCCTTACTTCTAAATGTGAAGTGGGTATTTAAAGGCCTGTTTAAAATTGCCCTGCATTTAAGAAAATTAAAAAACCCTTTGGATTGAAAGGTTTGTTACATATGACTTTCATAATTTTTTCCTTTTTGGGGGAGGGGGAGGGGGAAAGGTGCTCTGTTAAAACTGAGGCAACAGCATTTAAAACTAATTCCACAGTTTTTTATGAAAATCAACACTTTGCTGGAGCTTAGTGTTGATGTTTTTAATATATCAAAGGAAACCGAAATGAGGTACGAAACCGACTTTATCAATTCTGTTATGAAAGTGAACTTTAGTCATCTATGGCCCTTTTTTGTAATGGAATGGGTTCAGATATTTCTTAGTCATTCCAAGTTTTTTGCTTGTGTGAACAGGCCTTATACCATTAAAGATGCCTTACTTTAATTACTACTTTATTTTAGTTATTGACTTGATCTACTGGCGCTGTCTGAAAAAGACTGGGATTGTGGTGGTAACCGGTCTGGTGTTGCTGTTTTCACTGACCATGTACACATTCCTGAGTGTGGTGACGTTCTTCTCCATGGCATTGCTGACTGTGTCACTGCTGTATAGGGTCGGCATGACTGTCATGGGTGCAATCCAGAAAACAGGAACTGATAATCCATTTAAGTAAGTGCATGAAGGGCTCATGTTTTAACCCATTCGCCCCTGAACTGAAGCTGATATTTTGCATCTGGATCAGAAGGCCGCGACGTGTACGACCTGTAAACTGGTTTGTGGTAAGTTTTAGCTCTTTATAGCACAACAGTGACCAGAAAACCACTCGACTAGCTTCAAAACGCGTTTTTCGGCAAAATCTCCAGGAGCGAATGGGTTAAAGGCATAGTTCCATACTAAAAAATACAAACTGCTAAGATTGTAAGGATTGGTAGAAGGCCTCTTCATCTTGTTTGAGAACCAAGCCATCATTGCAGGGAAGCAGAGGGATGTTTGCTCTTATAATGTACTGCTATGTCTTACTGAATAGGTTCATTATTTTATGGATTATAATAATGCTCTTCTGGTGGCCCTTGTAGAATCAGACACTATGTAGAATCTATGCAAATGCTATGTCACAAAGCTATGCAAAACCTATGTTAATCACTCATACATTGCTTTAACCAGATCCTATGTTGTTTCTATGCCAGGACTATGTTTTTTGTATCGAAAACGCTATGTTTTCGCTAGTCAAACGGAACCTACTTAAAAGCTATGCAGTTTTTAAAGGTAGGAATAAAGGACGAAATGACATAGTTTCCACATAGCCTATACATACAGTTTACTTAGCTTGTGGAAAGAGATTTTAGACTTCATAGTCAACCTCATAGAAAAATCATAGAAAATAAATAGCCTTCACATAGGACTGAAATAGAGTTTACATAGTAAAATGGAACAGGGAACAGTTGATTAAATAGCTTTTGAATAGGGTTTGCCTAGAATTTAGATAGCCTAGAAATAGAAAAAACATATGAAAAACATAGCCTTTTTAAAGGTGACATATACTTTGCATAGCATTAAAATAGGGAAAACACAGAACAAATAGTCTTTGCATAGGTTTGAAATAGGATTTTAATAGTATTTGAATAGGTAAAACATATCACATACACAAGCTTTAACTAGAGTTCAAACAGAAATTACATAGAATTGACATAGTCTCTTATGTATGTAGGTTTCGATCTGCTTAAGCAAATGTAGTGTTTAAAATACGTTCGTAAAAATCACCAAAATAGTAAAAATAGTATAAAATATGAATTAGAATACCTTTTACATTGGTAAGAAATAGGTTTTGAAACGAAAAATTGAAAAACTATGGCAATATAATACCACGAACACTAATAGTAACACAAATGCAGTATTTTCATGGAGGTTTCAGAATCAAAACCCTAAGTTTAAGTTTGCTTATCGTGTAGACTTTTTGCTGATGTCGTGCTCTTCAGTCAGTGCCATACAGTTTCCTTTTGACTGCAACGAATAAGTATCTGCAAACAGAAAAGTGGAGATTTTAAGGCAAATGAACATAAAAACAACCTGACGTTTTAGAATTGAAACGAAGGAGTATCAAAGCCTGATCGACCGATCCTTGTTCAGATACGCGAAAAGGGGAGACAACACAGGCAAATCGAAACTTAATTGAGAAAAACATCACTTACCAACGATAGGAATACTTTTTGTTGAACCTGGCAGGAAAAAGACTGTAAATTGAAGTAAAAAGAAGCGTCTTCTTGTAAAAACGCACGCTTACAGCTCGTCTTCTTTGACTTGAAAGCGCCCGCGTCGAAACAGACAATTTTCACACCTTTTCATTGGTTGAAAAGGCCCACGTGACGATAAAACGCAAAATACGCATGTGTTGAACTCACGGGCTTCCCTGGGAACTAGTGGAAACAAAATGGCTGACAAACATCCACCGAGGCAGGTAGCGTTTCGCAGTTTTGACCATGCAGTTATATTCAGGAGACGTCCACAATCAAGACCAAGGATCGAACCCAATGTAAAAGAAGAAAATGATGCATGGAAGTATCATTTCAAGTGAAGAACTCTAGGGAAAAGCTAGAAAGGAAAGTTAAGACAGGGATGATGGATGTAGCGATTCAATGCTTAACAAAAGTCTTCTCACTAAGAAACTATCTGGAAGCACAAAAAAAAATTATAGTACATGATTTTTCAGTGTTTTAGTTTAAAACACTGCCTTTTACTTTGGAAGTATGCTTAGCCTTCTGTAAGCGCTACCATCAACATGCCTAGTCACTTAAAAGCTATGTTGGAATATCACATAGGAAACGCATAGACTACATATATTTTTCATATGAGTGACATAGGAAAAAATATGTTTATGTAAAAGCTATGTAGCCTTTATCTCATGATAAAGCTAAATGAAAATGTCTCATAGTGAATACATAGGCTGCAAATATGTTTCATCACATAGTTAAGCAATAGACCACACTTTCTATGGGTTTACCGGCGTGATAACCCACGCGGGATGTTGGGAGAACACGAGAAAAGCTTGTAAATCACGAGCCGAAGGCGAGTGATTTACAAGCTTTTCGAGTGTTCTCACAACATCCCAAGTGGGTTATCACGCCGGTAAACCCATAGAAAGTGTGGTCTATTGCTTTTATAAAATAACTTCTAGTAGAATGGAGTCTTTTAGGTAAAAAATATGGTTTTAGTACCGTGATCAAGTCACGTCTTCTCTCTAAAGTCATCATAAGCCAATCATAACTCTCGATTTAATAGCGTTGAACTTTCTCAAAACTCAGAAAACTCAGTTCAGTCAAACAACAAACAGCAGCACTTCAAAACACGAGTTTTTGCACTCATTACATGATAACTTATGAAAGCTGTTTGACAGGAAAAGTCAACACAAATTCATGCGAACGTAGAATGAAAGAATAAGTTCATGGTTTGTTTACTACAGAAGTAGAAATTAATTGGACATCAGACTGTACGCAGCTGTATTTTGTTGAGTCGATCCGTAAGAATTTCATTGTTACAGACGGAACTGACAGCTATTGTCATGGAGGACTTCATTCACTTTTTACAAGCCTCAGTGGTTTAAGATCTGTTTTCTGGACTTTATAATGATCAAGAAATGCTGCGGTAACGACGTGGCTGCATTTGCGAAGTTGTCACTTGTAACTTTATATGCACGTACAGCGACCGATGGAAATATGTCAGTGGTCAAAGGTTTCTTTGCCATAGCCACATATTGGCGTTAATATTTGTCGATTCGTGAAGTCAGGTGGTTTGAGGTAGGTTATGGCATCGATATCACCGAATAATTTGTGCAAATGTTGGAAAAAACCAGCCCGAAACTCTGACATCTTTCATCATCGTTGGCAGCTTGTTTACTGAACCTACAGCGGGCCATTTTGTACCATATCTTGATCAGAGATCTCTTTTTGGAACAATTTCTTTCATTAAGGAATTTAATTTTGACATAAAATAAATCAAGAATGCTAAAACTATCCGTTTTGTTGCTGGTTGGCACATGGTTAAGTTTTCCTAGAGACTCTCTACACCAGAAATTCACACAGTTGTTGTCTTTCTCTGCGATTGGCATCGTCGTGAAATGTAAACTGTTTTCCAGCTTTGTACTTTATAACTTCTAAAGCTATGGCAGTAGCGAATTGTGAGGCTCAGTAATAAAATGTGGAAACCAACGCTTTTAATATTAAGAAGGGCTGGGTAAGTAACTTGTTCTGTTTTTTAGCCGTTCTAAAATCGTTGTTTGCAGATCAATCCGGTTTTGTTTATGGCTCGTGGTCCGGATGCCTTTTTCTATGGGTTTACCGGTATAATAAACCATAGGTTTTTGACCAATCAGATCACGCGTACTATCTCAGTTATTTTATAACATAGAATATACATAGCACTATGTAAAAGCTAAGAAACTTGTTGGAAATAAAAGTGAAGATCGAAATGCTATGTAAAAGCTATTTTACTTTGATGCATAGTGAATACATAGGATGCTAATCGGAAGGAAAAGCAGAACTTTCTATTGCATAGTAAATACATAGCTATGTCAAGACTATGAAAAGATTTTGAATAGTATTTGCATAGGTATTCAAAAGCTATGTGCTTTTCAAATAGCCTAAACATAGTTTCAACATAGATTTTGCATACTTTGGACTATGTTGTTTGGTGTGTTACATAGTTAATACATAGGCAGTAGTGAACATAACATAGCTGAAACATAGTCCATCATAGTAAAAAAATAGCATGAGCATAGGTTTTGCATATGTCTGGTTCTACAAGGGGGTGCTATCTGTTAGATTCCTCAGTTACTGATAATATATTTCCAGGAATTTGATAACTTTAACTCTTTTCATGATCTTTCATGTCGCTTCTTGAGCACTTCTTGTGGCCAATGGGCCTACTTTTTTATTCCTTGTATGTGTCTGCAATTTTTGTTTCAAGAATTATTCTTTTCATTTGTTTTGTTGATCTAGGGCTAATGGCACTTGGGGATACAATTATACCTCGACAATTTTTCTACTGTTGTTGTTGTTGTTGTTACTATTAGTACTATCACTAATAGAAGAACAGTAAATTATTATTGTTATTATTGCTATTACTATTAAAAAATTTCATGAAATTGAGCCTTATGAGGTAGTAGATTGTGAAAATTTATCAACTGCCAACCTACTACCAAATGCATTGACTAAACAATGCTTTATGCTATATTTTAGGACAATTCTTGAGAGAGATGTTGACATTCCTAAAGAAAAGGTAACAAATTATCTGTTACAAGTACTTGCAATAAAAGAGAAATGCAATAAAAAGAAAAGTAATTATTTTTAATGCGATGTTTGAACTTTATTGCTTTTGTTAACTCCTCATTTGCAGGCTGTGGAAGTTGTGGAAGTTAGCATTGACCAGATAAACCAGCTTACCAAGGAGTTAAAGCGGCTTTTCTTAGTGGAGGATATTGTTGACTCCATCAAGGTAAAATGTGTGAATTCGATCATGTAACCTTCTTATTTACAGTTGACTCCCACTAAGTCGAACCTCGCACTAACTCGAGCCAAAGTCGATTTCCCCTGGATTTCCTTCTTACATTTACTGTAATTTTATCCTCGGTAACTCGAACCCTCGATAACTCAAACCTCCTGTTAACTCGAAATAATTTTTGTTTCCCTTCAGCTCATTTCTATACAATTTTACTCTCAATAGCTTGAACCATGTTATAAGTGCGTGACAAGTCGGGAAAAAAACCGTGTGCTGAAGTCCGAAACATTGAATTTATTTCATAACAACCGAGTAAATTATTTGTCTTTACTTTTTTATCACTCCAGTTCAAATTCCGTGTCCATTCCTGTATACTTTGTTGCTTAATTTCTTTTCCTTTCCATCGATGTGCTTATTTCCTTACTTCTGGTCATTTCCTTCAAACTCCTGATAACTCGAACTTTTTTCAATTTCCCTTGAAGGTTTGAGTTAGTGGGAGTCGACAGCAGTTTAAATACACATATTACAGAACTTTGTATCGCAGTTTATTTTGCAAAGCAGCAAGCGAAAAAATTTCTGCCTTTCAGTGGGATTCACACTTGTGACCTCTGGCTGATAAGTTTCCATACCATACAATTCTGAAAATAAGTTTCACCAGCTTGTATTCAGAGGGGCCTCATTATTGAAGGGGAATGTCCATGTTACATATGGCTGTACTTATAACTGGAGGGAAACTTATGTCCAGATTTACTTAAGATAGTTTTGGGGCATTGACTTCAAACAGAATAACAAAAATCTTCAAATGAACAAGCCCTAGGATTTCACAGTGACGATCGTTTGCGGTACTGTGTCGTTACCCTGGTACTTAAAAAAACGGAACTGAAAAATAGTTTCCCAGTGACATTTTCAGATCAATTTACAAAAATTTACTATTTTTCCCACACAATCTTGACTAGTAGAGCAATTCTTAGTTATGACTCGGGTTATATACAAAACTCAACGATGATTAGCATCTATCTTGTTTCTGTTGTTTGTCATCTTGAATCATTTCCAAAGTGCATTGAACATAACTGGTTTATGGCTTCCAGGGTCAAGAAAAAAATTTGACGTCCGAAAGTTGAAAATATTTAAGAGGTGGGTTCCCTTGAATTTTCTCCGAGCCAAAAAATTGTTATGGATGGTTTCCCATGATCTCTGTGGGGTACGGAAACGCAAAATTGTTTTCCTTGGGAACTGAAATCCTTGGGCTTGAATGAACTTACATGTACTAGTCAGCACAAGGCTAACCATGAACAGTGGTGTCTGCAACACCTTTGAGCATCCCAAATTACATAGTACACTGTATGATCCTATATAACTACACTGTTACAGTGTAGTTAGTGTAGTTCATAGTTATAGAAACCCAACAAGGCAAAACTCATTTCTGGGCTTGCCTTGTACAACTTTCTTATTGTTTTCTCTGTGAGGGCGATTCCAATTTTTGGGGGCTTATATACATGTATGTAAGAGACCTTTTAGGGGGTGTTGAACTTTTGGGCATATATTCAGGTGTTGAAAGGCGCCTATTTACAGAATTTCACAATAACTTGTTTTGTTAGATGATCATACCGGTAATGTATTGTCAGTGTTGTTTGAGCCCCTTCAAAATCCTTATTTTTTTACCAGGCTTGCATTCATTGTTTAAATAAGGTGTCTTGTGCATTCTTTCAAAACTCGCGCTGGATTCTGAGAGTTTCACTACCGCTTCTTTCTTTCAGTTTGGACTTCTCTTGTGGGTTCTGTCATATGTTGGTGCCTGGTTTAATGCACTTACCCTCATTATCATTGGTGAGTATTATTATGAAGAAACCTTTGCAAAGCAAATGCCTCTTTTTCAATTTTGTTCTTGCCACTACCGCTTGTAAGTAGAGTAAAGAGTTTTAACTTCTTGTTTGGTTGTGTGTGGTTCTTTTTTAGATTTTATTCTCCTGTTTTCTCTGCCTCGCTTGTATGAGGATCATCAGGTATGTCCAATTAAACACTTAAGAGGTTGGGGAAGTTGTATTTTTGACTACTTCAGACCATGTAAAGTTAAGCTAGAGGACTGTTTCTTCCAAATGATTTTGTTGTGTTATTCGTGAATGTTTGTATGCATAATTTATGAAAGGCAAAAAGCAAATTCCGTCACATGGACTGAATTGAGATTTTAAACAAAACAAAGAAGGTAAAAAGGTCCATTGCTCTACGAGCTTTTCAAGTGCTTATTACACACATGGTATCGTTATGCTTGTCAACCAATTTCATACAATGATTTGTATGAAATTGCCCACCCCAGCCCAGATCTTGTTTTATTGTGGTGCCTGTTGGACAAAATGTGGAGATCTCATTCAGGAGAAAGGTTAAGGGATTGTTAGATTACATAAATATTTTTTCTTGATTCATAGGAAAAAGTTGATGAATATATGTCAATTGCTTGTACGCAAATCTCTTCCGTGATTGAACAGTAAGTAATTCAGTTGCAGTTAAACCTCTTTTTCTGCAAATTTTCAGTAAAATAATGGTCAGGAGAGCTGCAAATAACAAGGGGATCATTAGACTCAGTCAGGCTAAAATTTGCCCATCATAAGACAAACTCCAAAGTATTGTTAGACAAAAAATGTGAAGCTGAAGATTTGCATTTGACTAAAACGAATTAAAATTAATTCAGTTTAACTTGTTCTTGAAACTTTTCCAGTTTGTCAGATTTAAAAGGGTAATTATTTTGGTCAGACACATCCTTTGTAGGAAGAGAAATTATTTGCAGCCTTGGGCTAGTCCTGTCTAGGAAGAGAAAGTATTTGCAGCCTTGGACGAGTCACTCTTTATGTAGAGTGTAGTGATCACCTATTGTCAAGGCTTGTGGAGGTGCAAGGACTGAGAAGTCTGGGTTGGAGACTTGTGGTCACGTTCTTTCCGTAGACAATTAATTGCTGCACTTTATCTCTCTCTTGACATGTCCCAGGTGTTCATGTATAAAGCGGTACTGGCACCATGTTGTCGGTGGTAACCCTATGATGGAATAGCATCCCATCCAGGAGAGATAGCAATACTCCTTGGTACTTAATGCGTTAAAGAAACGGGGGATGAACACCAACAATGTGTGTTTCATGGCTTGTGTTTGCCTTTAACTTTTTTAAGAATCCCCTACATTAATAATGATGGTAATAATAATAATAATAATAATAAATAGATAAATATTAAACAAACGTTAAAACTCACAAGTTCCATTAAAAAATGAAGATACAACTGTCTAAGTCTTAAGTACAATCTATTTAGAATCAAAGAGACATCTATTTACAAAGCATTTCTTAAACCTCTCTGTATTAACACGTGGGATCTGGTAAGGATGCAACCTACCGCGTAGATCCCTGTTCTTAAGTGGGGGGAGAAGATCCTGCAGGAGATTCGAGGAAGTACCCATAATACTTTTCCAGAGCCTCACATCCCAGTCTTTAATAACCTGTTGAATCGATGTTTCATGTTGAATATACCCAAATCGAAAGGCCCTTCTCAATAGCCTATCAATTTTACTAAGGTATTTGGTATAAGCAGCAACACCCCAAACTCTGATAAAGTAACAGTATTACCTAGTTGCGGTCCATTTCCTCAAGAGCATCCTCTAATACAGTCTAAACTGTTAGTATGGTGTGTGACGGGATAAGTGCAGTTGAAGAACAACCTTGAATTCTGTGTTCTTGAATAGTTAACATTGAAAGAGGACTGTTACTAGACTCCATATTTCTCTTGACTTCCTTTTAGGGCTAAATCCAAGCTACCAGCCAAGTTACAGAAGCAGAAGACGTCATAAACTTGCAATCTTCATGCCAAGGGATCCTACCCCCACAAATGCGTTGATTTTCAAGTTTACCTATTCAAAACTGTTTGTTTATATTCAAGTGGCTTTACTCGACCTTTGGCTGGTGGAAAAACTTGGAGATCATTGATGAATTAATAAGGATTAATTATTTGACAAGTTTTTACTCTGGCGCTGTTAAGTCAGTGGTTTTGTTTGTCCGGAAATGGTTTTAGACTGATTGCTTGTTGTTACCGGTGACCAAAATCTGATAACTTGGTAGTCAGACTAGCTCATTCACGCTCGTTCATACCCACCCCTCCTCCCCATTCCTTCTCTCTTTTAATTGTCTGTTGGTGTAAATCTTTCATGGGCCCATAAGGGAGTGACCACATAAAATAAAAAGAGGAGGAAGAAGGAAACTTTTTTGGCTTACACAAGATTTTCTCACTTTGAAAGTCCTTTGTGAGCTTCGGTTGACGTCTAACAGAAGGCTGCAATTCTTTTTTTGGACTTCAATGACATTCTGAATTCCAATCCCAGGAATGTTTAGGGGTCGGCCGACCATTTGACTTTTGAGTGGGGGGGCAGGGGGGTATGGGTGATTTCAGAAAAAAAAATATCGTGCAGACTGATTTTGAGGGAAAAACATTTTGCTAGGAAATACCCGGGGAGAAAATTCCTTCAGTGAAAAAATCTCTCATAGTGTATAATGCTGGAAGAAAAAATCTTACATCGTTGTGTGCCGGGGGAAAAAACTTCTGTCTCCAGAAGTTTAGGGAAAAAATTCTTACCCAACCATTTCTCTAACACACCCCCTCCCCCGCCCCCTCAAAAGTTAAATGGTCGGTCCCTTGGAGGGTCTAAATGGCGGTGCTAGAGTCTCAGTTTACCAGCTAGATAAAAAATTATATGATCAGTTTATTTAACAAAACTCTAAGGTATGTGTTAATAAAGCTGTGAATTCTTAGCTTACAATGAAAACCTAGACCAGTGTTCTCACTTAAACCCTATTCAGAGCTTTGTTTTAGCGTAGGGGTACGCCTTGTGACACGTGATCCGAGCGTATTTTACATGTCTTTTTAAAGTCCACAGCCCTCTTAAATTAGTAATCTTCCTTGAACTAAAGAGTTACTCGATTCATGTCTCCGCTGGGCGAGCACGACTCGGAGCGACCTGCTTGCAAGAGAATGTTATGTTTGCAGTTCTGCGTCAAAGATTTTGCGCCGTTTTGTGTGCAAAAAAGCCAAATTTGTAAGCTGGTTTTCACAGAACTCCACTAGGGTTCCAGTAGGGAATGCTTGTGTTTTATGGTATTTGCCAATCATAACTGATGTTGGTTGTGAAGAGGTTTCAAAAACCAGACAATGGGAAAAATACAAATGACAAAATTATTTACTCCTGCAAAATAATACTTATTTACTCAAATATATATGGTTTCGTGGGAAAGTATGAACAAGAACTGCCACAAACGCTTAGGAAAACAATCCAGTTTTGTTGTTTCCAAATAGACTTCATCTAAACGCTCACTACAAATGGCGTTGAAAGCATGCCACTCTTTCATGTGTTGTCTTAAACGGGAAGTGTGACTTTAACTTGTTTACACAACACCTAAGGAGGTGAACTACGATAATCGGGTGTTATCTGTAAACAATAGGGTGTTGTACGTTGTGGGGGCTATCGTGCCTCTAATATGCTGCTTCATCCACCGATTTTATGTCGAAGAAGGATTAAGTCAAGAGAATTATCAAAGTTATAACCCATGTTTTCTTGGTTGTCATTTCGTGACGTTGCAAATTTGGTGCTAGGATGGGTGGATATCGGCATGCCGATTCAGGTTTCACGTTATCCCTTATGAGATTGATTTGAAATATTATTATTCGGGGCACTAGAAAGCGTTTCATCCAAACCTGGTTATATCCCATTGACAATCTGAGCTTCTCTCTGTAGAGTTGATAGTATTGACTTGCTGTAATACAAACAGTCAAGGGCAAATCCAGGATTTTGATTGTAAGGGTCGTCATCTTGGATACAAGAAACGATATATAGTTGACGCCCTTATAATTATCCCCTTTCAATTCTCGACCATATATTCACCCCATTGTACGTTTGCCTTGGCTGGCTGTATAAACAGAACAAGTGGGATTTTACCTGATGTCTCTCACATATTTCGAACAGAGTTTGCACTGTACGTTTTAAACAATGTTCCTGTTAGTGTTATCAGACCAGTAGAGTCCAGTATGTAGATATAAATATAAGGATTGCTCTTGAAGTAACTTTATGCCAAGTATATACAGCTGTGGTACATTAGCTGATGCAGAGGAGTGATTTCTCTTGCAGGAGGACTCTTGATTTCTGGCATTACGCTTGGCACTTGCGTCATATTTGACTTGTAATTACTTGTACGGCTCAAATAAAAATGTAGAATGTTGGCGTTTGGGAAAATTTTGTTGTTTAAAAAGTTAATTTGTCCATCCAATTGGAACTTCACAAATTTGACTCCCACTCTCCACTTTCTATATTTCCCATGAGGCACTTTGCTTCGGTAATATTGGAGCTGCTCGTAAGGTCTTTCCTGATTGGTTCTTTTTAACAATGGTAATTCCTTGTTTTCAATTTTTGGGTGAGGCTCCTCACGAGGCCAATATTCAGCCATCTTGAATAATGAAAAAAACTTGGTCAACGAAAAACAAAAGCCAAATTCGAAATGACGATAAATTAACTTCGTGAGTTTGTGACCCGGTGGGAGAAGAGGGTACGTAATATGTTTTACACGGGAAGGCTCAGCACTGAGGTCCAATCCCTTGCCCTTTTATGCACTATTTTTTACAGAAAAGGTACTCGAGTACCTTATTTTGACAAATGGTACACCTTTCAAATACCCAGTTAAGAACGCCGCATCCCTTTTAACATGTTTTAACTGCTGCAAATGCACTTTGTTTTAAAGATTATGAACTAATCACTGAACCTTAAAGCTTTCTTGACTTTTGCTCAGCCTGTTAGCCCAATATATGTAGCTACAATAGGTCCTTTTACAGACCGAAATGTCAGATTCACCCTATCCTTGTTTATACTTCAATAAGGCTCGTAAGTAAATCTCTACCCTTTTAGATACCTGATAAGGAGCCCATCATGGTTTCTCTCCAGGTTAAGGCCATTGTAAGGGAGTACCCCCTTCCCGGTGGTTGAGACCTCTCCCACGGCATTAATTACCAGTGGTCCGAGTAACTAAAAGAGCGGCACAATGGGCACGAATATCCGAGGGACAAGAATTAAACTAGTCTGTCCTCGCTACGAGTGATGTTTTTGTAGGTTAGGTCCATGAAACTTCAAGTTTCTTATATTATTTCATTTTTCCGTCGTAAAAAGCAAGAGTATAGCAGTCACTTCCGGCTCTTTTCACGGACCCCCTACGAGAAGCAACACATTGCATCTATCGAAGCAGTACAACGCACCGCCTTAAGGTTCGTCACTGGGGATTATTCGAGATACAGCAGCGTAACACAAATGAGAGAGGCCCTTGGATGGGAGACACTTGAGTGCAGGAGACATCTGGCTACTGCAACTACCTTTTACAAGTCAATCAACAACCTCATCTACCTCCCCATCCCTAGCTCCGTCCGACCTGCTGATCCTCGACACGTCGCCACCAACACCAATGCCTACAAGTACTCCTTCTTCCCTCGCACAATCCCTTTATGGAACGATCTGCCTAGCTACTACAGCCGTCACTGCTACCAGTCCTGAAGCCTTCCAAGTATGTGCCCTGCTTATCATTAGAACCTTCTGCCACCCTAACTGGCCTATGAAACCTTATTTTTAATATTACATTATATTTATTTTTGTTTTTTCTAGTATCTTTTGGATTGTAATATGTGTGTACATTAGGCAGTTGTGAATTTGTAAGTGTGCAGACCGATATCCTGTAAAATGTATTTTAATTGGCATTCTTCTTTTAGCATCCTGTATCGTTGTAACACTATGGGGATTAAAATATAAGTAAGTAAGTAAGGGGCACTCAATGGAACTGTTCCTCAAAATATCTGTTCTTCAGGCAAATTTTTGTTGGCTGGGAGATTTGGAAAAAATAATATGTCCTTGGAAGGAAAGTGTTGTTGGGAAATAGGCAATTCAGGGTGTCTGAGGGGATTTGGTGTCTAGAATAGCTGGTATGTGCTATTTGTTTGAAGGGGTGAATTTCGCCCTAAGACCACACCCAATATCCTACGGATCCCCCACTGAAGGGTTGGAGTTTGCACTGCGACCACACCGAAACTGGCCATTAACGTCTGGACAGTACGTCTGCTGTTTTCACCGCTCAAGCGACCATTATATCACAGCTACTAGAAGACATAGAAAAGTAAGCAACAGAAAAGAACATAAGCCTCGTGAAAGAGCCTTTAGTTTATTTCTCTGGGAAACGTTACAGAGACGTCGACTAGCAGGCAACATTATCCAAACAAAAACGAGGCACGGGCAGTTACAACAAAGGCTTCTACATCAATGCAATTTCAGCAAAATTCAAATGAGGTTGGAAAACACTATGGCCAGCTGTATATGTACCCCCATTTCAAGGTCTCTTGGGTTAGACCGGCCAGAGTTTATCCACGAAATGATCAGATGACACCAGTAAGCCGTAGTAAGAGAAAAGTGCCACTACAAAGTTTCTTTGTCTTAGTAGTCGTCAGACCAACAACAACTAATTAACCCCGCCCTGCTAAAAAAAGAGCATTAACGGTAGTGATAGTACATCTTCTCCTAAAGGCCTAGAGTAGTATTTTAACTCAATTGACGAGTTACAATCTACACTTGATTTGATCACTTCACAATGACTGGACGCTTGAGCATTTTTCCTTAGGGTGGCATGCTTCAATAGCTTAGCATTTATGGCTATATATAAGATCAGGGCAAGCGTCATTCATAGGCTAGCATCAGCACAGGTAACACACGCGTAACTTCCTGAAATCTGCTCAAATTCCCCCTCCATAAAATAAAATACATATATGGAAGAAGAATTTAAGCACATCTCACGAAAAATAGCTATTTCGCAGAAATTGTATGATAAGAAGGGATTCGTGTCGTGGTACTATCACCCAGCCTGGGTACCATGTGGTATCAGCTTTAAGCGGGTTCAGTAGGACTCGTAATAAGAGGTTTGTCTTTTTTCTGTACGATGAGACATACATATCAACTCGTCAACCTAAGGAGGCCGAAGCCACCTTATAAACAGATGGTCACCATAAGACTTGAGCGAGGCAGGAAACCGCGCATGAAAAGTCTTTCCTGGCACCCAGGCAGTCCCGGAGTCTCCAAGTCTTGTAGCTTGTCAATCAAGTCTGTCGAGCAGGAGTTATAAATTTAAGGGAACGTCATGATTCAAAAATGGTTCACTCTTAAAATATTATTTTCTTGTTCTGTGCTAACTACATCCTTGAAGACCCAGGGGCAGATAATGGATGCTAGGGAAAGTCGCGTTATTTAATTTTTTCCCGCCCATTTAGACTTTCCCTCGCCCCCACTATCTGCCCCTGGGTGTCCAAGGATGTGCCAAGTAGTCCTGACTTAAAGTATCTTGAATATTAAAAATACAATAAGCGCGAGTACATATGGGTTACATATGAGAACATAAGGGTTAGAATTCCACTTGAAAATCCTTCAATAAGGATGACCGAGACCAGGTTATATGAGCCCGCGAGACTGAGCACCCCACCTGAACAAACCGCTGGATATCTAAGGTCTTCCAAAATTCTCATACATGTACTAGCAACACAAACGGACATAACTGATGACAGACAAAATCTACCCTTAATTGCTGTGGAGAGAAAATATCGGATTTAATCCCCCCCACCCTCAAAGGAACTAGAATATTGTTTTGTGGGCGGTGGGGGCTCTGATTCTCATTCATTTGAACTAGTTTCTGACACCCTTTGATAGCGATTTATTAGACTTTCAAAAGCAATAAATGATTCCCAGTGCGAGCTGTTAGATGCATCGATCGGTGTATGCCCTTGGTGTGAAAACAATCGTCAACGGAGGCGGGCCATTTTATACCCTGCGAGCAGAGGCCCTTCGATCTTCCTAGATAAGTCGGGAAGTTCGAAGGGCCTCTGCTCGCAGGGTAGCCATTTTAAAGTGTGCACCCTATAAAGCCGTGCCAATATCGATCCACAATTTTACAACGAACACCCACGCCTTTTTAGTAAGTGATCCGATAAATAAGATATCTTATGAAAAGCTCCAGAATCTTCAAAGATCAAAATTTCCATGTGCGTCAAAATCAGTTGAGCCAAACAATTACTGAACATTTCACCCGTCACAAACTTAAGTGAAAGAGGTAGTAGTGTGGCGAGGGACCACTCAGCTGATTTCATTATTTAAATACTTAAGTACAATACAGCCTACAGCTTGCATAGTATGAAATAAATAATGAGCTCCTTCCGGGTTCTCTTTTAGAATACATAGATCTTCACACAGATTACCTCAATATGATATATCTCCCAAGTTGGACGTGGGGAGCGGGGAGGGGAGTTTGAATATATAAAATACTGAAAACCAGAACGTTTTCTCAACATTTCACAGCCATGAAATGCGCATCTTGTAGCCCTTTTGGGACCTTATTACAGAGTGAAATGATGTTCCTACCGTTTCATATACGTCAACTAATGAAATGCCTACCCTTTCATATACCTGAAACCTGAAAAAGGTACCCCTTTCGGGCAGAGCCTTCGCGTATATTCCATTATAGAGAGTTCAAACGCGGGCATGAACCGGCCACAATTTAGGGAAAGGGCCATTTATTGTAATGAGTTCAGCACAACACAATGCACATTTGACCAAGCTGATCAACATCTGCCTGGCTTGTATAGCCCCGTATGCCTGTATATATCAAACATTTCAGAAGTCCCACCGTTCTTCGATCGAAAACTATCAAAGTTATTAGATTCCCATTTGATTTGCGGCGAAGTTTAATGTAATTAATCGGAGTAGGTCTTTTCACCTTGCGCAAGGTCTATTTTGGTATCCTCCAAAAGTAGCTTTTTAGATAATTATTCATTGAAATTTCTCATTTCATTCAGAGAAGGTTATTAAAATATAATGGAACGTGTTTTATGTGTAAAAGTAAATGCACAGATTAATAGACATAGATGGTACATGTAGTATTGTCAGGCCCCCTCCCCCCCCCCCCCCCCCCAGTAGTGTTCTTTTTTGAGAGCAATTCTGACGTAAATGGTTCGGTTAATGGTGCCTGTGATGACGTCATCAAAAGAGACAAGCAAACCTGCGTCATAAGTTAATTGTTTTAACCTAATAACGTCTTTTGTCACGGTTTCTGTTAGACGCTACACTCTTCGCAAGAATGACTGACATACTGAAATCATAAATTTACTGTTTTTATTTCGGCAGAAGAAATTGTGTGCAGGTTAGATTCGAAAAGGGAGTGATCATATATCACGCTACGCACGCTGCACGTGTTCCCGCTGCACGTGGAAAATTTATAGTTCACAAAATAAATAGTCAGATTGTTGATTTTTGCGAAGGTAGTTTTTTCCTTTTTGCCAATATTTAATCTTTTCATGTCATTATTTTTCGTCAGATTGAGTGGGACAAATAAAAAATCCGGAAGTTAATGGCACCGGAAACACGTTTCATGATTTTCGAGCATTTCACTTTTTTTGCCGGGCAATATGCACCTGTCACGTGACAATGTTGTCGCCCATATTGTCCGCGAAATATTTTAAGTCAGCGACAGTAGCAACTCTTTGGCCAGCGAAATTTGTCGCCTTTTTACGTTGATTGTGATTGATGTTAACAGAAAGTCCTTTCATGGTTTGTATGTAGAAGAACCATGACTGAGGACGGTCCACGTCGGTCAAGAGGAATAACTTTGCAGTGCGGTCTGGCTCGGGAGACCTACGGTTTTGAAGGGAAAGATCTTAACGCGCTGAAGGAACTGGCATGTTCGTTCCTCGACCAAAAGGTACAAATCGCTAACCCGCTACTTAGACCAGGTGCTCTCAGTGCCGTGAAATTGTCACTGATTTGAAAATCTCAATCTTATGTTCGTGGTTGGGGTCTCTCGTAGTGTGAGTTTGTCATTTGGAAACGACAATTTGACTGACGATTTGATCTGATCAATCGGCGTTGCATGTTTTTCAAACGTTATTTTTCATTGAGCTTATCTAACCGCTGTTCTTTATATTCAACACCATCCCTTTAAAATTCCCCTGACCGCGAGGGTTATAATTTTTGTTTTAGTTTATTTAACGGATTGTATAGGCATAAGCTTTAAATGACAGCTCGTGAAGGCCACTCTCAGTAAATCATTTTGTATTTATTTGTTATCATCTTAAGCTTGTATGCTACACAATCTTTACCCTACTTCGCGGGCAAGATATCTCAACTCAACCAAATCAGTTCGTGTGGCTGCGAAAGAAACAACAGGCGGCTATAACATACAAACAATGTCATATATATATTTTCAGTTCATTCAACCAAGGGTACCCAAGCAAGACTTGAGCTTACCATATTGGCAACCAATTTTGCCCGGCAAATTTTTTTTCGAAAACGTGTCCCTTAACGAAGAAGAATGGATCTAGAAATATAATTTACGTCGCTGTCAAGAGTACAAAATCTGCCATTTAAAAACCCATATTGTATATTAAATGTGAAGTGATTGATCTACAATCGAGGTATTAGTTTCGAATGTTGTCAAGATCTTAGATCGTAACGACGCCCAAGCAAGTATCAGCCGTAAAATTGCGTTTGAATATGTAGTTTATTGCCGATTTTTCATGTACATTCCACAGAAGTCGTATTATTGATATTGTCCGACGTTTTTTTCCTGAGAAAAATTTGGAAATGCAGAAGAAAGATAAAAAATCGAGCATCGAGACAGATATTGCTGTTCCTACTAATTCGAACTTCCTGTTGTAAAAAGGGGCCATTCGGGTGAATATAGATTAGAACAAAACTACTCCATACTGTTCGAAAAATATTTTCTTATTTTCTAATGGATTCGATGCTTAAGGCTATTATAATAAACTCGGGTTATACATTTGTGTTCTCTAAAAAATACACAGCGAACGAGTTTTGCATACTTACTTGTAGCTTCAATTTTAAAATAATAACATGTGCCCTGTGAAACAGTAGCGTCATGCATATAAAACACGCGATAACGAAAATTAGCTTGCAGCATGTTAAGAATGCATATTTTAGCCTCATCTTAAAAAAATATTGACCAATTTATTTGAATTGTCAGTGATTATTTTTTATCTTAATTTCTCGCTTACAGTAATGTTCAAAAAGTAATGTTTAAGGGGCAAAGAGGTAAACCAGATGCTAAAATGATGACCAAAATTAGTTAATTTGCGTGATGGTTTGTGAAAATTAAAGTTTTCACTTTCTCAAAACAGCTGTTGAAATTGAACTTGTTAAATGGTGTTTAAGAAGAGCTATATAGTTTATTTGTAAAATTTAACAATTTGAGTTTTTTCCTATTTGTCCATTGCATTGCTACCCACAGTTTTGCCGAATCTGTAGTCTACATGTTTGATAACAGACAAATTAAATATTAATAAGTGGCTAGTATTGTAGTCTATGCTTATCATTTAAGTTATAAGAAAATACCAGATGATGCTGGATATGAGATGTCTGTAAAATGTTTTCATTAATTCACTTGGTAGAATGTATCTTAGGCTGTTCCCAGAGAAAATGACTTTGGCCAGTGTCCCGCTGATGCTTCATAAAGCTTGATGACAGGTTTTTTTGGGCATCAGGTGACATTTATATTAGAAACCATTAAAACACAGACGATGTTATAGCATGATTTGTTGCTGTCTTGAGCAACAAATTTCTGAGCTGCATTTTTAACAATGAGTTCTGAGCAGCTGTTTGTAACATAAGTGATAGACTACGTTGGGTATTTTCCTGCAAAATCAGTTCATGCTCCTGATATCAAGTATTATGTCTCCTTGCATATATTACCCATGATACAGAACTCTCAAGTCTCACTCATTAAGCATTAAACTCATGCAAACCAATCCAATCGTGCGCTCTCACGCTGATTCAGCCAAATGTTTATTTCTCATGTATTTGAGGTCTCTGAATTGAGAAGTTGAAGATTGCTGCTTTAGTTGGGTACGTAAATAATTTTCAATCTTACAGGCTATAATAATAATTATTTTACTCCTTGTTTTCTGTTTCACACCAATCAGTCGGTTTAATGACTATTGTACCTGCTCCTGCTCTTGGTGACAGCATGTACATGTACAGCAAAAAGGTTTGGTGTCATAACATGTTAATATCATTTCTGGATAATTCAGACTGTTACATAAGTGTTGATATTTGTTAAGTTATAGCAAAACCTGAGATCTAAATACTTTCTTGAAGGCAGCACATTTCCACTCAGAATAAAGGAAAACACATATTAGCTATTTCAGTTTCTCCGAAACTTTCTGAAGAAGTGTGCCCCTCAGACTCCCAAGGATGGTGGCGACTGCAAAAAAACTCACTCTTTGTCATCAAGTTAACGTGAGAGCTCCGCATGATACCAGGGCATTATGCTGAAAATTATGCTTGGCTGGAGACTATCATTTAATGCCTGTTATTATGCTGGAACAAAACGACACTCTTCCACCTCGCCCAAAAATGTTTTGCACACAAGTGTCTAATGATCTTCAAAGGTATTCAGTTCCTAAAATGTCTGTGCTTTTATTAACGTTGTACATTCTCGCTGGTATTGGCTAAAACAAGTTATTGAGTTATTGACTCCTTTTCCATGAATTTAACTATTATTTGGGATGAAGAATATTTAACTATTATTCTTTGAAATCAAGGTGAATAGTGGCAGAATATTTACTAACCTGTGAAGCGGCGAGGTAAATATTACTAAGGCCACCATTCTATTTTTTGTTGTTTCTCGCAAATGCTGTCAATGATGGCTACGATTGAGGAGAGCGTTGTTTATCTGTAGTGTTTTTTTGCATTGTTTACTTGCTGGATGTACAATTTTGGAAAAAATATTAGCTAGCTTTCCTTGTTTTCTTCATAAATTAACTTCCCTTTTTTGGCAAAATTTGTCTTGCAAGGAAATCCTGAGTTCACAAAACGGTGACTAAAATATTATTAATGTCCTCGCTCTTCTGTGTAGGGATAAAAGTTGTTTCGAGCGTATAAAAAGTCAGCTACAGTGAATCACTGCACAATAAATCACCCTCTTTAAACACCATGAATTTTTTTCTCACCTTCAAAAACATCAGCACTAGGATGTCATTGTATGTTCAAAAACTTCTACCTCTGAAACTTTGGCAAAACACCCAGTCAGATTGCTTGAATCACCGAGATCACTGATGTTTGTTATATCGAGGATCTACTGTACATGGGTTTCAGCTCTGCAATACAACATATGATTATGCTAAGCAGTAAGAGTTTTTTGCCAACATGATGTGTTATTCCTAATGCCCCAGGCATGAAAAATTGTTGGTAATTCTTACAATGTATGTCGCAGGGCAAATCATTCCTACCATTGCTTTGAAGCCACATCCGTGAAGGTTCGTTTGCTAACAAAGTCTTTTTTTGGCTCTTGGTGGTGACGAGACAAACCTATTGTTAGATCTAAGGTGGTCTGTAGACTTTGTCTTGAAATTTATCGGGTCTGAGAGATATTTTGGCCCATATTGTGTAGATGACTTTGAAATTAATAAAACAATGATGATCTTGAATTAAAATACAAGCCTAAACCTAACCAGTAGCCAATGTTAATTAAACAACTGTCAGTGGCATTGTGATGAAGATTATGCAGGCATAATCCAGTATATCCAAAAATCATTGCAAAATGATACAAATGTAATGACTAGTGTCACTACTCTAAGTTTTGACCTATGATGAATTTGTAGTGATTTGTTTGAGATAAAGGAGACATTTACCAGGTGGTGAGCATCAGATTTTATGTGTAGTTTCATGTGACTTTTGATAACCTTTGTTGTAAACAAACCCATTCTCTCTCAGATACTGTACTTGTACGAACTACAAGTCACTATTTCAAGTTCACATTAACTTATATATTTTCCTTCCCTTTCACTTGTACTGTTTGAAAATTGAATTGAAATCTGACCCTCAGAAGGTGAATTGAGCAGAACATTTGAGGGGGCTACATGTAGGCTAAATAAGACTGCCCAACATTTTAAAGCTTGATTGTATTTTTGTAGTTGCGTGATTCATTCTATGAAACAACTCTATTATTTTAGCTACATATATAAACAAAAGCTTTTCATGGCTAGAAGTATCTTAATCTATTGTATGCCGGTCTACAAATAAATCTTAGCATTGCTTGGATTGGTCTGAATTACCAGCTGTTATGTAAGAACCTGTTAATTCTTACTTAGGAAAATGCAAGTTGTGCGAAATTACTGTTTTAAATACAGAAAAAACTCATAAAATTTTTACAGTAGGTGATTCTTTATATTTTAATAAGTATTTTTTGGTTTGATTTCATTCCAGTTCTCGGACCACTCGTGTATTGGCATAGCTGATAAAGTCATACTGTTTGTACATAACTACTCCTCTACAAACATCTTGGAAAAGTTAACAAGTGTGGAGCAGCTCAATGAGGCATCTGTTATTGAAGTGGTTGTTTCAGGTATGTTCAGATATTATGTTCATGAAAGCCCTATCAACCCTTTGAGTCCCAATATCCACACGCAAATTCTCTATACATTTCCTTAAAGAATGAGTTGAGAGAATTTGATAAAAGATCAAAGTATTTTCTCTTAGGTGATCATTTTATTAATCTCGTAACCTCACCTCATGATAATGTATGGATATCGTTAGGGGAAAATTGCTGTTGGTCACTATTGGGACTTCAAGGGTTAACATTCAGTACACAAGAATGTACATGATTGTATATGTTTGATTTGATTTCTAATTTTGCTTGTATGTCGGATGTCGAGCAAATTTTGAATGTTAATAATACATCAAATACTGTCATGACCAAAATTGTTTCAAATACCTACTTAAGAGTCAAGTGGCTGGAATACCACTTGAGTCATGGTAGCAGAAGATTAAACAAGAAATCCTTATTGTTGGGTTCCTTTGGGATAGAGCGGTTTTCACTTGACTGTCGTAAAACCAAAACCAAAGTAAATACACTAGCCAAAAAAAAAAAGTAGTAAAACCAAAACCAAAACCAAAACCAATTACTTTCGACAGTCAAGTGAAAACCGCTCTATGATCCTGATCAGGATCAGTGATCCAAGACCACTCGGACCATGGTACATCAATGAAGCAATGAATCCTTTTCCGGGGTGGATTTATCCAGGCATCTGATTGGGTGCGATAAAAAATCAGAAATTGTGTGATATTTTCTGGTTAGATTATGCGATAAGATAGGACTATTATGCGATAAATTGTGATTTTGTCAGGCCTAATTTACATTGTTTTACCAGGTTTCAAAGGAGAAAAACCACTTTAATGTTGTCTAACAGGCAATTTGAATGTAAAGGAATGATAAAACATCTATTTTAAAACAAAATAGTTAAAAAATTTTGATCCAGAAAGGAAAAAGGACCCTTGCTTAATATTACATAACGTTGTTACACCACTGACCACACTGCTTGTCTCTGAGATCAAAATGGCTGCCCAGATACCTTGATCGAAGGTTTCAGATGTCTTGCAAGGCTTTATTTAGTGGTAAATCACCTTAAATAACATTAAGATCGGGAAAATGTTTAATTAAAGTTAGAATTCCTTTTTTACGAATTATGCGATTTTCCTCAAATTATGCGATCGGATGCGATTTGAGGTCAATTGTGTGAAATTGCACCATTGCGTAATATTATCAGATGGCCTGTTTATCAGTTCCTTTCAAATTGATGTGCTGTGATCCAAGTAATCTTGGATCACTGATCCTGATCTGGATCATCCCAATGGAATGCAACCAGAGATTTGAAACTAAGCTGAGTTCTAGCCAGGGGGAGAGGGGGAGGGGAAGGCTATTTGGGGTCAATCTTTGCTGGTTATGCACTGTTGGCTTCTTAGAATCTCTACCCCAGTATTGTCTATTGTGTGGCCAGTTATACACCCCGTCTTAGTCACCTTTAGGCAGATGTAATTTAGTTTGCCAGCAAGTCTATTTATGCATCTGCCTTATAAAGCCTAGTACACTGTACATATAGGTCAGTCATCAAAAAAAATTAATGAATTCAAACATTTTTTCAAATTCCTACATTGTAGATTTAAAAAAATATTCTTAACCCAAAATCGGGGAAGTGTGATACCCATTCTAGTAACTTTTTTGAAAGTGTAACCCCATTATAGTCAATCCACTCATGAAAATGCAACCCCAGCCCATCCAGCAGCACATCCCTATTAGCCTGTTACAGCTGTACTGGGAAGTACCCTCCCTGAGGCTGAGTTTAAGAGGAAAAATGGAGGTGTCAGATACATTGTAGAGAGGCAGTGGCATGTGGCTCTCCAGCGGCAGCCCTAATACCTGCCTCTGGTTTCAAAGGGTCTGTGCCTCATACATTAGACTGTTTAGCCAGCAGCGGACTTGTGGGATGGTCCCCTCCTGCCTTCGATCCTTGCGTGAAAGGCATCAGCCGTCAATACAAAAAGTTTGGTGCATGAATCTTCACATAACAGCCTTGACATTAATTTTTCTTACATGGCCGTTACGTCACTTAAATGTGTAGTCGCGCTGTTCCAAAGTTCATCTCTTTCTGTAAATTATTTGTCAAATGTTGGCATTTTCAGGAGTTGAATTCTAACAGACTGTATCGAAGTTCAGGAAAAGAAAAAGCGAAGTTAGGCATTTTCAGGTCGTAATCGTACAGTGACGGCAAACAAAATAATGTACAAAAAAGCGTGATGCACGGGCAGAGTTGTTGTTTTGCCAATTTAAACCTATTGCATTTTTGCCGTTCTCGTTGACGTCACCGTCCTCGTTGCTTAAGCTCCCTTATGTTGATAATTATAGTGGCAGAAGTATTACTTTAAGTATTATGTTAGAGCAATTTTCGTATGACCTTGAAATGAAAACGCGCGAACAAAACAAAAATAATAAACGAACGGAAATAAAGCGATTTGATTGGTTTATCGAACGGATACAAAATCACCTGGCTTTTGGTTGGTTAAGCTAACGTTCGGCTGAAAAAACTTCAAGTCAAGTCAAGTCAATTTTTATTACAATTTCATGCCCGAAGAACTTTCTAGAAATCGCTTTGACGTCATACTGCAACACGATTGGTCAATCGAACAATGCCTTCTCCATATTAGGGTTTTCTTTGGCGGGAAAACGAAGAGTCCATGTTTTGTTCTTTTCATCCATTGGCTGATAAAACAAATAGCACTTACGGAAACCATTTTTCAAGGTCATACGAAAATCGCTCTAATGGGTACCCTCTGTGCTCCAACAGTCCCCTTTCAGTCACCTACCCCTAGCTTATCTCTTGTTGATAGTTTTAATAGGGCACAATTTTAGTTACCGTTATTTTCTGTTGATAATTTTTCAATGCCACTTGTTTTGTAGCAAAAGTTCCCGAGGATGAGACAATCATTCGACCACACCTTCTGACGGTCCACTCCTACAGATCTCCTACATTTTGTGACTTTTGTGGTCAGATGCTTTTTGGCCTCGTAAAACAGGGACTCAAATGTGAAGGTATGAAGGCCACGGTCAAAGTCATTAGACACCTCAGGATCAGGGTTTGGCCATCTTCCAGCAAACGGCAAACCGCGGTTTGCGATTAGTGGTTTCACGTTGCCCGTCTGTCCCAGCCCATCATTTGGGACTTAAGATTTAAAAGGAGGAACGTATGGACAAACTTGAAGAAGGGTGAAACGGATTATAATCGTGGTTTTTTGATAACTTGTTAGCCTAACCCTTTTTCAAAGTTCAGTTATCTTGTTTGTGACGTTTGGTATAATGCTAAGGAGACATTATTTGTGTGACACGAAGCTGTAATTTTGCCATTCACAACTAATTTCTCAAATTATATACACTTTAGCCAAAAAGGCCACTGAAATTATAAAACAAAAAGGAACTAAACGGTCAGGACACAGCCACTTTAAGGTCTTTGTTGTCAAAACTAAGTGCCTTCTCCAGTCTCTCATTTTCATACATGTTATCTATGCAGTCAACGATGAATGTCTTCTGCTTTCAGGCTTCTTCTTTCCAATTGCTTAAATTGGAAAATTAACTGCGATGATCATTCTTCACTCTCATCTACTACCGCAGTTCAAAAATGAATTATTTCATATACTTCACATCATTTCACTCCTCACGGGAGATATGAACTCAATAAATTGACCTCACTCCCAATGTGTGGCTTCATAGCTCAGTTGGTAGAGCAACGCACCGGTAACGCGGAGGTCACGGGTTCGAATCCCGTTGAAGCCCTGATTTTTTCAGGCTTCTTCTTTCCAATTGCTTAAATTGGAAAATTTACTGCGATGATCATTCTTCACTCTCTTCTGCTTTCGTTGCAGGATGTGGCGGTAATTATCACAAGAAATGTGCATACAAAATACCCAATAACTGTTCAGACTCAAGACATCGCACTAGCTCCACCATAGTAAATAGTCCTTCGAATACCAACACCCTTCCGAGGCCGTCATCACAGGTTGTTGACCCTGTTTTACTTCAGCATTCTAACTCGCTAAATGACAGCATGCCATCATTGAAAGAAAGAAGAGCTACATGGAGTGGGCGATCAGTGTGGATTGAGCCAGCTCTCTCAGGAAGAATTCAAGTGCCACACTCGTTTGCTATTCATTCATACAAGAGGCCAACGAACTGTCAGATATGCAAGAGACTGGTCAGTGATATGTCTCCTATTCAGTTTTATTCAGGGATAATTTTATCACTAACTTGGGGACAGGGATTTCCCCGGGTACTATTAGCATGACTGCTGCCTTCTTTCATCGGAAACGAAAGAGGAATAGGATAAAATTAGAACTTCTTAGAGCTCTGTTCAGTTCTCCTGCTACTAACTGCCTATACCCAACAAATTCAATCTTTGTGAAAGCCATGTAGTTCCTCTTCGTTATAGGCAAATTCTTGATCACAAAGTTTTTCCCCCTTCCCAATTGTAACTACATATCATTTTGTAAAGTTACAAAAAAGTCAAGTTCTAAATTCCTAAAGAGCAGAGCATTACCAAGTCTGCTACACAGCCGTTTTTAGTGTCGTCACGCAACGCTCCTCCCCTCTAACGGCTGCTGAAAACCGACTTAGTGTGGAGGAGCATTGCGTGACGACACTAAAAACGGCTGTGTAGCAGACTAAGCATTACCCCGCCATGAAAATAATTTCGTCAGCATATGCCTAATTAATTCTTGGTAATATGTGATGTTGAAGCCCAAATTTGAACTGAGAATGTACAGGTTGTATGGAGTTTTAGACACTTTGCGTCTCAAAAACTTGTTAGTTGTCTGATGGCTTCAAGGTACGGGAAAACGGGCAGCAAAAAACGTGAAACGAGTTGAAGAGCGATCATCATGTTGCGCGTTTTACTATTCCACGAAAAAGAGAAACACTTTGCAACCTTATTTGTTGCAAAGCAGGTTCGAACTTTTTGGTAAAACGCGCAACATCGCTCTTCAACTCGTTTTGCAGCGATGTTGCAAAACAAGTTGCACGCTTTTTAGTTGCCCGCTTTTGCGGTAGCTTAAACAAATGGTGCTCTGAATTTAAGTGCAGTTACTTGATCTTCTCAAGGGAAATGCGGTCAATTTTCTTTTTGCAGTTGAGAGGTTTGTTTCGTCAGGGACTTCAGTGCAAAGGTAAGGAATTTTAGTGTGAATTATCACGGATAAACTTAGGTTCGCCAATTCTGGGCAAGGAGACCGCAACATCATGTGGCACCAATTACTGCGGGCCCGTAACAGTCCCTCTTGCCGATAGCCTGCGTGGCAGGCGTTTGAAAGGGAAGGGAAAGGGCGTTTCAGGTGCGAGAGAAACCCGAAGGTCCCTTCCTTTCCCTTTCAAACGCCTGCCACGCAGGCTATCTTGCCGTAAGAGATGGATCACCACACCGGGGAGTACGTCACCTACTCTTTACGAACAGCGTGTGGGTTCTTTGATGTCCTTCAGAATTTATACGCGCCGGAGTTATGAGACAGGAACTATGGTTTATCGTCCTTATCCGAGAAGGCTAGAAAGTTTAACCGTTTGCAGGTGGCTTTTCAAAGGCAGCACTTTCTCCCCAGTTATTTAAAGACCCTGAGTGTTGGTTTGGCCGGGGTTTGAACCAGCGGTCTCTCGCTCAGCAGACCGGTGCTTATCCGTTAACCGGGCGGCGGTTCCGTACCCGCCGTTTTGTTTCCCTTTCAACATGTAAACTCTCATTTTCTTCAGTGGCGGATTCAGACCTGTAAGTAGTTGGGGTTTAGCTTATTCAGCCCTGAGATACGAGAGAGAGCTGGCCTCCAAACTAATTTTTCTCAGCCCTAAAGGCCTCAGTTTGGCCTAAAAATAATGTTGGGGCCCGGGTTTCCCGGGATCCTTTCCGAGATCCGCCACTGCCCTTTTCTGTACCGATCTACAACATTTTTTCGTCACCGGTCGCAAAAAAAAAAAGAAAAAAGAAAACTCAGGGCTTTTAACTCCCGTGTCCCTTTACCCGTTGGTACGTTGCAAAACTTGTTGGTGTAAACAATCAGATTTTATCTGGAACCGTGATTTGTTTCCTCCCATGCCGTTCCGTCATTTTTAACGAATGAACGGGCCTTGAATATGGGCATGTTAGTGAGTGACTAATTTCCTTTTTTTTGCAGATTGTAAGTTCAATTGTCATCGGAGATGTGCAGAGAAGGCGCCAAAGAACTGCCGAGGTGAAGTGGCAATGATAGATACAGGTGACTTGAAAATACAATGGGATTTTTGGAAACCTAAAGAGCGTCATATCCCGAAGTTGATCCTATGTCATATGCACCATCAGTATACCCTTTAGCTGGCGAATGTTTTTTTTTTTCCTTTTTTTTCTTATTGACCAGACACAGCGAGTTATCAGTTGCATTCATTTTTGCCTTTATTTTCACTTGTAATGTCATAAAACCAGTTTTGTATGGCGTTTTTATAATTGGCTTTATTTTTGATTCTTAGCCTCGCTATATTCAACTGATTCGAGCACCATTTCAGAAAGTTTCTCGGAGATGGATCTGTCCCATGATATGACCTACGGGGAGCATGATGAGTATGAATGTGAAGTAGAGTCGGCCAGCCGAAGTAACCAGGAGGAAATCTGCGAGCCTCCAAGTCCTTCGTCGCCAGACAGCGATCAGCAACAGCTGACTCCGACGATTAGCAATAATATTCCTCTTCAGCGGATTGTTGTATCGGTAAAACACACCAAGAGGAAAGGATCCAAAGTTCTTAAACAGGGTTGGATGGTGCACTTCACTAACAAGGATATGCAGGTTAGCACATAGCCTTCCAAGCTTAAGTAAGGCAGCGTGGCTGACCGGTTAGAGTGCTGGAATTGTAATCCGAGGGCCCCGAGTTTCATCCCCGTCCTACCCGCTGGCTGGATTTGTTCCCGGTAGTCCCGAGTTCAACTTCACGGTCACGATTGTAAGACAGCTGGTTTGTCTTTAACCGGGCTGTTGGGATTCTTTAAGTTGTTATGGTTTATCCTCAAATGTTTGTTTCTGGCCTAATTTGTGGGCCACCTATTGTGTTACCCCAATAAAGTCAATTTTTTTTAGGGCTTTGTCACGCGTTCGTAGGGAAAGAACGTGTAACTAAGCCTAGCCGGCAAGCAGGCTGCCTCAGGGGCTCTGTGGGCGGGGGAGATGAAAGTTTTCTAGCTCTCTCGCCCCCAGACCTCCCTAAGAGAGCTTGCTCGCAGGCAAGACGAAACCCTAAGAACGCCTGCATGGTTGTTAAAAATTCTCAACCTCCGAAAATGCATTTATTAGGCGAACTCGGTCCGGCTAACAGCCTGAATCCTGCACAAATTATTAAAAAGGACGTTTTGTAAAATTAAATACAATTTGTCGAAAGCCAAGGTCGAGAATTTAATAAGACAATTAATTTATTCCTTGCGCCTTTATTGGATGCGATATTGGTTCTATTCAATATCCAGCGCCGGCTTATAAAAAAATGTTATTTTTAATCATTCCGCTTGTTTTTCTTTTTTCTTCAGAGAAGAAGGCATTACTGGAGACTAGACACGAAGTGTTTGACGCTGTTCAAGGACTCGACAAGTAGCAGATATTACAAGGTAACTTAGCTATGGAGGTTCAATGGTTCTTGCCATGATGCGAAAGTTGTCAAAGACGAGATGCAGTGCCGCCGGCTTGAACTGAAGGGTCGGACATCGGTCGTTTCGATACAAGTCATTTCAATGCAAGGTTGCGCAAAAATTTTAACCACTTTTAGTATAGTTTCAAGTGTAGTTAGTTTTAAGTATAGTAGCGTAAATACACTGTAGCCTCGAAATAAACTTATAGAGACGAAAAAAGGATGAAGAACTAACCTAGCCAAGTTATCCCGCAAAAGAAAATATATTCTAAGTATAATAGCTTTTTTGTAGTTTTGCAGAATTTTCATGTTCTTTTTTCGCTTCTGCAGGAGATACAGCTGTCAGAAATTCTTTCGGTTGACTCGAACATCGACCCCCTAGCAACGGATGCCACACGAGCTCCACACTGTTTTGAGATGAAAACACGTGACATGGTCTACTACGTAGGGCAAGTCGAGGACGAGAACGAAACACCAGACCCTGATAGTGGCATAGGAACAGTAGCGGGGCAAGCCTGGGCCCATGTCACGCGGTCCGCTCTGATGCCAGGTTGCGTGACACCGACAACAAGCAGTGCCCCAGGATCAACAGCTGGTAATTAAAATTAGCCTGTGTAGCAAGCGTTTCCTCGCGAGTTCGTCGAGAAAGTTGCTCCCTTAATTAAAATATGAAACGTTTTTAGTATGACACCCATGACGCAGTCCCTTTAAATTCACCAGCCAGCACTTTTACAGAAGTTTTTGTTAAGTTTAGCGAAAGGTAAAGCCTATGCTTTTCTAAACAGCCATGAGTGACTAGAAAGAGCTACAGTGATTGTCCACCATTTAAACTGAGCGTATAATATTTTACCATTTTCAAAAACTTAGAAATTGTTCATATAGCCCTTTTGTCATTTAATGGTATGGTGAGACAGTTAGGTTATTCCCCACAGACCGCCTAAGTTAAAACCTTTTTGCATAGCACACCAAAAAAGCCACAGAATTTCCTCTGAACAGTTTTCGTTTGAATTATGTGATAACTCTGGGAACAAGGGTGTCACCAAGGGGTAGGGGATACAAAGTGTCCGTACCGAACCTCTCATCCCTGGGAACAAGGGTGTCACCCAGGGGTGGGGGATACAAAGTGTCCGTACCGAACCTCTCATCCCTGGGAACAAGGGTGTCACCCAGGGGTAGGGGATACAAAGTGTCCATACCGAACCTCTCATTTTGTTTCTCCTAAAACTCAACAACAATTTGCCAAAGTGTTGTTTATTAATTTTCCTGTTAGCTGTCAATAACACAGATGTTGAGATGGAAGTTACACAAGAAGAAGAGAGACCTAAAGATTCACACACGGTAAGTACACTTTACTCACGTGGTAAAATAACTTAACTCACATTGTTGATTAACCACAATCAGATTCACTTCGCAAGGTAACTCTTGTCACGTGATAAGGTCACTGTACTATCGAGGTAAATTAGGTGGTCGGTGAAAAATCAAACCAGCCCACTTTCTTTCAAAAGACATAATAGGTGCCTATTCCCACGAAGACCTTGATGAGCATTGTGCTTTGAATTATATTACTCGAACCCTAACCAGCTCGGTCCAATCAATCGGTTTCTCTTGGTAACACTATCTGTATTGCTCGAACAGAAGAAGAGAAGAATTGGGGTGAGATGGAAGAAGAGCGCGTCTCGTTCTTGTCTTGTTTGTTTGTTTTTGCCTGTTCGTTTTGCTAGCGTCCAGAGAAAAGATGCTCAAAACAATCTTCCTGTTAGCCTGCGAACAGGCTGCCAAGTGGAGCGGGGCGAAAAAGAGCGTAGCCTCGAGGAGAAAAAAGGCACCTTTTTTTCCCCCCAGGCCACGCTCTTTTTTGCCCCGCTCGACTGAAGTACACATTTTTCACTCAAGGGAATAAGTTTATCCTGCAGTTTTTTTTGCCATCAGTATTGTTTGGGACGTTTTGAAACCAGTTAAACATTGCATTTTTGGTCTTTTAGGATATTAGTCACCTGTATCAAGTATTCCCTGATGAAATTCTTGGATCAGGACAATTTGGAATAGTTTATGGCGGTAAGCTGTCGCTGTATTTCTTCCATTGAAATATATCTATTTCTGAGCTTAGTTATCACGGGAATTGTTAAAAGTGGAAATACAGTACTGCGGTTTTACTTGAATAGCAGTTCAAAGTAGCTAGACTCGGTTCATGTTGAATTTAAACAAGCTACTGTAATTTTCAAGGAGCAGTTGAAGCACTTTATTTTTGCCTACTGAAAAGAATCTGAATTATTAACTGTAAACCTCAGAGTTTAATATTGACCATAGTTAATAGTTTGAAGTCAGGATATGAAGCCCGTCAGACTTCTTTGTTCTATGTTTTTGTGTACCTGACGGTGTACAATTGCAACGTTCAATAGCGTTCCTATCATTTTAACATTACTGACCAATAAACACTTCGCGTAACTTTATTCAGTCACAATTTGCCAACAGAAAACAAAGGATTGTGTACCTTCACGGAGCTTCCAACATAAACTGCAGCACCGTGGTTTTATCTTTGATGCTTGTTGTGATTCATAAAGCGTCTCCTCTAGTAACTATGTTTTGACTTAGAGCGCTTTTCAATTGAGTGTCGAAAACCAAAACCAAAGTAATCACAACTGCCTATCAGAGTAAAGGAAATTATCAGAGGGAGCCAATGGCAACTCGAACTAAACGCGTGTAACCGGCCTGTAGCGCGGGAAAACGCGATTGACCAAGGAGCGATTGGTTTTAGTTTACATCTGATTGGCTGAGAGGGTGGCGCGAGTTTTCTAGACCAATCAAACAGCGCAGTAAAGCAAAACCAATTCAATCCTGGATTACTTTCAACACTCAATTGAAAATTGCTCTAATACCATTGCAGTTTACTCAATACCAGTGTAGGGTAAATAGTTAAGTATGAGTAAGGCCGTTTTATGGTTCATCGATTGATTTATCTCCCAGCTGGTACACAAGCAGTGGTTTGTCAATTTTGCAGGCCGTACTGAACTGTATGGCCTGCTAAATTTTGAAAATTTTCTTTCCTGCGCGTCCGATTAACATCATATCGTAATTATCGTACTAACGGGAAAAAAAATCGGTCTGTAACATACAGTGCAGACCTCAAACTGGGTTAGTAAGAGGTACATAAATGTATTTCACAAGTGAGTTTCATATTTATGATTAAAATCTGAGTTATTCTTAGTGACATACAACTGTTTTTTTTCAAAAATGAAATCTTTACTAAGATTTATTTTTTGCCTTTTATAGGAGTTCATCGTGAGAGTGGGCGAGATGTGGCTATCAAAGTTATTGATAAACTTCGTTTCCCCACCAAACAGGAAGCTCAGTTAAAGAATGAAGTTGCGATTCTCCAGGCTAGTAGCAATTAAGCTGCAATTACACCTCCGAATTTCTACATTGCCCTTAAATAAATGCCGAGAGACAACTGAAAGTAAACCGATGGCTAAAATGGCAATGCTTTGCATCCCAGGTCACTCTGTAGCTTGAATGTAGTACATTGAAGGGGCTATTTCAATCTATTTGCTATACTCTTGATAGTTAAAACTTTTTTTCACATCAATTGAGTTTGTAAAATAATGGTCCAGTGTTAATATTTAAGATAATACTTAGGTATTGAAACGTTTTCTGTCGTCTACTGCAACGGATGGCGAGGCCGATGGACATAGATTGAGACTGAAGTTTTAATGCTATGCCTACAAAAATTATCGAAAAAATTATTATGCTTTGTGCCCTCTGACGAATATCGCACTCCGCTCATTGATGTATCTGTGGATGAGTGCCGATGTTCGACAAACTCTTCTTGATTGCGCTTACTTACCTATTCAGTCGGAAGATTTAGCAAAGACAACGCCACGACTGTTTGGACCGCGTGCGCGGATCTTAAAGCCGACTTGACCAATCACGAAGCAGCAAATTGATTACCAGAAGTCGCGTTCAATCCTGATCTAGCACCAAGATCTCGTCTTGTCTTGTCGCCTTTTTCGTTTTCTTATTTGACGTTGCGTTGTCTTTACAAAATCTGCCTATTATTAACTTGAAAGATCAGGAACTGTTTGCTTGATTATTGGTGCCGCCTTTTTAAAGATTTTTGTCAACCTCATCCCTAGGCCAGAAGCGCTGTGCGAGTGAGCGCAGGAGGCTTGGCAACGAACGCGATGGCGCGCTCGTTCCAGGCGAATTCACTCGACACGCTTAACGGGTGACTTCATATCCGAACTCGCCAAGGGCAACTGGAAACGAGGCTGCTTTTTTGCGTGAGGTTGCCGTACGCGGCGTAGTGCTGCTGATTGTGGGTTTGTATTGATGACTGTTACCGGCGCGGAAACCCACGGAATAGCCAAAAAGCTTTGACTAGAAGTGTAGCTTGGGATCGGCATGTCAAGTAACTAGTTTGTATTTATTTTACAGCACGTTAAACATCCCGGTGTTGTGGGCTTAGAGAAAATGTTCGAGACACCTGAAAGAGTAAGTATGTTCAGGAAAACTCATCATCATACATCACCATACCCAAACACAATGAAACATGAAATTTCATAAAGCAAAGATGAATGCGCCACTTTATAAGCGACCAGGGTACTGGAGCCGAAATTTTGCTCCGCGATTGTTTCTGGGATTGTTACTTGGGAGGCGCCAGTCAGCTATTGGCCAATTTTTTCTCCCTGTCCACAGCAACCCCAGAGGTCTTTGCGAAAGTGAACTCGTCCCAGTTTCCTTATTGTTCAACCCTCTAAGTCCCAAGAGTGACCAAAATCAATTTGCCCCTAACAATATCCAATCAATTAAGGTTTCTGGAAAACTGCCCACCCAGCCCTCCCCTAACCCAACATTTTGCCCTAAGTGAGAAGTAAGTGTTAATGTTGACTTAGGGGAGGGGTAGGTGGGCAGTTTCCCAGATACCTAAATTGACCCACAATATCAATACATAGTAAAGAGGAAATGTTGCAAGAATTAATAAAGTGATCAGCTAACAGAAAATGCTTTGATATTCAAAACAAATCCTCTTAGGTAATTGTCAAGGAAATATGTGGAGATCGGTCTGGAGAATTTGGTTTTTGATACTGGAGCTAAAAGGGGTTAAAAACCACAACAAGTAGACTTCTCAACGATGCATTTGGCGAGAGCTCCTCTAATATTAGCGGTAATCATCTTGTTTGTCTGGTTTAGGTATTTGTCGTCATGGAAAAAATGAAAAGTGACATGTTGGAGCTTATCTTGTCAAGTCCTAAAGGCCGACTAGACGAAAGATTCACAAAATTCCTTATAACTCAGGTACGATAAAAGACGATAGACTCCCCAGACCAGTCCTATAGTGGTGTGCCTCGATACTATACTGAGACTCACTACCAACCCGATCTGACGCTTAAGGAATTTTCTTTGTCTCGCGCTCATGGCACGACGAGTATCACATTCTTATATATTTCGTCTCACTCTTGATAATGATCAGTAGGAAGAAATCGGGAACTTAAGCAACAACGACGGCTACGGCTACGAAAACGTCGCCTAAAAAGTGGATTCGCGCTACTTCAAACTTTATCGCACTTATTCCAACTCGTTCAATTCGTCAAATGTTGGCAAATTTTTGGTAGGGTTGAATACTAAGAGACTGTATCAAAATTAAGGAAAACTGAGATAAAGAGAGTGATTGTCGTGTGTTCCCGTCCTCGGCTCAACGTGAAATTAGGCACTTTCACGTTGTAGTCGCGTAGCGACGGCAAAGAAATGTACAAAAAAGGGTGACGCTCGTGCAAAGTTGTTGTTTTGCTATTCTGAACCTATTGCATTTCTGCTGTTCTCGTTACCGTCACCGTCGTTGCTTAAGCTCCCTAATGATACACTGGAACGTAAAAAATATTTGCGTCGAGACATTTCAGCCAAATCACTTGGCTTTCATCACTCGAAAGTTAATTCAAGGCTACATAGCGGTCGTGTGACCTCAGGTCGGTCACATGATAGGAGAATTGCATAATGGATGTTTGTCAGTTCTAGCCCTCCATCGCCGCTAACAGAGGGACGCGTTCTTTTAATATCCACAGCCTCCTAGATCGTCCTTTTCAGAGTGTTGTCTTCCGCGAGTATAATCTTCACGTTACAAGATGTGATGGGATGACCTGATGTAGAGCAATGTTCTTGTATTGCAGACGACGTTTTAGGTCATGACGAAATATATCGAGCTAGTGGTGGATCCAGGGGAGGGGCCTGCCCCCCCCCCCCCCTCCCCGCTTATTTTTAGACCAAACTGAGACCTTATCTGAAGGTCTGGATCTGCCACTGTAAGCATGAGACGCAGTGTTTCATCACCAGATGAAACACGGAGAAGAGAGTTGAAAATACGTTGGCAACGGAGTATTTTTTACGAACTTCTGGTGATGAAACACTGTGTCGAATGCTTGATATAACTTCTCCAAAAAATTTATTTTAGAAGGAGAAATTAAGAATGCAAAAATGAGCAGTTTTTCATCTGATTTCCGAACACTCATTAAACATGATAATGATGTTCGAATCATCGAAACTTCTGAAGTTTCAAATTTTCTTGCTGACTGCTTCAACAAGCAACTGACCATTGCGTCTCCTTTGGTATTGCAGATTTTAGTAGCTCTGAAAGATCTTCACGCCAGAAACATCGTTCACTGTGACCTAAAGCCCGAGAATGTGTTACTATCTTCAGTTACCAATGAATTTGGCTATCCTCAGATTAAACTGTGCGACTTCGGTTTCGCTCGTATAATCGAAGAGAAGTCGTTCCGTCGATCTGTGGTCGGAACACCAGCTTACCTTGCACCCGAGGTCCTGCTTAATAAGGGGTACAATAGATCGCTGGATATGTGGTCGGTTGGTGTCGTCTTGTATGTAAGGTAGGCCTCGATATTACTGTGCCGTGGATTAGTAAAAGTCAAGAGCACAGTTAATCGGAACTCATAGTTGTTATTTCTGAAAATTTTTTTCAAGTCGGTAAAAGTAAGGTGAAGTTAGCATGCCGACAGCCGCCCCTACCCTTAAACAAAATCGGGGATTTTTTATGAGAGAGGTAGGGTGGAGATGGGGGCTGTAAAAAGGCTAGGTTGAGTCTGCATTCGAGCCAAGTGGCTCACCAGGCCGGAGCGTAATCCGGTTTTGCAAGTATTAAACGACTAAGGATATTTCAATCCCCTCGGTCGGGTTGCCTGTGCTTGTACTGATAAATACAGCTGGGTTCACTCTGGGGGTTGAAGTGTCTTGCCCAATGAGTGATGACACAGCACAATGTCCCTGCAAAGTCTAGTGCACTTGGCATTGGGTCAAAGCGCCTCAGATCCTTATAGTTGTGGAGGAAGCGTCGTCGAGCGGTTATAGCGCTTAAATTGTAATGCGGAGTCCCCGAGTTCAATTTCCTCCCTGACTGCTAGCTGGATTTGTTCTCAACAGTTCCGAGTTCAACTTTTTAGTCATATCTGTAAATAGTCAACTGGTTTGCCTCTGGCCAGTTGGGATTCTTAACCTTGTGGGCCACAAAGAAAACCTTTGGTTCGCTAGTGAATGTGTTACCGCTTTTCAAGTTAGGGTTTTTAAGTCAGGGTATAGTTACCCTATTTAGAGGTGTTCTTTACTTTTTTCTTCAGTTTAAGTGGTACTTTCCCGTTTAACGAAGAAGAAGATATACAAGATCAGATTCACAATGCTGAGTTCATGTACCCACTGGATCCATGGCAGGAGATTTCAGCTAATGGTTTGTGAAATTATATAGACATCATGAAGCGTCCACTCTCTCGGTCCTATAAATCTCTTTTTCTCAGTGTCGCAGTGTCAGTGTTCGTATCGTTATTTAATATTGTTTTGTGCCAGACAGTGATCCCTAATTGCACAGAAAATTTTTCGCTTCCACTTCATTTCGATTACGAAAACGTTTGAACACTGTCTCAGTGCGGCAGTCTTCAAAACTGCTGTCTGGTGGTTGAAATGCACCGTTTCATGGCTAGTCAGCGAGAATGATGCTTTCACAAGCAAAAGCGCATTAATTTAGACGAATGGTAGTTTCCTACGCAGCCCGTAATTTGTGACGCCACGTCACGCTCTTCCTGACAACGGCTGCGCGAGAGATTAAACGAATAGTTCGGGATGTGCGTCCAGTAACTCTCCCCCACCCTTTTTTAGTTTCAGCTCCGTCCTCACACACTCTCTCTTTCATGCTCTTTCATTTTTGAGTTATTGCGCGGCTTCTTTCCACCCAGGATTCGACTCTTTTCGAGTATATTATTAGTTCTCTGAATCTTACCCAGGGTTCCCCGGGGTGTCTTGTTCACTGACTGGTCGTTGGGGAAAAAAGTGGAAGTGGAATCGGGAAGAAAATGATTGGTCATCCTATTATATTGCTGTTTGGTCTAACACCAACTGATTTGGTGTTCCAATTGTGTGTTTCACCGGCTAACTGTCGCCATTTGCGTCCATGACAAAGTCGCGTTGCCTTTAATTCAATTTTATTATACAGTGGAACTTCCTTAAGCGGCCACCCAAGATGTCGTGAATTGTCGGACACTTAAAGGGACTGTGTCACGGCAGTCCACTTATTTTGTTTAATTTTGCCAATTTCTCCCCCTCAGTAGCTATGGAACTTAAAGTAAGCAAAGAAACTACATGTAAATGACAAAATCAGAGATCCTAGACAAACAAATATGTCTCTTGAGCATTATTTTGAAGTTGCAAGCAGCAGGTATCAACTTTAAAAAACTGTAAGGCTGAACAGTTTTCAAAAACCCTAATTTCAATCCGTTTCAGTCCTCTTCAGTTTAGCCCATCCGTGGCAACTGTTGTTTCTGATATGTTATTTTAACCTTCCTTTAAAGTTTTAAGCGGTTATTTTTATGTTTCTCTTAATTTAACGGGCATTTTGTAATTTCCTAATTTGGCTGACTTTCGTGACACAGCTCCTTTAAGGGAGGCGGTCCTTTTACGAGAGGTTCCAACTATAGAGTCATGGTCTTTTATGAGAAATGGTCCCTTAAAATGGTTTTTCAACTGTCTTTGTACTGAAACGTCTTGTATGAATATGAGGTCAGTTCATGTTGCAACAATATCTTCTTTTTCTTTCCAGGTATTGACTTAATTAAAAACCTCTTACAACTCCAACAACGCTGTCGATTCACGTGCGATAAGTCGCTCATTCACGCGTGGCTCCAGGTAAATAACCACCACGTAATTCTCTGTCAATAACAGGGAGCTTAAGCAACAAAGACGGCGACGGCTACAAAAACGTCACTTAAAAAGTGAATTCGCACCGCTTCAAACTTTATCGCGCTTATTCCATCTCGTCTACTTCGTCAAATGTTGGCAAATGTTTTTGGAGTTGAATTCTAAACGACTGTATCAAAGTTCGGGAAAAGAAAAGAAAGTTGTTGTCTTGTGTTCCCGTCCTCGACAAAACGTGAATTCAGGCACTTTCACGTTGTAGTCGGGCAACGACGGCACAGAAATGTACAAAAAAAGCGTGATGCACGTACATTGTTGTTGTTTTACTAATCAAACCTATTGCTTTTTGGCCGTTTTCGTTGCCGTCCGCGTCGTCGTTGCTTAAGCTCCCTAGTTATAATGAACTGTTACTTCAAAGCTTACTGGGCTAAACAATTCTGATTGTTGATCATATGTAGAATTCTGTTCATTGAAAAGTGAACACTTATTAGTTCCTCAATATAGATGTCAATCAGAGGGTTTTTTGCGTGACGCGCTGTCCGTTTTCGGTAGAAAAGAAATGGGTGCTTTGGGTGTCACTTCTCGTTAAAAATGCACTTTATTTTAGTGCCGATGCGTTTAGCTCGAAAGTATTAATTGGGGACACTATTTTTACGTTCCCTATTGGAGAAGGGACCACCATTTCACGTGGTCATCCGAGCCACACGAAGGTGTAGCCGCTGGCATTGCAAAGGTAGTACCTTCATTTCTCAGTTATTTTGAGACTCTGAGTGTTGGTTCGGTCGCGAAGTCTAACCCGCGACCTCCCGCTATGCAATCAGGCGCTCTACGGTCTGAGCTAATCCTGCGGCGATTAACTGTTTTTGAGCGATGAAGTATGTTGCACCGGTAACTAACCACTCATTGAACTGAGTGTTCAAAGCAACTTCCTTCTTTGAAATCATCGTATTCTTTTTCAGGACTTCCAGACCTGGCTGGACTTGAGGAGTCTGGAAGGTGCTGTTGGCGAGCGTTACCTTACACACGAAAGCGATGACGCCAGATGGCAAGAGTACAGTGAACAACTCCAAGCCAGTCAACACAGAGAACCAGCGCGGGAAACAACGCGGCCGACCAATAACAGATTTTTCCCGCCAATGTCACCAACAGAACGCAGGCTGCAAACGAGTATAAGCTTTTTGTGAGACAGCTGTGCTCGCATTTTTAATGAATTGGTATTAATGTAAGGGGATTTAAACGTTTTATCGCTCAGGAGACAGGCAACTTTAGTGGTATGATCTAAGCCTTTCGCTGTCAAGGCAAAAATTTAGAACAGAGATGTGGCTTCTACTGTTGTTTAAGTGGATGAAATCCTTAAGTGTGATCACTCAAATGAAAGCTAGTGAGCAGACCTTTCCTCTGGTGCTGTTTGTTATGCTGTACAAGGTGGTTCTAACTTTTGAGTGTGTGGCTTAAATCCTATTGTGTGACTATTGTGTGGTCATAGATAAAAACATTCTTGTGCAACGAAATGAATTGAAACAATTAATATTTACGGTCTGGCAAAGCCTTATTGCCAGAACTTAAAGCTTGCGTAGAACAGCTTCCCTAAAATCACTTTTGAGCGAAAACGTACGGGGAGCGGGGAGGGTGGGTTGGAATTTTATCTACGCGATTTTATATTTTTCCGTAAATTCACCTTAAAATGTTCGATGTTGCAATTGTAATAATAGGTAATTAAGTAATGAATTAATTCCAAAACGCCAAGTTACCCAACAATATTGTATTTTATCAAATTTGTCAGTGAATAATTTTAAGAACAGCAACGTAGTAACAAACGTAAGTTATTTGTAGTTTTGACTTTAAAAGAAGATGAGCAATTTCACGTTTTTGTACAGTTGAAGAAGGGTGTAGGAATTTTCCTGACAGTGGAAAACGTATTATTACTAAAGGAACTTTTTGTTCGCCTCATGGAAGGGATTCCAAGACAGTTGGATTCTGGATTCCACGCGGTGGATTCCGGATTCCAGGTACTTGCAGGTGGAACTTGGATTCCGGATTCCAATCGTTAATGGCATTCCGGATTCCTTAAGCTGTATTCTGGTTTGCAAAGCTCAGGATTACGGATTCCACTAGCAAAAATGTCCTGGATTCCGGATTACACAAGCAAAATTTATCGGAATCCGGAATCCGCATTCCCCTACACAGGGCGATTTTATCCACCAGCTCCAATATTGTGCAAGCGTATAGGTTGAGAAAACCTTTTCTGCGAACTCGTTTTGGCGCGTGTGAACCTCTTAAAACCATATTGACAGAGTTTGGTAAACTAATTTGGTATGTTGGTGCAGTGTATTGTTCAACTAACGTTCCTACGCGAGAAGACTACACGGTCATTTGCTTACCTGTAAATCCTATGCAATTTGGTCAAACGGTAGGGGTTTTTAGTACCATAGAATGTGATAAATATCACAAACGTTTTTCTTACTGATGTTATGACAGTAGTTGTCTTTATGGTTGTGTTTGGTAATTTTTTTAATGAAATTACCCATATTGCTATGCGTCGCGAAGGATTTTCGACATTTGATGTACTAAAATTCATACTTGTCTTCGAGGTTTGGGGCCGATAAAACAAACAAAAAAACGGTCGTGAAGTTCAGAGGTAAATAACAAATTCGCCTAAGCCTCAGAACTAAGCTTAAATTTTAATATAAACTGGTCTTTTGAAATAGCAGTATGCGAAGATCATGCCTGCTAACAGTAGAGTCGAAACCGGTTTGTCGAGTAAATACGGCATAACGTTTAGTTAGAGTACCGAGGCGCAATGGGGGGATATGGAACTAATACATAAGGGCTTTTTCAATTCACGCCCATCAAGGCAGACCTTTCTTTTAAGAGATTGAAGCCAAATTAAAGCTACAGTAAAACAAGCCACAAAAACATGCAATTTGTTTTGCAATATTGCTGCAAAACGAGCTAAAAAGCTATCTTGCGCGTTTTACCAACCGCGATCAAAAATGTCTTGCGACTAATCAAGTTTTTACAAGTTGCGTGAATACTAAGTTCAGATAAAGTTTAGTTAGAGTACCATCAAATTACGCGGGAGTTACGCCACATACGGGAGTTTGGTCAGTTTGGTTGAAAAAGTTTGCCTTGAACCGGTAAAACGCGCTAAGGTAACTACAGATTTTGTAGCAAAACTAGAACTACTCTCTACCGTCTGCAACAACCTGATTTGTTGCAAGATAGGTTTGATTCGAGGGTGGTAAAACGCGCAATATCGCTATCCAACTCGTTTTGTAGCATTGTTGCAAAAACAATTCGCACGTTTTTGTTGCCCGTTTTAACCGTAGCTTCCTTTCTACAAAGATTTTGAAGCCAAATTAACCTATGTTTGGCTTCAAAAACCTCTCCCCCATCATGCATCAACCAACTGATTATCCATCTTTGTTGGTCCAACAAAGTTGCGAAATAGTGGCTTATTCGGAGACTTCTGTACACAGCTAAAATATATTGTTGGTCCTACACGGGTACAATACCGTTTTTAGATTTTTCGAACTCATTTGATGTAAGTATTTCATTTTGTTGGCTTTAATTTTGCGACTCTACGTGTATTTTCTTGCAGAAAGCTTGCAAGTTATTTATTAGTCCAATAACTAAGACAAGTAACAAGTAAAAATGGCAACGGCAATTGGCCTGCATTGTAGGTTATGTACAGTGTAATTCGTAACAAGCATGGAGGCTCAAAAAGGCGTTTTGGGGGGGGAAAGTGTATCGTTGCAAAATAAAATGTTTCCAATCACTACTTTGTTGAAGCGTTCTTAAGTCCTCACAGCTATGCATAAACGCAATTTGTAAAAGCTGAAACGTACGTGTTTTTGCATCAATTGAATTCTGAAAAAAATGGTCTCGTTTTGTTTTTTAAGACAATATTTAGGCATTGAAATTGTTTTCTGTCGTCTGTTGCCACGGATGGCAAGAATGGAGACGGATTAACACTTGAAAGTTGGGCCAGCTTTTTCAAGTTTTACGGCTGAGCCTGCGAAAATAAACAATTAAAGAATTATCATTGAGTGTTTCCACTCACGTGGCCAGCATCTATGTAAATTTATTAGAAAAAGAAAGCGTTTGCATGAGAAAAGAGTTTAGCTCCCAGAGGATTGGTTTGGGACACCAACATGGCCGCCGTTTTATTGTTTTAAGACACCACTATGGGCGCCGTGACGTCATGTGAAAACACTCTATTATCTAATAGACCTATTCGGCTAACTCAGTGTTGTACCCAATTCAAATCTCCCGGGGATAAGATTCTTTGTGTATTGCATTTGCATTATAATGTGGCATTCACATTTAAATGATATGGAAATTCCCGAAATAAAACGTTTTATTCCCAAAGGGTTTGAATTGGGTACAACATTGAGTTAGCCGAATAGGTCTATGGTCAGGGCTCCCTGATGAATTTGGTTGATATCTTTTTTATAACTCTACAGGAGTATCTCGTGGATTTTGTTAAGGTACTAAGTATTTTGACCTTCTCATAGAATTGACTTAAAACAGCATTGATTTCCTAGTGATAGCTCCTTTGACCTTTATCTTAGCCTGCGTAGCAGGCGTCGAGAGGGGATAGGGAGGAAGGGAAAACGAAAAAGGGATTGGGGAGAGAGGGTAGGTCCTTTCCCTTTTCCCATCTTTTACACTTTTCTCCCTCCCCCCTTCCCCTTCTGCTCCCCTTTTTGCGCCTGCAACGCAGGCTACCTTCAGCTATCCACTTTGTGGCATGTGGAACGCAAGTCTTCAACTCGTCCAATGTAAGCGATCTACGACAGCCTTGGATTCTGGATTCCACGCCATAGATTCCAGATTCCAGGTAATGAATTTTGGATTCGAATCTTTAGTGGGATTCCGGATTCCCTAAGCTGTATTCGGGATTCCAGAAGCAAACTTTCCTAGATTTCGGATTCAACCAGCAAAAATTTTCCGGATTCTGGGGTCCGGATTCCCCTAAATCGGGCGATTCAACACTCTCCTAACCCCTTCCCCCCCTGAGCCCAGTTGGCCGATTAGGCCGATTAGCGTTAGCGCTAACCCAGGGTTACATTTTAACCTGGGTTTCTTTTTCTTTTGTTCAAAAGCATTTTCCCGGATAATTTTCTCTATTCTTTTTAGAGCATCCAATCATCAAATTGTAGGCAAAAAGAATAAAACTGAATTTGCTTTTGAAGCTTTCATATCTGAATTTAAATTTCGCACTAACCCTGGGTTATCTTAACCCTGCTTTGAACAACCCGGCCCTGGTTGATGTAATCTTGGCGGTCTTTTTCGAGACGATCGACTCGGCAGCAGGATCGTGAGGCTGAAGTGGATGAAACAAAGAACGCAAGTTCAGGCGTTTCTGGGGTGCGGGGTGGAGGAATAAGCCTTGAGGGAAGAAACCGGCAAAAATGGGTCAAACTCTCCCCTCCCCCTAAAAGCCAAGGAAAGCCTGATACTTAGGTAAGAGCATCTTTGTGTACACAAATTTTTGCTTGTGTGAATTAAATGGTGTCTGACATACATTGTAGACTGACAGGTCAGTTAGGCGCTTTGGATGATCTGCGACAAAGAGCAGGGTTAAGCGGAGTGAACACTCAGTTTCTGGTTTTTACTGTCACACCGTCAAAAATAATAATAATTGTAATAATACTAACAAACGGAGCCTTATATTCGAGAAAACCATCAACATTGAACCAATACTTTTTCAAATACAATGACTGTTTGGAAAGTCTGCAATGAATTTTAACCTACACAGCTGCTCTGTGGCGCTCTCTCGGCCAATGAAAATTTATTTAAAATATTATTTTTTAGCTGCTGTAATACTTCATGGAAGTAAAAACTCGGAAGGATCGATAATTTCTTCAGTTTGAATTTTGGTGGTATCATTTGATCGCCCCATGTAAAGGTATCCGGCAAATTTTTGCTTGTGGAATACAAAATCCTTGGCCGAGTTCTTCAAAGCTGGGTTAAGATAATCCAGGGTTTGAATTCAGATATGAGAGCTTATAAAGCAACTTCAGTTTAATTTTTTTATTTTCTTTTCGTCTACAATTTGCTAGAACTCTCTAAAACTGGAATAGAGGAAATTATCCGAGAAAGTGCTATTGATAAAGAGAAAAAGACACCTGGGTTAAAATTTAACCATGGGTTAGTGCCAATCGGCTTTCGAACGACTGGGTCCTGGCTTGAATCCGGAATCCCACTAATGATTCTAATCCAGAACCCCGAATCCCGAATCCAGAATCCAGAATCCAAGTTCCACTGGCAACAAACTGGCGGAATCCATAATCCAAGACCGTCTTGGATTCCCTTACGCGGGCAGAATTTGAAAACCAGGCTGAATGATCCACAATACTCCCCAAATTCGTTGATTGACTAGACTGAAACTGAGGATTTGTCATGTCACGCCTTCTCAACTAACGTTTGGGGAGGGAGAAACGTGACAAGTGTTGCACCAAACTGTGACGAGTATTGTAGATTACGTGACAGGGCAAAAGGGACACTTTTAAAGCTTTGAGTAAAGGGGGGAATTTCATATATCCCATGATGCATCGCTTCATACTATATTATCAAGCTTCTGAACGCACGTGATGCTATCAGTTCAATAGCCTGCGAAAACATCCGTTTCTCTTCGCTCTTCGCCGCTGAGGACGTTTCGCGAGGAGGAACGTCTGCGACTCAGTTCCTCCTCGCGAAACGTCCTCAGCGGCGAAGAGCGAGGAGAAACGGATGTTTTCGCAGGCTATCAGTTCAACGGGGACGTGACAGTTGAACGGCAGTGGAAAGCGACTTGTTTTGCCGATAAAACTTTCTGTACCTTTGCTGTGTCGATCTATTTACGATTTTCGTTTTACTATTCCAAATATATCTCTCGTTAAGTCAAAGAGAGTGTTTTGGCCCCCGATTATGAGTTAACTAGCCTTACGATAGCAACGCAGTCCACACAAATGTTCTTAGAAGCTAGCGAGGAAGGTCTTTGCTTCGGTACGTCCTATTTTAACGTGCGTTGATAAAACTCTCCATGGATATCGCGATTAACAGGCGATTTCCACGTACTTGTCTTGAAATAAATACATATTCTAGGTGTGAGATTTCTCTTCGTTGCTTGTTGGTGATCACGGTGTTCATATTGTCAGTGTCAAACATAAACAGAAAGAACCTTTATTAAGAAATGGCAAAATGTA
>OZ037782.1:15684090-15701590 GCA_964035525.1 Porites cylindrica | reverse complement strand
AGGAATTGTTGATGTCACTGTTGAAAACCTTTCTGTTAAGCTCGCTAACCCTTCAACGCTCTTTCTCACCACTCGGGGTAAAATAACAAACATCTCCCTGCTCGGAGATGAAGGAAGCAGCTTTACCGTGAAATTAGGTTATGCGGGTGGAGGTCAAGCTTTAGAAGAAATGGTTGAGAACGGTGTACTAAAGAAATGTCATGCTGGATTTAAAATTGACAAGACAGCTTTAAAATGTGAATGCATGAAGGCTCAAGGAGTATGGCATTGTGACTCTGATGGAAAGACAGTTTACATAAAAGATGGGTATTGGGCTGGACATGTCGATGGAGAGTTTGCCACCCATTTCTGTCCAACGGGATATTGTAACCCTTCCACCTCCAACGACTATAATTATAAATATATTAAGGGCTCTGTTTGCAGCGATACCAGAAACCAGAGTAGTGTTCTTTGCGGGAAGTGTAAGAACGATTCGTTCACAGTTACCTTTGGAAATGAACGCTGCGTCCAAGACTGTCGGAATTGGCACGTGATAATCGCGTTATTTCTTTGCATATTATTCCTTGTGGTTGTCGTTGTGGTGATGCTGATCGACCTTGATATAGCTACAGGTTATCTGAACGCTTGGTTGTATTCATACCAAATCATGAAGTTGCTCACACCTGATGGTTTTGAATTTGATCCGGTGATCGAATTTGTCATAGCTTTTACCAATGTGCACGTAGACATTAGCGACCACAGCTTCTGCCTGCTCAAAGGTTTAAACGACGCCGATAAACTTTTCACTCTGTCTCTTATTCCCCTCTTTGTATTAGTGGCTGTCAGTGTCTTGAAGTGTTTAGTGGATCGTTTTCCAGACTGGTGTTTCAGCAGAAAGGTCCTAAGAACGACGCCCAATGCCCCATACCGCGCTGTTTGCACTATTTTCGTGTTGTGCTATACAGATATCACGAGAATATCTCTCACAATCCTGCGTCCCGCCAAGATTGGATCAAAGACGTTTCTTTATGATTACGGTGGATACGAATATTTCCAAGGAAGGCATGTCGTGTATTTTATCATTTCCATACTTTACATTGTTGTGATTGTCCTTCCATTTCCTGTAGTTCTCTTGTTTCGTCCGTCCCTGACCAATTTCTTTCGTCCAGTGTTCGATCTAAACAGATGGAATCTTTACCTAGATGCATTTCAAGGCTGTTTCAAGGATCAATATCGGTGGTTTGCAGCTTTCTATTTTATCTGCCGGCTGGCGATCTTGCTACTTAACCTTTACTTGCCAGCTGGTCCTGTGAAAAGGGTTGTGTTGGAGGGCGCCTGCATTTTAATCCTCTTTATCTTTGCGTTGTTGAGGCCTTACAAGGGTCCACGTGACGTTACACAAGGCGAGCAAGACAGAGTGGAACGCAGGGAAGTAATACAAGATAACCCGGCCAGGAGAAGGATTCACGGAGGGGCAAGAAGGAGAGGGAACGGAGAGGAGCGAGGGGGAACCAACCAGGCTGGCCCAGAGAGAGAAGAAACCAGTTACGAGTGGATCAATAGGTTAGACATACTTCTTTTGACAAACCTTTCTCTTATCACAGTGATCAGTTCACCACTTGCCACTGATAACGACAACAAGGCCTTAACAACAGCTGTGAAAGTTTTGGCGTGGGTTCCTTTAGCAGTCTTGTTCGTTCTAGGCTGTCGAATATTAATAAATTACTGTAACGCAAACTGCGTCCCCGAAGAGGATCAACAAAGACCCATCTTGTCTACATCTTCTGTTACTCCATATGGAAGTCTAGCCGGAACTCCTGAAGGAACTCTTGTGCGTCCAAGTTCAAGGGCAAGCAATTCTAACATTATATAAACGGATGACATTCTATAGTCGACTGTCTTTTAACGGACACCGTTCGGATACCTTCGTAAGGTCGACTCTCTCCCAACGGATACCTCCTGACAACAGACTAGAGATGGTGCGTGCTTTTTTTAGTCATTTCCTGTTAATCTCTATAAGAAGGGGCAATATCGCTGAGACGGACACTCAATAGTGCATGTCTTAGCGATGTCCCTGTAGAAGTAAGTTCACCGCGATCAAACAAGAGAAATTTGCAAAAGCTAAGCAAAATACTTCAAAGCCAAGGTTGTTACATTCACTGTTTGAAGTTTCATATATTTCAAACACGCTGTTAATTTACTCAAGTCTATGAAAGTTTACTAAAAAAGTGCTGTAAGTGTTAGAAAACTGCGGAACTGGTGTTACTTTCGTTGCCATGTGTCAACAGAATTTTGACTCGGTCGCGAAGCGTTTTTAACGAAAAGAAGCTAATTTATATTTGGAGGAAAATGCAAAGATGGTCTTATTAACTAATAATTAACTTAATTAACCTAATTAACTTATTCTTTTATACATCCTGGTCAATGTTTCCACTTAACGGTGAATGAAATCCTGTTAGATACGATAAAAATCGCTTCGGAAGTTTGACAGCGGTGGACTCTAGAAGAGACTTGACAGTATGCCAAAAAAAAGTAAAATTTTGACATTAATTTAATTAATTATTATCACTAAAGAATCCTACAATGATTTAAGATCCCACCCGAAATAATATAACGCTAATTAACCAAGCTGAGTGGGAAAAATAATGCATATAAAATACATGTTGCAAATTTATTACAGATTCAGGGTGGATTCATTTGCAACATACGCGTAAAGCTGCCGCATTTGCCTACTGGAATTTTTTGTTGTTTTTAAGCCTAAAATCAATTAAAAATTCCAGTGCGCAAAATGCGACAGCTACATGCGTATGTTGCAAATGAATCCACCCTCAGTAGGAAAGAACAAGAAAAACAGTTAACGTATAAGAGTAGTTAAGAATAATTACAGGAAAGCCTCGTGTACAATTTTCACCAGCGGAGTGCGACAAAATCACAAAGATGTGAACTTAATGTCGCCTTTTTAATGGAGGCATATGTAACTTTAGGCCAGCGATCCTTTGTTTCATTGAAACGATTTTTTAGGCATAAATTAATGAAGTAAAACGGACAATTCTATATTGAATGATGATTCCTTTTTACTAAGTATTGAACTTATTTACTGTATACAAATTCTCTAGACTGGTCTCAATACATTTCCTCAAAGAATTAGGCGAAACAAGTTGTTTAAAGGAGCTGTGTCACGAAATTTATTCAAATTAGGAAATCCCAAAATGCCCTTTAAATTAAGAGAAACATAAATATAACCGCTTAAAACTTTAAAGGAAGGTTAAAATAACACAACAGAAACAACAGATGCAACGGATGGGCAAAACTGAAGTAGACTGAAACGGATTGAAATTAGGGTTTTTGAAAACTGTTCAGCCTAACAGTTTTTCAAAGTTGATCCCTGCTGCTTGCAACTTCAAAAATAATGCTCAGGAGACATATGTGTTTGTCTCGGATCTCTGATTTTGTCATTTACATGTAATTTCTTTGCTTACTTTAAGTTCCATAGCTATTGAGGGCGAGTAATTGGCAAAATTAAAGAAAATTAACTGGACTACCGTGACACAGCCCCAAACATATTTGCTTTGGTGATCATTTTAATTTATTCTCTTAGCCTATTCTTTAGATGATGTATGGATATTGTTAGGAGAAAGTTGATGTTGGTCACGTTTGGAGCATGTTTAGATTTTTTGTAAATTACTAAATAAGTTGATAAAAGTTGTAAGTTTGACTTCAGTTAACGTAATATCTATAGTTTTCAGTAGTAGTATTTATAGCGGATACATATTAAAGAGACATTTTAGGTGGCCCCAACTTTATAAGAGATTGCATGCTTTTTAGAGAGAACAGACTGTGTTAACTGCAGATAAAGCTAACTGTAAAGTATGGTCTTTTTCAAACTAATATATGAAGCACGAAACAGAGTGTTTCCTCACAAGATCAAACACTGAGAAGGGAGTTCAAAACACAGAGTACAGCGGTGTTTTGTTTTGTAGGAACTTCGAAGTGTTTCAAAACTGTGATGAAATACTATTTCGAATGTTTGATAGTTTTTCTCTCACAAGATGAGTGTTAAAAAGATAAATTAAGCATGAGAATATGAGGAGTTTTTCATCTGATTTACAAACTCTAATTAAACATAAATTCCCTTTGTATTTTCTTTATGAGGTCATTAGTTTTCAATATTGATAAATAAATAGATAAATGAATATATGTATATATCTGCGTCATCCTTTTTTGTTAACGTCTTCTAGTTTGGCTTACTGGGCTGATGCCACGTTACGTTTCGTTCCTTAATTTTTTTTGCGATCTTCCCCCAAGTCTCCGTAGGAAATTAACAAAAGAAAAACTTTTATTGGAAGCCGAAAATGTAACAAAATGAAAAACTACATAAATAAAACAGTCGAAAAGTTAAAATCAAACTGTTGCAGGCTTTTACTTAGTATATATAAGGAAGTCTCCAAAAACATGCCTAAGGCTCGAGCGAAAATAGGAAGCGCTTGATCAGCCCCCAAGCATTTTTTGCACTCATGGTTACACATTCGCGCCTGGAAAAAGCTAAGTGAATACAATTAATATTAAACAACAAAAACAACAATCAAAAATTCGTGGCAGTACCCAAGTTATCCTCCCACAGCCAAGGAAATGAGGCGTGGAGTTTCTTTTAAAACAGATAAGCCACACACCTTAAATTACGTCCAAAGGGCAGAGTCTGATTTGTTCCTCTCGTCGAGCTTGCTGCCCCTGCACATTTTTTTGGGTTGACGGGGGGGGGCTTTTTCCTCAGTCAAGGCTTGGCATATATCTTGTGTCTCACTGACCCACGTGAGTGATCTTGCAGTGAAATCTCTTCCCCACTCCCCTTCCCTTTCGGTCGACGCTCTTGATTCCCGCGCGATCCACTCGCGACGTATTAGTTTATACACCTCACACCCTTACGAGGAGTTACTACGATACTAGTACTGCTGTGGAATCCAGATTTTTCGAATTTTCGAGAGAAATATAATACGAACAACTAATGTAAAATTGAAATATTTTAACATTTTTTTGGTTTAAAAACCAAAGAAAAAAGCTGTATTGATACAATATGTGTTAATTTTGCGCGGACTAGAGTCACTGCATTTCCTTCCGTTTACTGTAACATAATCGCACAGTGAAAAATAGAAATAATACTCAGCTAAAATAACGGGTGATAACCTCTTGCTTCTTTCCAACAAGGAAACGCCTCTCTACGATGTCTGCAATGATTCTCGATAATGTGTAACAACGGGCGTTGTTGCTTCTTCAAGACTAAAATGACATTATGAACTCGTTAATGCTTTTCCATGAGTGCATGCGACTAAAAACGGTTTTTGTTGGTTCCTAAATTTTCAAAGTTCGTGAAGTCGAACATAAATTTTTGAAAGAAAGCAAAATTTAAGAGTTTCCTGGAAAAATAGAGGGTTCGAAAAATCGGGATTTCACAGTATAACAATCTGCAGGCTAATTAGCTTAATTTCTCTTTGAGTCGCGTTTGTCGAACACCTTCCTCCCCCATTCTTCATCTATCTCTTCTCCATAATCTGGGGGAATACTGCCAAATTTTTTTCTCCATATTCGCGCCTTTCTCCTTTGATCAGCCACCCGATCTTCAGCATCGTAAACTCCCTGACGACGAGACTGAGCGATGTGTCTCCAAGTTCCCTCTGAAATGTTAGAAGATCCATTTCCTCCATCTTGTTTTTTTCTTCTCTCATCTATTTCCTTTAAAATAAACATTTATAAACTAGCCTTAGAAGAGAAATGAAATCAGCAATAAACCCCTATTTTTCCCCCTATACTTGAAAAATCGTAAAACGAATAAAGGTTGGCACAACATAATGTTAATTTGGCCATGCACACCGGAGATCAACAGGCCATTTCCGAGTTCCTAGAATTCTCACTTTCAAAACGAGGCTAGGTGCAAAACCTTTGTTGTGTGCATGAAAATAAAAAAATCATTTTCATATCACTGGCTTCGCGCTTAGCCTCGCTTTGAACAGAGGCTTGAGGCAACTCGGTAGTACTCGGTAGTACTCGGTACAGTACTCGGTAGTACTCGGTAGTGGCCTATTGCGAAATTGTAACTATTTATCATATTCAGGGTTAGAAGCATTCCGTAGACCCTAACCTTAACTTTATTACGAAGAAATATGGTTTTCTCTAGACACACTTTTTTCATTGTTTTTGTTATATCCGAATAAGCTGAGCTACAAACTACACGAGATCTTAAGCCACTTAAGGCATGACTTCCTACTGAAAAGGCATGCATGTTTTATAAACTACATGGTATTTAACCCTATTCAGACCGGGCTTTTGTTTTGCATCCTGCGATGGGGGGGGGGACCTCTAAGGATTCCCCTCTATAATTTCAGAACCGCTTGTCCTACGGCCACCAAAATTACACAGAATAATTTACTCATCATTTCCACCTTCTGGGCATAACTTAATTGACACAATGACGTAATCTTACGTCATTATGACGTCATATTTTAAAATTTATTGGCAGAATCCAAATTTCCCTCAAAGTTGACATAAAGAGAAAACTACTTGAAAAGCAAGGTCTCCGATAAATCAAGAAGTTGGCAACACATGATATTTAACGATAGCAGTGATGCAATGATGACGACATTTATCACCAAAAAAGGACTGGAAGAATCCGCCATCTTGGATCACCATTATGAATTATTTAAATGATATTCTATTTTACTGAAAACCCATATAAATCCAGGTATTTTTAACAGGAAACATGAAAATAATAACGCCAATTAATAAGTATACCTCTAATAAACTGAACCAGTCTTTACTCCAGTTGTTTGTGGTGGCATGGGCGTTCTTTCTTGCTCTGTTTTCCTTGTAGAAATCTGCGACTACTTTTTCTCGAGGGAAATGATTGTTTCCAGTTGCCCCCTGCAATTGCCAAGTTTGCTCATCAGCCGTTGTTTTGCCTTCCCCCAGTGCTTGATCTCTGCTGAGGTTTTCACATTCCTGAAGGCCATTGCTCTGGAAATTGCTGTGGGATCTAAAGCCCTCTCCACTAAAACCAGAGGTGTGGTTACAACAAGCAGGGCATTGCCGTCGGAATGGTCTCAAGACAGTACCTCCAACCACTTTACCATCGTTTCGTTTGACCGGCCTCCCAACTTCTTCATACTCGTGACCACGAGCGCTCTGGGAAAAGTTGTGGGAACTGAATCCTGTTCCATTAAAACCAGTAGGGTGGCCACCATCAGGAAAACCTTCTCGTTTTGGTGGTCCTTGGTCAGTTCTTTTGTCTATTTTAACATTGTCGTTATTTATGTGTTCCCCTTTCTCTGTAGCATTTAGAAGCTGTTCATGCTGATAGTTAACTGTTCCATGAGCCAAATATTTTTCACGATCCGATCTTGTGGCGGACGCGATTCTGCTTGGTTTGTAATACTTACTGATATCTTTGGGGATATCTTGTGATTCTTCCTGTCTATCCACTTTATTGTCAGTCTTACTCTTTGTTTCAAAAAACAACGAAGACTCGATTGTCTCGCCTTTATAAGAAATCCTCCTCTCTATTAACTTGCCATAATGACGCAAACGAGCTTCCTCTCTAATGTCGTTAGGGTATATCTCGTTTTCATCTTGCGTCACTTGAGGTAATCGCTTTTTTGCCCCGACGAGGGAGGCACAGCTTCGTGGTAAAAGATAAATCTCCTCTACTATCACGATTTCACCAGAGTCACTAGTAATCATCGTCTTGTTTGGGTCGCTGGCTGCCGCACATTGTGCCATCCGTCGTCGATTTTGTGCCGTGGAAAGTATGATTTGCGATTGCCTGGATAGATTGCCGAACTGCGAAATCATCTGCTCTTTGGATACTCTTTCAGCCGTGTCAACGTGGGATGCGACTTCTATTGTATTTTTCGGTCTATTTGGTTGAAATCCCTTGAAATCTTCAAATTCACTTAGATCAAGACTGGAGGAGATGTTTGGAGACAGTTCATCGTCTGGATTGTGACGACGATTACCTGAAATTTCTTTCTCCATACACCTTCGGCTTGCCATTTCTTAAAACAAATAGAATTCTGAAACGAAACTGTGTTCGTGCGAACTGCGAAATGAAATCTCACGGTTGTTCTTTTTATCCCTGTGTGCACTGCTATACTAACCAATCACACGCTGAGAAAAATTACTACGAAAAGGCGAACCAATGAGAGCAGTAAACATCTCTCACACTGATTATTAAAAACAATTGTCTATGCGTACATGTGACGAAAAACAAACTAATCAGAAGAGCGTCAATGGCGCACTCCTTTGAAGATTACTAATCAAGTAGCGGCGAAAAAAAAGATAACGAAGCAAACCTCACGCGAACATTAACAGAGCAATGTTTGTTTACCTTTGTGTGACCCTCTGAATCTATTTAAAGAAAGAAAGACTGACGCAGTGACACAGCCCATTTGCGTGGGTAAAATCCCAACCTCTTTTTTGTTTTTTTTTACTCAATAACACAAACTATTACTAGTGTTGCTATGAAAAAAAAAAAACAGGATGTCTTTGTTTGCAACAACCTTACGTATTTCTAGCCTGAATTTCAGACGATAACTTCGAGTTGTTTTTACTCCCTCAGTAACGTCTGAATCAACCGGCCGTTAATGCCGTCCAGTGACGTCACTACCCAGAAACTGGGTAGTGAGTTTGATTGGTTGATTTGTCCTAACATTCGCATACTTACGTATAATTCTGAAAAATTTCAGGGGATCGCGTGCCTAGCATGCTTGCGTGGAGTTAGAAAATGTCGACAATCTTTATCGTAAACAGCAAAATTGCCTTTGTTCTCGAAAATCAAAAATATCAGTAAAATCGAAAATCAGTAAACATCTCTCACACTGATTATTAAAAACAATCGTCTAAGCGTATATGTGACGAAAAACAAACTAATTAGAAGAGCGCCAAAGGTGAACTCCTTTGAAGATTACTAATCAAGCAGCGGCGAAAAAGAAATAACGAGAGCAACGTTTCGTATGACCCTCTGAATCTGTTTAAAGAAAGAAAGAAAGAAAGAAAGACTGACGCAATGACACAGCCCATTTGCGTGGGTAAAATCCCAACCTCTTTTTTGTTTTTTTACTCAATAGCACAAACTATCATTAGTGTTGCTATGACAACAAAACAGGATGTCTTTGTTTGCAACAACCTTACGTATTTCTAGCCTGAATTTCAGAATATAACTTCGAGTTGTTTTTACTCCCTCAGAAACGTCTGAATCAACCGGCTGTTAATGCCGTCCAGTGACGTCACTACCCAAAAACTGGGTAGTGAGTTTGATTGGTTGATTGTCCTAACATTCGCATACTTATGTATAATTCTGAAAAATTTCAGCGGATCGCGTGCCTGGCATGCTTGCGTGGAGTTAGAAAATGTCGACAATCTTTATCGTAAACAGCAAAATTGCCCTTGTCTTCGAAAATCATTGTAGAGAGTCGGTAGGTTTTCCATTTAGAGCCGCTTTGTGGTTTCGACAGTGATTTTGTTTATGCGAAGTTTTCTGAGATTTAAGTTATAATTCGACCTTCTTGTCATTCCACCGTCAAGTAAAATGATTCTGTTAGCTTTTCTTTCCTGTTTTCTTTCTTCTTCGTTAAGAACCAAATAGCTTATTTTCAACTAAACCAAAGTGTTGTGTTTTTGAAGTGTTTATTTCATTGCACGATATCGATCGAATTTGATTATTGAATTACAACAGATGCGTTCAGAGTACTGCACGCAGTTGACAGTTTGAACGTTTAACATGAATTACGATCAAACAGAGTAAAGCAATAGGCCATTTCCGAGTTTCAAAAAATCTCACTTTCAAAGCGAGGCTAAGTGCGAAGCCATTGATATGAAAATGAGTTTTAATTATGATGCAAATAAAACTTATTTTCACAACAAAGGTTTCGCACTTAGCCTCGTTTTGAAAGTGAGATTTTTTGGAACTCGGAAATGGCCTATTCTGTATCATGCAGACATTTCCTGACGATATTTCTTTGTTTGCCACGCCTTAAATGTTGAAACTATGTTAACTTGAGAATAATATCTTCGTCGTCTTTTGGAGGGAAATGATTGTTTCCAGTCGCCCCTTGCCATTGTGGCCTTTGCTCAACAGGCGTTGTTATGACTTCCACCAGTGCTTGATCTCTGCTGAGGCTTTCACATTCTTGACGGATACTGCCCGGCAAAGGGCTGTGAGACCTAAATCTCTCTCCACTGAAACCAGAAGTATGGCCAAAACAAGGAGGACGTTGCCGTCGGAATGGTCTCGAGTCAGTGCCTTCCACCACTTTACCATCGTTTCCCTTGATCGACCTCCCAAATCCCTCTTAATCTTGACCACGAGCGCTCCGAAAAGGGTTGTGGGAACTGAATCTGGTTCCGCTGAAACCAATGGTGTGGCCACCATCAGGAAAAAATTCTCGTTTTGATGGTCTCTTCGTTTCTTTATTTTTGCACTGGACTTTTCTACTGGGCTCCATGTTCCTGTAGCATTTGGAAGGTTTTCATGCCGATAGTTAACAGTTCCACGGGCGCAATATTTTTCACGATCAGATAGCAGCAGATAGCAGCAGGGAGTTCTCTTGGTTTGTAAAATTTACCTTTATCGTTAGGAATATCTTGTGATTCTTGCTGCCTATCCAATTTATTGCCAGTCTTACTTTTAGTCTCAAAAAACAACGAAGGAGGCTGGGTTGTCTCGCGTTCATAAAAAATCCTCTTCCCTATTAAGGTATATTAATTTACCACAACGACGCAACCGAGCTACTTCCCTAATGTCCTTTGGGGATATCTCGTTTTCATCTTGCGTCACTTGAGGTTGTCGCTCTTTTAACCCTGTGTGCATTGCTGATACTAACCAATCGAACGCTGAGGAAAATTACTGAGAAAAGGAGAACCAATGAGCGTCAATGTCTCAGCGTATAGGAGAATGAAAACAAACTACATGGGGCACACCTTTGAAGATTACTAATCAACAAGCTGCGAAGAAAAATAACAAGGCAAACCGCGCGAACATTAACAGAGCTGTATTTGTTGACCTTTGTTTGACCCTCTGACCCTGATTCGATGAAAGAAACACTGACGCCATGACACACCCAATTTACGTGGGTAACATCTCAACCTCTGTTTTTTCCAACTCAAAAGCAATAATATTATTGGCGTTGCTATGACAACAAAACCTGCTTTTTATTACGTATTTCGGAATGTGCTAACTTTAAAGCGCCAAGCAAACCATCCTTTGTTTTGATCGAAACATGGGTGGTCCTTTACGATTCTTTGAAGTTCTGACACATCCTATTTGTGTTGGCGTTATCTCTCAAAGAAAAAGTTACCCGTACAAATATTCTCATATGTGCATTATAAGTTATAAAGGCAGGGTATAAAGAAAAATAAAAATAAAGTTGGTGTGATCGCAACTAATTAGTAAGTCAATTAATGGGTGAATAAGCTCTGTACCCACCCAGACTGTAAATAAACATTAGTTGAACCTTCCACTACAACGCACAGCAAAAGAATATGCCGAAGAACGTAGGATCTAAAGAAGACCTGATCAGCAAAAATATACCGGGTAGACACTGCGATTTATTATATACATACTGAGAAATACTCACCAAAAAGCTATGTCGTAAATTTTCGTACACAAATTAGTTCTAGCCAATCAGAGGAGCGAACGATGGTTTTGACACGTGAAAAAAATGATACGTCCAATCAGAATCGCGAACGATGTTTTTTCACGTGTGAGAAAAATGATACGTCCAATCAGAAGCCACAGAGGTGTGTGAGTTTCGCGCCAAAATTCCCGCCTTTTAGTGCAGCTTGCAGCGCCGCTTCGCACACATTCAACGAGAAAAGTTCTCGCTAAAAAAGTGAAAAACATTTCGGAAATGGAGTGGAATAGTTTCGTTTGTTTCACTGTCGATAAAGAAAACGGTAGAGAACCGGCGAAACAACAGCGGAAAGGGAAAAACAGAACGAGAAGTAAGCTTTTGTTGTGCTTTTTGTCGGAGCTATTTTGCCCTTCATTTAAGCTTAATCTTATATTGAAACCGGCCATTTTACTTAAATTCACTCATTTTCAATTGTGCGTTGAGAACAAACAGTTAAGATTACTTATAGTTCTTGGATTACCTCATATCCTTACCGTCATTTATGTTTTTAACAAACGTTTTTACTAAAAAGCTGATACTTCGTTTTCGTTGTCATTTTGCAGTAAGTGTGTAGCGGCAAATTTTAGCATTTTTGAAAGATTTAAAATAAAAAGGCCGCCAAAATGATGAATGTCTCAATATGTATATAATAAACACAATACCACATGGAAAGTGCTTTGTACGGTATTTACGCACTCGTTGTTTTTGTATCAGAAATCTTACTCGTTCGCTGCGCTCACTCGTTCGATTTCTGATACGTCAACAACTCGTGCGTAAATACCGTACGCCAGCACTTTCCATGAAGTATTCTCTATTTCCCCTCTCCCTAAAAACCAACACTTCCAAATTATAATTCGATCTGGAACGCATGGACACGCTTCAACGGGTTCTTAAGAACTCCTAAGCGCTCTGTGCCTTCTAAACGCCTTGGCCCCCCAACGGGATGGGACAGGACGGGACGTGATGGGTATGATTTGATACACGACCGAGGAAATTTGTTTGGGTGTCATCAACCTGCTGTAGAAACGTATTTTTAAGGGAGCGAGCGCTCAATGCTTCTTGTAGTCGCAATCTTTTACAACCTGAGTGAATTTTAGTACTGGTTTCTTTAAACCATCCCAGTCTCAGATGTTGACAAAAAAAGCTAGGAAAAACCCCATATTGTGGTCTGAAGAAAGGCAATTGATTCAAAAAGCATACCAGTTGACACACTCCCACCCAGCTTTTATTCTTAGGAGTAGCCCCACTCCTGTTTAGTGAGGAAGTAAAAAATCGAACAGAAGAGATTGCACCAACAGAAGTCCTCTAGAAGGGGTTTGATATTGCGTAGAAAGCAAAAACTCCTGAGGGCGGAAGTCCAGTATGCAGGGGACAAGGATCTCGCTCAAGGGTGTTGATTGCAGATTTTGGCCTCGCTTTGGGTGTTCAGAAGGGAAAACCAATACTTTTACCCATACAATTATCGCTTGGTGGAGACAACGACGTGTCAACATCTTAAGTGCATGCAATCATAATCATAATAGCTCCCACTTAGTAGTGGTAGTGGTGGTGGTGGTGATGGTCATGGAAGGGGGAGGGGGAGGGGGAGGGGTGATCATACTTGGGCCAAGACTTTAGGAGTGCAAACAAGAGAGAATAAACTAAATTTTTTGACAGAGCATCCCCGTCTCTTTCATATGGGATTCCTCTAAGGAATATTCAACTAAACTATTAAACAGTGTCTTTGCTTAAAGATAAGTAAGAAAGTGATTTGAAACGTTCAATTTCGTTCTCAATGCCGATTAGGTTATTTCCAAAAAAAGTCGCTCAAAATCCTTCAACTTTGAAACTAAAACCTTTCTATTTTGTTGTTCATTCTCGGGGGTATTTTGTGCCTGAGGAAGTGTATCGCTATAATTCTAACGTAGTTTACACACGCAAACACATGAACATAATTCTCATGTCACTGCTTCCTACGATACACCTTGAGAACTTAGTGGCTCATTCTGGGAGTACACTCAAGTTAACAATCCCGACACACTGTCCTCGTCTCCTTCCTGTATAGAAAAGTTCCTCTTGTTTCGTTTTCCCAACAGTCGCGAGCGATCCTCCCGTCGAAAGCAAATAGAATAATTGCTGAATTCCGGGTTAGCCTGTGGCCTACGAAGCAGCAGTATTACGAGAGGAACAGTAATTAACAGGCCCACCAACACTATGAGGGTGATAAATCCAACGGTCACTGAAAAATAAAATCAAAGACCGATACTAAGCATATTTCTGAGAAATTTATTGCCAATTCCAAAATTTTTCTCATGTTATTGACTGTAGGCTGAACTGCAACGAGAAATCGTCGGATGTACACGTGCCTTCTAAGACATCAATTCGAGAAAGAAGCCGTAATAGAGAACTATTGGGGCCCCCAAAATGATATTTTAAAATAAAAATCCAAAGAACCTTGGAAACATGGTTTGGGATTAGGGCTAGGGTATAAGGAAAACAATAACTGAACGACGCTAAGAACGATAGCAAGCATTGATTCCGGGGAGAATTCAAATGGAACGGTTCATCCCGGAGGGAATTTTCCGTAAAAAAGTAATACCTTTCGAGGCATTACCTTTTTCCAACTTCACCGAAACGACCGAAATTTTCTGTACCATTTGTTTGGATTACTAGTGCCAGGCTTCATGTCAAGAAAAAGCGAAAACTTTGCCGGTATTTTGCAATACGGCGGCAACCCAAACCCGTTCCTGTTTTCGGTGCCCAAAAAAAAAAAACCCCGGAACCATTTGACGAAAATTTTCCACCGAAATTTCCGTGCAAATGGTAAGCGCTCATTATGTAGAGGAGGAGGCTCCGAAAATGGACAATGACGTCAATCGTCTAATAACAAAAAATATTCCACACAATAGAGAACCTAAAGAGAAGCTGCAAAAATCATTGAACTAGTGAAAAAAGAAAACCTCCAAATTTAGACCCCGTTTACAAGGGTCCGGCAAAATTTTTAAAAGGGCAAACACTTGCATGGATCCGCGCATCGTTGACACGGGAACCGCGGAACCGTGCAAGCTTTTGAACGGCAAACAATAGAGCGATTTTTGTATGACCTTGAAATGAAAAGGGGCGAACAAAACAGAAACAACAAACGAACGGAAATAGAGCAATTTGATTGGTTTATCGAACGGATACAAGCGCGCTTGGCTATTGGTTGGTTAAGCGAACGCTCGGCTGAAAAAACTTCATGCCCGAGAACTTTCTAGAAATCAATCGATACTTCGCTTTGACGTCATACTGCAACAAGAATGGCCAATCGAACAATGCCTTTCCCATATTAGGGTTTTTTTTCGGCGGGAAAACGAAGATGCCATGTCTTGATCTTTTCATCCATTGGCTGATAAAACGAATAACGAACACTTACCGAAACCATTTTTCAGGGTCATACGAAAATCGCTCTACATGTACTGCAATCTGTAACAGAATTTGTACGGTTCTGTGTAAACGGGTTGCACACGAAAAAAATTCGCCGGTTTAAAAATTTGTCCGGTACCCTGTAAACGGGTTCTTGTAGACAGCGCTAGCTCGTTATAAAAAATCAGCCAATCAGGAACCGAGCAAAATAAGATTTTGAATGAATAATAAAGCCTTTTGTATCGAAACGCTTGGTGGCGCAGTTGAGTAGGTGACGTTCTCTCGGTCCAACGCCGTCGCAAGTTTGACTCCTACCACGACACTTCTTTACTCGAGGCTCATGTGATTGTCCCCATCTTCAGGTAGAGGAAACAACCTTAAGACCCGATGACAGCGACGAATACACTCAAAATCGGTATTTACAAGTAGTAGTCGTGCAGTGACGGATGCACGTGATGCACGTGCAAAGTTGACAACAACTTTGCACGTGCATCACGCTTTTTTGTACACTTCTTTGCCATCACTGCTCGACACGACGCGCAAATTACCTATTTTCATGTTTAATAGAGGACGTAAACAAGGGACGACGAAATTTTCTTTTTCTTTCTCAAGTTGGATATTCTTCTGAGGAACTCAACTCCAAGAGAGTTAGTCTACATTTGACAAAGTAAGTGAGTTGAAATAATCACTTTTAAGTGAGGGAGCTCACAATCAGATTTTCAGATCTGTGGCCCCTTTCTCCACAGGCGGCCCAGACGTAGTGTGTGTCAATAACATGGACAAAATGGGATGAGTCGTTGAATCTCCCATGAACTAAAACAGTCTACAAGTCAAAATGTAACAAAGCAGAGCTGACATACCTTTAACTGAACGTCTCCTTGTCTTTCCTGGCCGGTTAAAGTAGCATTTTGTCGAGTTTTGCACCCGTAGGTACTATCCAGAGTGCAAAACTCGACAAATTGCCACTTTATCCGGCCAGGAAAGACAAGGAGACATTCAGTTTGTGAGCTTGGAACCGTGCTAATATTCAACAGGTTTAGCTAAGTTTTGATTTTAAAATTTGCCTTCGGACCCGAAAAGTTACCGGGCCTTTCGAGAGACGGGCCCCAGGCCCCTGAAGTCAAGACAGCGTACAAACCGAATACAATGCCATTGCCCCCAATGACAAAAAGAAGTTTATTCGAACTGGGAAATAAAATTGCTCCACTATGAACAAGCGAGTCTTACTCACATTTGGAGCACGAAGCTTGACCTCGTCCAGACGTGAAGCAATCATTTTTACATTTGCCACAAAAAGTTGACCTGAAACGGGCACAAAACAGTTACAACTGTTAAACACATTTATGGTAACAATAATATTTTCCCCAAAATCTTGTTCCATGGTTGCAATTTCAACTGTTCTTTAATTCTCTATGCAAAATGAAATGAATCAACAAGGTCATAAAAAGAGGCATATCGTCTTAGGGCCTGTTTCCATGGAGGTGGGGGACACCAGATAGGTGAGGTAACGTGAGGCGGGTCACCCCACCTATCATGTAAATGCGATCACATTAAAGTGAGAGATTATATTATATGGACAGGCGGGTTACCTCAGCTACCTGGGGTCCCCCACCTCCATGTAAACAGGCCCTTAAACTGGGAAGTTGAGTGCCACCTTCCCCCAACCCCCCATTCCACCCCCATGGTCTTAATCTCTCTGTAATGGCCACCTTACTACAATGGCAGCAGCCACAAACTCCTCGGCCTGTCAGTAAGGGCCAGTTAAAAGCCAAGGATCACGATGTACAGTCAAACTGATGTAATCACTACACCTTTGACATCTACATCTACGGCTACACTAATTGTAACACGTTTTGTGTGGAGGCAGTGTGGCCAAGCAGTTAGAGCGCAGGACTTGTAATTTGAAAGGCTCCGAGTTCAAGTCCCGCCCTGACTGCTAGCTGGTTTTTTTTCTCGGTTAAGTTCCGAGTTCAAATCCTTGACCATGCTTGTAAATAGCCAACTGGTTCGCCTCAGGCCAGCTGGATTCTTAACTTGTTTATGTTTGATTTGATTTATTTGTTTCAGGGATTTGCTCGGCCCCACTAGTATTAGTGCTATAAAATTTGTTTATTTACCCTCAGCAGTATTTAATACTGCTGAGGGTAAATAAACAAATTTTTATTATTGTTATCAAAATAATTACTTATTTATTTAATTTTTATTGGCACTGATGGGTTGCCCATTGTGCCACTTTACTCCCTTTGTATTAACACTTTTTCTGAACCTTCAGTCGCTGTTTCATTGGCACATTTGTAACCAGAAGCATATAACCCCACTTCTGCTGTAACTCAAGAGTTGATCTATTAAAGCCTGGGTTTCTGTTCCCTTTAAGAGAATCACTCTATTAACGATGTGATGAAAACTCACCCTTCCTTTGAAGAGAATGTATCCTTCCCACACAACGTACATGTTTTAGCCCTCTCTTTTGAGCCATAAGT
>OZ037782.1:15641590-15676590 GCA_964035525.1 Porites cylindrica | reverse complement strand
AACATTAATACACCATGTGCATATATATTTGGGGACCTTAGAAACATCAATAATAATTATTCTTAATCTGATCTCAAAATCTTGAGAGGATTTTTAATAAGCATTAGAGTCTTGCTTTCATGTGTTTCTTTCTGTTTTGGAGTTTGGAACTTTTAGCTGAAAGGCCTCAGACTTTTAAACAAGGGACCCAGCAATCATGATTTTTCTAGGAATTGAGTATTTGCCACGTTTAATAACAGTGGTGAGGGCTACACAAGAAACCAAAACTAACTAATGTAATTTTGTAGATCCAGTGTGAGACAAAATACTCCTAGGAGCGGTGGAGAAGGGCTAACTGTAATGCCTGCAACGAGGTGCACCTGTGTGTGTGTGTGTGTGTGTGGGGGGGGGGGGGGGGAGGGGGGTGGGAGTGGGGGTGGTTGATGCAGCTATCAATTAATAATGTAACTTTAAAGTACATCATTCTTTTATAGACAGGTTTGCAGTGGGTGTTCTACTTTAATTTAAAGAAATACATCTATGTACTTGCTTATAAACACATTAGCCGTGACATTAAGCTTAAGTTTTATACCTTTGTCCCCAAACACAAATCCTCTGCAACTTCGATCTGCCACAGTCCAGTTTGATGCTGCGTTCCTCCTTGTAAACACCCCATGAAATATTGATTAGAACCGAGCTGTATTCCAATGTCTGCTTTACAGCGTACGATATTGTCTTACAAGGACTTTCTATCGATCCACAAATACGAGAGTCATCCCCGGATGTAGCATTAACAAAGACAGAATTTTCCGTAAATACTGGACATGGAGCACGTAGATCCCCATCCTGAAGAGATATCATCGGTAAAACTGGAAGAAACATGAATATAGTCCTAAACTCCATGGTCGCTTTCATTTAGTTATGCAGTGAAACTTGCATTGTTCTTTAGTATAAACACTTTTCCTTGGACTTTGCCCGCCATTGCGTTCAATTTCACCCTTGCCCGAGAGGGACTAAGAATCAATGTGGTAAGTACTATACATGTAGACATATATCAAGTACCTACCATAACTTGAGAATCCGCTGGCCGCGGGTCTGGCTGGCCAACGGTTTACCAGGCAATCACACGAATAAATAAAAACTGACTAATGATAATCACCATTATTTTCTTTTTTCAAGGAGAAAAATAGCCCCAGTCACAACTCACGAAAAACCTATGGGGTATGTACCTTCTTCATCTAGTCTCCCCAACATGAAATCTCATATAACCCCACTATTATTGGGTGAGAGTATTGGCTAATGAGGGAATACCTGAAGGTGACGTATGAATGAGGGCAAGTTGTTGGCCCAAAATCCTATTAGACTAAGCTCTTAGTAACAAATTGATGCAATCATTGTTTGAATATACAAAAGAACTAGCATCTTCACAGTCCATAACTGAAAATGGCTTCCCCCACCCCTCACCCCTTAAGAAAAAAAAGAAAGAAGTTACCGCAGAATTTAAGTTCAGAGAGTAGGCGCTCCAGCTACTTTGCGACTGACTCCCGGGACTGACTCCTTAAATTAATGATTAGGGTAAAAAAAAAAAAAAAAACAGCCATAGTCGAAACTATGACAGGAAGCGGACTATATGAATTGCCATGGCCAAGTGACAACTAGAGCTAGATAGTGGCAAAACAAAACAATAGCTCATTTTTCGCAGAATAAATTGGACGAAAAAAAGGCTCATCCTCGGTGTAACAACCTGTAAAACTCATGAGTGATGTAAAACAAAGAAAACCAAGAAGTCGGCAACATAAAACCTAGGAAAACAAAGGCTAGAAAAGATAGAAAGGTCTAGTGAAACCGCACCTATTTTATATTACTAGCCAACAAATATACCTTTTTAACTCGAATGTTTTTTTTCCCAATTCAGACCACGAAATATTTTCTAGAAGAATTTGCCTTTAAATAATGCATTCATATCAGCATGTGCATCCACGAGGACGATGTTTGAAAGAAACATTTCTCTGGGGTACCATCACGTGGTCTGAAATGAAAAACAAAACATACAAGCTAAAAAGGTCTATCACTAGGCTAAATAAGAACACCTGCACCTGCAGAACATATGAAAGAATCAAGGAAATATTTTTGCCTGCCCTTCGTTGGAAATAACGTGACCTGTTGAAAGGTTCTTTTCTCCTTAGTAAGTGCTTGCCTCTGGTCAAGATGGTCCTATTGCAGGTGGGTATCGCGTATCGTCAGTGTATCGTATACCCGTGGTGTTTAAATTTTTTTATTTTAATGAATGTGACACAAAAAGCACATAGTTTTTAGTTAGCTGTCGGAATTTTATGCATTGTAGGCATGTACTGATGACCCGGGACTGATGAACAGGTCTTACTCTTAGCTATATTTGCAGGAGCGAAGGTCGTTTATAGTCTATCTCCTTAGAATACTGACTCATTTTTGGTAGCTATAATTTAAGATGACAAAAAGTTTGCCTCTGTTTTACTTGCATGACTAATTTCATGTTTTCGTAAGAATTGTGCATTAATGGGGCGTAAAAAAATCTCCAAGTCCCTTGACGAAACTAAATTTTGTGCCTAAAAGAAATTAAATCGAAGATGCTCCAGTGCAGCATTTACTCAGCGATTTTGCTTATACCTTAACTGGCAAGTCTACGAAACACCTCATAATTGGTACTAGACAGTAACAAAGTGTTATTTAAATAATTTACCATTTCTTATTCTCCCCCGTTTTGAAGCTGAAGTTGATTAACAGAAAATCATAGTTTAGCCGTGACTTGACGTGCTAAAAGGAAGTAATCCCATTATCGTCAGCTGCTTAAAGCAGGCAGCTTTAGGTAATTAAGAATCTTTCGTCAATTTTATTCACAAACGAACTATTTTTTAAGCTTTTAACAAAGGAGATGACTTTGCGTAATCAAATAAATTATTCAATAGCTTCAGTGTGGAAACATGCCGTGTTCTGGCTGAGAAAAAAGAAACACCTGAAAGTAACTGTTGTAAAAGTCTTCTTAAATTATATGGTTATTTGACGATATGATGAATACCAGTATCCTTCCACCTAGTAATCGTGGACATGGACGTTCGATATAGCGTCATTGAAGTGTGTAACTAAGATAAAAGCGCGTCTAGGTCAACCCGGTTTCCCTAACATAAAGCACCTTGGCATAAATACTTCCCTTACCCCCCTCCCCCCCCCCCACCCCCCGCTGGATAGCCCACCAGTATGTAAGTACCCCTTTATACTCCTGAGGGGACACAGACAGAGTAGAGCAGAGTTCTCGTCTAAGGAAACAGCGCAACGGTAATTAAAGGCTTCAAATTTATTTCTGGACATACCTTTCTAGTAGAAAAACAATGGATTGACATGTTTTCAGTTTCAAGGAGTCTCAAAGACCCTCAATAAACAGCCCGAGATTTTGACCAGAACTCACTTCTCTCCGTTCTCCTTCGATAAAACAGTAGATGTCGTTGTCTAGTTTTCCTCAATCACTCCTCATTTAATAGATCCTTCAACATCAACATCTGTATTTTTTCTTTTCTTTTACCCAATAGACGGCATAAGGGGTTAAAAATGACGATCACGTAGAAGATTTTTTTTTCCAAATGAAGGGGTATATCTACCAACTGGCTTTACAAGTCATACATTTAACGTTGGAGATCCTGCGCGCGGCAAGCGCCAAGGGAAACTGTTTTACTGGGGCATTCTATTTTATCGATGGAAAAAATGTGGTTGATAGCTACGCTCTTAGTGGTAATGGCATTACTAGCTTCAGTGTTCCAGAACCAATTGATTGCTTTAGAGCCTGTCGGCTGGAATGTCGGTGTATCTCGTTCAGCTATAAACAGACGCAAAACCTGTGCCAATTGGACAAGGAAAGCCGATATAATAACGCCAGTGCTTTGGGATTTGCGGAGGGATGGCAATACTACGGTCTGGTTATCAACTACAACGTACAGGTAAGAAGAGAAAGAATTATCTCTTTAGGTGGTCAATTTTGCAAACTGTCGAAAGTTGATAACGATTTTTCCTAAATAATCTTACTGTACCAAACTAGGGGTATGTAGCTCTGAATCAGAGCAAATAAGTAACGAAATTGTGTGGCTACGATTAAACGAGAGGCTGAAGATATTGTAGCCCGCGTGCAGACGTCACTCTCCTATCCTTGTAGCGCGGAAAAAGGGGCTACAACAAAGGAAGTAGGAGGTACAGTAAATCTAATGTCATCAGTGTGTCTAATGTCAAAAGCTGTAGAAATTGCAACTTTTCCAACCGAAGGAAAGTTAGGCGCTTGATACAAACGATCGATGCACTTAACCCTTAAGCCCTAAGAGTGATCAGTAGGCTTTGGTAGAGATGTGTTTCAACATTTTCTTGTGTTATCTCGCTACGAATTAAACGACTTCACTACTTATTTTTTTTTAGCAAAAAAATCACACCCACCATACAAGCAGAGAAGCATAAAACCGACAAACTTACGCATGTAGGTCTGGATTGTTGCCGCCAAAAAGGGCCTTTTACTAGGCCCAAACAACACAGCATCATCTCCATTTTGCTGAGCAAACTGCTCCAAAGACATGAGCCGGAGCTCATAGGTCCGACTCGTTTTCTCGTCGTGTGCCTGGCTTTCGTTTTCTGCCGCGAGCCTTGCGCCCGCTGCGAGATTGGACGATAGAAAGCTCCCAATATCTTCCTCATTTCCGCAGCTTTCGATGTACCGTAGTACATTAGGACTACGGCCTTTGAAGTTCTTTCTTTTTGGAGGCATCCTGAAAACGCAACACTGCGCGCACAACAGCCGCTAACAGAGCTCGCACGTGGCTTGAAATGTGCACTGTCGCACCTAATACATGACGTATTTACAGGACAGAAATTTGATTGGCTTATTCTTGCAGGATTCCTACAGCCCCCCGCGTGCATTTCTACAAATTCCTACCGACGGGATAATCGTTCATTATTCCTACTTGAGTGTACCTTGTATAGCTCAATATTTAAAGTAGCTTTTGAGCTTTTGCCATTTGAATTTTTTTTCTACAGCCATCTGCTTCACCCCCGACTGGCTTCGCTTTCAAAATTCATGTTTCAAAGTTTTCACAGAAAAGCTAACTTGGTTTGACGCACAGAGCTCCTGCGCCCTAATCAACAGCAACTTAACGTCAATTCACAGTGCAGAGGAGAACGACTTTGTGCGCAAACTTGTACCACCTGGTTCGCCCTCTATATGGATTGGTTTCCCCGACTTATACAGCGAAGATGACCGCTTTGAATGGGTTGATGGCACGTACAAATCATTTACAAATTGGAATTATGGTGAGCCAAATAACATGGGACCTTATGGAAGCGATGAAAACTGTACGGAGTTTCATTCTTCAGACGGAGGTTGGAATGACTTGAACTGTGCCTACTATAATAAAACTTATGTATGTGGTAAAAAATTGAATCCCTAGTATAATTTGTGTACCCATTGTTCACCTCGTCCTTTGTTAAGAAGCACAACTAGATCCTTAGACGAAGCGAGGCACTCTTCTGGCATAATCAGAAACGCGACTGGTGGCAAATGAAGATAGCAAAGTTCCGTAAAATCCTAGTATGATGAATAGCTGGCCATTTAATAGGTACGCCATACAGTCGAAGAATGAACTTGAAACTACTAAGAGTGAAAACTTCAGAAAGTCTGCGTTGTAAATGGTCTCTTAACGGACACCACCCTACGTAGGACAACTAGAACTGGTCTCTTCAGTCGTTTTCTTTGGTTCTCTGTGAAGCGGACACCTCTCGAAGACAACAACTTAACCAAAACTGACAACGGTAGATGACTGCAGCCCGATAGAATCTTTCAACGCATAACCTCCGGATTTCAAGTCAAACCCTCCATGAAGCTGTCAGGCCTTTGAATTAACCCTTCAAGCCCCAATATATATGTACAAATTCTCCAAACTGATCTCTATACATTTCCTTAAAGAATGAGTAGAGAGAATTTGATAAAAGATCAAAGCATTTTCTCTTAGGTAATCATTTTATTAATTCTCATAACCTAATCTCTTGACATTGTATGGATATTGTTAGGAGAAAATTGATGTTGGTCACTATTGGGACTTGCAGGGTTAACCGGCCGGGGGTATCATAAGAGATTTTAGACGGACCCTGCAACCCTTAGCCTATAGCAGACCAGGTACACGACAAAATTGCTACCCTATATATTCTAGATAGACAACTTCAAATCCATACCAAAATCCTCTGCTTTCTATCCGCCCTGGCCCAGGCGTACAAAACCTTTCTAGCCCATGGCCATGCCGAAGTTATCCTGGCTTTATTTTCAAGTCAAAAAGTCACGGTTAGAGTAGAGTTGATTTATACTATTTATACTATTTAAAGCTTCAAAATTAAGTATACAAAGTTTCACTGTTTATTCAATGCTCAAGAAATTTACAGAGATCTTCACACTAGGACAACTTCTGAAAACGTCTGCTTCAGTAAGTCTCATAAGATCTGCCGTTAACATTCGAAGACTGACTGGAAAACAAAGATAATCTACTGATACTTGTTGCTAAGTAACAAGTGCATAGGTGACGTGGTGAGGTGTGAGACGTCGTGACAGTAACTGAGTAATTATTAGCGATTTTAATGACAAACTGAGCACATTTAATCCCATATGACCGGAAAATGCGATCTAGAGTTTCAGCTCTACTGAAAACCATTAAAATATGGAGAAATTCAATCTTGGACTAGTTATGAGAATTCGCAAGTCTCAACCGGCCCGTGCTTCAAATGGAGGCTATAGTTTGGCGCTTTTCTTTAAGTTCTATTTTTAGCAACAAGAATGAGACTTGCCGAATTGACTCTTACTTATGCGCTCTTTAGCACTCCAATCAACTCTTAAGTTAACTTTCCTTCTTCAATAGTGTCCACAGGGAAGCAGCACTAAAGTCTTGTTCCCACAACGATTCACCAAATAAAGGGCCATTTCCATGTTTGTAGAAAGGAAAGGTTTAGTATATTAAAGGAACCGTAATATTATCCAACAAGTTTTCTTGCTTCCTTGTTCAACATAAAATTTGATGCTTTTTTCTGGCGACTATTTTTACCGCTTTCTCTTCGAGCTACGACTGTCGTGATCCCTACGAAAGAAAAGAAAAGAGAAAAAAAGGGAAAAGTATTAGAATAGCGTTCCCACGCTTGGCACTTAACTAGAAGTGTCTGCGCTGAACAAAAGTTTGCAACATTGCCGGTACATGTATTCTTGCATGTTATAGTTTGCTTCCTGTCTTCGGCGAGGCCCATGGCGCTAGTTACCTTTCCCCCGCCATTAGCACTGACTATACATTTATGTTTCCTGCATTTAACCATTTTAACGTTTGCCTTTCACTGGCTACACATCAGTTTTCGCGTTCGGTGCTGGCTTATGTTTTCCCGCGCCACAAACAAGAGCGCAGGTTACATCATTCGGCACTGGCACACATGTCCAATACGCACGAACTAAGTCCGGTCGTCTAAAATGGAAGTCGGCCCGTCTAAAGAAAGTCTGGTCGTGATATGTGAAACGGATGTGATCTCGATTACCGGAAGTCTTATCGTAATCGGACAGGAAGTCTTGATCGCTTACGTGCTCCTATGTATTATCTTGAGGGATCGTATCAGATGGAGACAGGTCGTTCGACTCAAAACTGCTAAATTTAAGACGACATGACTTTTTAGTAGTGAGGTGGTGAACGTAACAAAAGCAGCCCGAAACAAGCACGCTCCAAATACAATATGACTTCTTTAAGCCATAAAACCGACCAAAAGCGGGGCGAAACAATTACAAATAGGGCACAGCGACTAGAACCTCGTTTTTTGGCGCTAAAAAGAAAACGAGTATTTTCCCAAACATTTACAGGTTAAAAATAAAAACGAAGTCAACAAATCACCAGAAAATGGTGACGAGCACTAACCTTGACCGTGAAGGTTCGTCCAGAGGTCTCTTGCCCTTTTTAGCTTCTGTAAGAAACTTATCAAGACCGAAAGGATCTTCTTCTTCTTTCTCGAACTGCACTGGGCCATCACGGCGCTGACTACGATCCGTTCCAGCAAACCCTTGGTCAGGTTGAAACCTAGGGACAGAACAGTTTCAGTAAACAGATATCGTATTTCCTCGAAAAAGCGCCTGTGTTCTAATTGGAGCCCTCCCCAGAACAAGCACCCACCTCCTAGGCCATATTACTATCAAGCAAGCGCCCCAAACCCTACCCCCCCCCCCCCCCTCATTTTTTTTAAATAGTACGGATACAAGGGGAACGCGAAGATCTGCATATCACTGACGAGGATGATCTCGAGGATGATGAGATAATCGATATTTTATAAACATCCATACTGATACATCTGTGTTAAGTGTTTAATGGGACTACGGTACACTTGGTTACAACTACTGTTTTAACAAACGAAAGACTATTAACTTCTACTTTACGTTTCTATCGAAGATTTAGCCGACACGAAGTCACACTTCTTTGAAAGGAAAACTTAATAGAGAGCTTTAGATTCCGAGACGAGGACGACTACGAGTACCAGATTTTCACAATACTGAGTATTGCTCACCCGTTAATCAGCATCAATTTGGCTGGAAAACGTGATAGCCGTCGTCATTCTATTACGCGTGTTAGCGAGAATGTCGTAGTGGCAGGAACAAGTTATCAAAAGTAAGCAGTTTTATCTTTTTGCTATCGGGAGAGGGCTTAGCCTTCTTCAGTATAAATAACTGTACTAACTTTTTTGGTGAAAAAAAAGTAAAATGAAACGTTCTGTGTTGTAGTTAAATCTCGTACTCGTACTCGTTCTCAAATCTCAAGCTCTCTAATGAGTGCCCCCTTCGATTAAGCGCCCTCCTTCAAATAAGCGCCCCCCATCTTAGCCGTAATTTCAAATAAGCTCCCGGGCGCTTATTCAAGAAACTAAGGTACTTTTAACTATATGCTGGTATTTTGCAAGTAGTTCAAGCTGGTGATGGTGTCTAGAAATTATTTTCAACACATATTTCGCCATATCCTCTGACGGATACTTCTGCTTTCTTACCCCGTTCTTAAGGCCGTTCTCGCACCTTAAACCCATAATGACTCCAGCAAGTTTTCTTTGGTAGTCAGTGTGAAGTAAATGCTTGCCGTATTTTCAACTCCCACCTACTAAGCACGTGCAGTAGCGGTCACGTGACAACTCACCTGTTGGTTTGAACCAGCTTCTCCAAATCATCTCCGTACACGTCTCTATCGACATTCTTACTCGGCCGGTAGATAGCGTTTGCTGTGCTACCCTCTCGTCTCCAGGCCTTGTCATACACATTGTATACGTCATCATCTCCTCCATAACCAGAATCCAGACCCTAACGGACGAAACGATCATTTCAGGTCGCTTCAAAAGTGAATAATACTATGAAGCAGTTTTTGATTCACAAATGGAAGCCGAATGCTTTTGGGCAAGGGAGGAAGGAAGCTTTCGCACAATAGACCCTAGCCCTGAAACAACACAACATATTTGCAGGAAGAACGAAGGAAATTAAAGGTTTCGAGGAGCTTCATGACAGTAGACGATTTTGGACGTCAAAGTTTACGATTTTGTCCTTCGATTACGACAATTTTTGAGAATGATCGGTTTCTTCGACTAGAGGGATAAGTGGTCAAAACTGTGACCCTATTAGACGAACTTGACCATCCAAACGATTTGTCAGTCTTCTACTGTGAAAACAGCCATTATTATTTTATCATATTTTTCAAACCATTTAACTTTGCAAAGGGAATTTCCGGTTTCCCCATGGAAATATCACGAGAATCAGAAGTATAACATTGTGGTTGGTTTGCTGCATAGTCCACCCGGATATCCATGACTACATCAAAGGATGCAAAATCGGTCACCATTAGGTACTGACTGCGTTACGTTACAAACGTAAATTACCTTGCTTTGATTGAATAACCGTTGATCATACAACGCTTCCTGAGAGGGAGGGGCTGAGGCTAGGCCTAACGCAATCTGTTCACTAATGTCACGCTCCTTGTCACGCTGAAGTTTAGACCTGTTGAGGGGAACATGTAGTAAAAACTCGTTATGATGCAACTTTGTATATTTTCTTCTTTTTTCTCCATTCCCTTTGATTGTTACATATAAAGGACACTGTACGTATCATGTAAGATCTATTTTACAATCTGCTCATAGTTTAACTCACCTTTTATCAGGAGCAGCTTTTGATATTCTTCTATCTCGTTCTCTCTCCTTATGTCGCTCATGACGTAGTTTGTCTCTTTCTCTCTCTTCCTCTGGCCTGTCTAAATAACGAGTTAGACCACGTTATTCATGAAGCAATGAAACTGGTAATTTCAAACTCTCAAGCAACCCTTTTAATCTTAAAAGTGGCCGAAGTAAAAGTTCAACAAAATTTCCAAATATCATTGTAAAATGCTAAACATCAAAAAGTACGTTGTGACAGTACTGTTGAAGAGCTTTCATTTGAATAGTCACAACAAAGGATTAAAAGTGAGAACCCAGCACCTCAATATACACAACATGCTTCGTCATTCAATCAGGAAGCAAGCGAGTCAAACGACCAGCCTCTAAGTAACGATAAAATGAACTTTAAATAAAGCCCTTCACAATTGTTACTGCTGATCGGCGAAAGCTTCCATATTGTTATTTTCATATTGCCACTGAAGAACAACACGCAAAGATTATCGGCCATCTTTTATTTAAATCCCACCTACCAGAGTGTTGCCAGACAAAATTGTCAGTAACGCTGGATTTCTACTGTCGCGTAAATTTACGTGCGAACGCACGTTAATTTTACGCGCATATTAACAAAATAGAGGCAATGAATGGAAGGCAGGGAGTAAACGTTAAAGTTAAGCGAGGTTTACTTTTACGTTTACGCGTGACCTTCCATACATTGCTACTATTTTATTAATGCGCGTAAACTTTACGTGCGCACGCCCCGTAAAAATTACGCGACAGTGAAAATCCAGGCTGCTTAACGGTTTGATTGTGCTTCATAAAACACCGGACAACAAGAAAAACAAAACTTCAACACTAATACAACGTTAAGGGGAAAAAAAGGAGGCTCCAAAAACTTAAAATAAACTGCCCGTTTAATTACATGCACACGGTCTTCATCACAGTCTAAATATTTATCGTCCCATTTACTAGTCTACTTTACACAATGATGTGAAAGCTACGCGCGCAGTGATTGGTCGTTGCCCATGATCTATTGGAGTACAGATACATGAATGACGTCACGGAAAACTTGTTTTCTTTGCTTTGTTCAACATGGCGCGCGGTTTTGAAAATGTTTGTGAGATTATTTCGGATTAAGCAAGTGAAAGCCTCGAAAAAGTTTAGCAGGAGCTATTTAGAAAGAAGAAAAATTGGAAAAACGGAGACAAAAAGAGTTCTTGACATCTTGAGAATGCCTAAACTCATGTCTGTAAACTGCTAGAAAACTTCACAACAGTTGCCATCGTGTGTCACCACTACGACAGACTCGCTGTTTTTCAAAAATAGTGTTTTCGCCATTATTCTGCTTTGAGCAAGTGAAGGTGTTAAAAAACTTTTCGAAGAAACTATTTACAAGTAAGATAAAGAAAAAGAAGAAGCAGAGACGAAAAGTACCGTTTGGGACTTAAAAATGCCTAAACTGGCACAGTCAAGCGGTTAGAGGCAGGTATGTTTATCGGCCCTTTTTTTCTGGTCATTGTACAGTGTATAAAACAAATAGATTCCATATTGCCGTGGGTCTTTTCAGTAATAGATCACAGAAGACGTCACTGGGCTGTAAAGACCTTGAATACACTTTTGCCTAGTACGGCAAACGAAGACTGTAGTGATTTACTCGGCTCCACCTACCAGCAGCAGCTCGAATACCGGCTCGCTCCTCACGAGCTTTCTGCGCCAACTCCACCAATCGCTGTTCTTTCTTCTCCTTTTCTCTTTGCGCTAACTTCTTTTCCAGCTGAGCTCTCATCTCCACCGCTTCACGAGCCTACATGTAACGAAAATGCAGTTGAAATTAACCGATGACGCTTTTTTTAGAAGCTGATTACAATTTTTTTGTACGACTGAACAATCTCATGCAGTACAGCTGAGTTTTGCATAAAAATAATATTAAAACACGCACTGACTTTTAGAAAAACAAAACGATCTACAATGGAGGCCAAAATCCTTGAGAAAATATTATCATTGAAAACCTTCTTTCAACTGCGCTTACATATCAAATCTCATTATCTACAGATGTAGCATAATATCCACTCCTGCAACAGTTTGGATGCCTCTAATGGCCCTCCCCTCCTCTGTCCAAACAACGTTGGGATAAACAAACACTTTCTAGGATAGGGTAAACTGTACCGGGTGCACAAACTTCAAATTTGCTTGGGGGCACAGGGGAGAGGGGGAGGGATGCGGTTTAAGGCGTATCGTGTTAAGTGTCCTAAGACTTCTGACCTCCACTGTAGATGGGAAAGCTTTTGAAGCCATACAATGGCCTTGCAGTACATACTCTACTTTACAGTAGTGCTACCTTTTGTGTTACACCTGGTAAACACTCCAACACACTTATATAACAAAGAATTAACTATTATAAGGTAAGCGAGTCAAGTCCTCCTTCTGCTAAAAATGAAAAACTGTACCTTTCTGTCAGCTATGTACAACGCTTCAGCTAGCTTTGCAAACTTGTCATTAATGTGTGGATCCTGGAGGCCACGTCCATCAGCTGCCAAGCGTTTGTCTAAAGGAATGGTGTACCCCTGTGGACGAGATGAAAATAAATGTTCAGAGTTTGAAAGTGATTGTAACTGAAATCATTTGAACTTGTTTTGTCTGAAATCATTTGGACTATTTGTCTAAATGACTTACATTGTGACCTATGGGCGGATTCAGTGGTGGGTCAAGACCCCCCTCGGCTGCCCCCCTGTCAGTAAAGTTTCATATTACTGCTAAAGAATTCTCTGTAAGATAATTAATAGTATCTATATACACCTAGCTGTCAAGTTTTCTGGCCACTGGCCACCCCTTGCTGAAATTTTCTGGATCCCCTTCTCACATGTTGCCAGTGAAATGACTAAGGATACTACATTTTCCAAATTGCAAAAGCTATCTCGTTAAAAGCCAGCCTTTGTTGTTTGTTTTGACAAGAACTGCAATGAGTTATGTACAGACTACAGTTGTACTAACTCTTAAAGAGCTTCAACTAGGTGCTTAAAATGGGGGCTCTGATTCTATCTGATTATGCAAAATTGCACAACTATTGATCCTCACTGGCATGGTGCTAACAAATTCCATAATTATTCTGGAATCTGGACTCACTTTAAAGCTTCTTGGTAAACTAATCAAGTAGAGCCTCTTATTTTTCTTACCATTATTTTAAATCTGATGACAAAAGGAGCTCTTTGTGTAATCTACAAACCTATCGTTATTGACAGCAGTGCATTGATTTATTATAAAGTAAAATTCTCATTAATGTACCTTGGCATTTTTCCAGTTGGAAATGCAGGGAGGGATTTTCCACTCTTGCTGTTCTTTCACAGTTACCTGAAAGAATTACAAAGAAATAATTATTTATCCATATTTAACGTTTTCAGCGACCAATTATTACAAATTCCTTTGGTTTTTGTTTTCATACAATGTGCCTCTTCAAAACAGCTCTTATGCTATGGATCTTACAAAAAAATTTAATGCTAAAATCAACCCTTGTAATACTTTTATATGGTAACACAAATAACATCAGAAAACAGCGCCAAAAACATTAGAAATTATTACATTTTCTATTCAAACAACTGGTACTTCAATTTTTTGGGAGCTACACCTTAGTTAAGTGTAAATTATAAAAAAGAAAATATTGGTTGAGTTTACTTAAGAATTAGGGTTTAATTGAAGAGCAGCAAGATGTCAAAGTCAGCAGTTTTACCTTTCGACTTGGCGAATGCATGACTGGTGCGGGGGGAGACGGGGGACCTCGCGGAATCTTCTTGTTTGTCCTACAAATACAGCAACAATACATGAACATTAATATCAGTAATAGAACAAACACAAGTACATTGAAAAGGACATGAGATGAGTGGGTTAATTTTTGTACTCCAAGAGTTCATAAAATAATACGTGTATGTAGACTTGTAACAAGTGACACAGTGAGACACTGTGTGGTCTGACCATTTAAATTGAACCACTTTGGCTGAACTTTCACAAGGCATTACTCGGTTTGCAACCAAAAAAATTAGAAGTGAATTTTGACTATCACCACTTTTGAAAATGAAAGGGTTAATTCTATCCTTTAAAAACTCTTCCAAAACATATATAGCTTACTTAAATCTAGGTGGTTCCATGGGATCCTTTTGCATTTCTACCATGCGTATCACCCTCTGTTTAGCTCCAGAGTTAAATGATACCCCCTGTTGAGAAGGTGTGTAGCGGATGTACTGTGCTGCCCCAGGCTTCTGTGCAACTTGGGTAGGCTGTGCAGCTGCTATCTTTGTATTGACTTCCTTTTCTAAAGCTTCCCTTGTTTTCCTAGTTGTCTAGAGGCCAAAGAAAAAGATATTATCAATGACCTTATGATTGCCAAAATAATATCTCGTGATCTGCGGATCATTGAAAGGCAATGTCAGATTCTCCTTCTTAAACTGTATCTTTTTGACCTTGTCGATGCAAGTGAGGCTGTCATACACGTTTAGTTTTATAGCAGACTGAGGTTTTTGGAAGCTACACTGCAATAATTAATTTTCTTGGAAAAGTTCTCTGTAAGTGTACCTCCTCAATGTCCTCTTCACTTGGTCGTTCCAGCTCTGGATCACCTTCATCTTTTAAATGAACAGGAACCAAGTCCTGAAATCTTGAATGCACAACCTATAATAGCAAACACAAACAAAAAATCCAACTTGCAGTTATCATCATCTGTCATTAACAAACACTGTACTGCTATAAACTGACCATTATGTTTCATTTTAAGAGAACATATGGGTAATAAGAACATTAGAGGCTCTAATTATGCATTCTGAGACAAAAATGAGAGGCCACTTCAAGAAAAACTTGCACAGACTCAGCCTTGCCAAGAAGAACAGGTAATAGGTTAAACTTAATGTACTAATCCAGACTCCTTGTTAGAACAAGAATGCTCTTAAAAGGCAGTAAGTTGAGCTTGTTGCTTGGAAATTAGACACCTGATGTCAAAAATTAGGAGGCAATTGTTTCTACCCATAGCAGGATTTCCTCGCTAAAAGTTTTTCATGTCCTACTTTATTGATGGTCAAGTATTCTTCAGGATATTTACTTTTACACATATTGCATTGGACGATTTGTTTCTAAACTGATTGAGTGTGCATGTATAAATACATGAAAACCAAGGGCTTCAATTCAAGAGAAATAACATCATTACCAAACAGCAAAAACGTGATGAACATGGCATGTCATTTCAATCATCGCCAAAAAAAACGCATGCTCATCATAAGAATCATTTGCATACAATGAAAGTTTATAACACCCAACCAGTTACATGTAGCCTCACCATTGAAGCTTTGCTGAAGTTTGGCTCATAAAGATTCTTCTTTTTTCCAACCACTGAAGAATCCATTTATTCCAAAGTAATCAACGCTTTCAAGCAATAGAATTAATTTTGTGGACCAACCCGTTCCGTAAAAGATCACTATCTTTTGAACAATGTGGTAGGTCATGTTGCAATATTATTTTATCCCAAGTTTCCATAGTCTCTGCTAAGAATGCCTGGGACCATGATTCCCCTCCCCCCCACCCCTCCAGCGTGCAAAGAAAGTAGTGTCTGATATCCCAGGGCTAGTGGATTTTGCTATCGGGCTAGTGAATTCTGTTTTTAACTTGCCTGACCAACAAGTGATGTTTTTTTGCGAAATTTGAATAAAGGAAGAACTGTGAAATCAATTCTGCTCGTCAAAAAGCTTTTGGGGCTAGTTGAAATGACGTCTGGGCTAGTAAACGCTAGCTTCAGCTTGCCCGAATGGCTAGCTGTGAAAATGATTTTCTTTGCATCCTGCTCTCCCCCTTTGATGTGCACACACACACACACAAGAAACGATTGCATTTTTAGAGTCTTACTGCTAAAGCAAGCTTCACTATTGATACAGTGGTATTGATACATTGATGTGTGGTCCTGTGTGGCATGATATTTATCAAAACAGTGTGTGGTTTTGGAAAACTCTAGAGAACTATGTCCAATCACATGTCTGACTGCCAAGCCTTTGAGCTAAATTGCCGAGGCCTCCTCACCGATCACTAGTAATTTGTGCTTAAATCTAATAAGCAAAGGTTTTGAAAATACATTTAAAGGAGCAGATAGAATCTATTAAATGTTGCTTTTTGCCCTATACAGGGCTTCTGATAGGTCGCGGAACAAAAAGTCAAATTTCGCGGGATTTTTAGGGACAAATTCGCGGAAAAATCGGCCAACTTTGCGGGAATTTCGCGGGAGTTTTCGGGGCAAACTTAACCAAAAAGCAATCAGTAAAAAACAGCTGATTTTATGGTTATTTTCAAGGCAAATTTCGCTAGAAATCGATCGGTTTTGTGCTGATCAGACCAGCGTTTTTAATGTTTTTCTACCAGAGGTCATCATTTGCTCTTTCAACAACAATACGCTCCAGAAATGAACCAATGGCAAAGCCTTTAACATCATCGCTTGTACCCAGTTTTTCACAACATAATCTACGCCTGGTAGTTTTGGGACGTTGTTTGTACGTTTCAGTGACAAAGTTCCAAGATAAATTTGCAAGTTTACGGCAAGTAAATAGCCCCTGTAGCTGAAATAAGTTTCAGATATGTTGTACACACATGTATTTGATAAGATTTCTACCGAGTTTCGAAGTATTTTTTGTGTTTTTGTGAATTTTGCGGGATTTCGCGGACTTACTTGAATTTTGCGGCTCTGCGACCGCGCGAAATATCAGAAGCCCTGCCTATACAACTTTGTTATCATACACATAAATTTTGGCCGTCGTCAGTGTACATCATAAATCTATTGGAAAAAATTAGTCTATTAAAAGTTACACCCTGTACCTTATCTTTGCGGTGACCTTGTCTAACAAGTGCGTCATATTTCACTCTGCCTTGAGAATCCAGTTGAACAGGCAGTGCATTAGTGCTGGAGGAAGGCTTTGAAAATGAAAAAAGGATTAAATAAGCCTCTTCATCTTGTTTGTGAAAAAGCATGTAATGAAACAATGCACGTCCTTTCTCTGATTTATGAATAAAAAGTACTGTGATTTACAAAGGCATCAATCACATTATAGAGAAATGGCACTCAAGCAATATATTTAAGATGTGACTGAAGACAACTCAGAACTTATCAAATTACATAGATTGTACAACATGTACCTTCTTTTCACGCCCCATATCCAGAGGATATCTAAAGGAATTTTGTCAAGGTGCAAATTTGATCAGCAGTTACAGATGTTAACTTCTTCTATGTATATGTCGGCTAGCAAAAATAATATTATAGTACCTGTGCTGTATTGTTTTATTTTTATTAGCAAAAGATAGAAAAACTTATTGATAATTCAGTTTTGAAAACAACATACATGCATAAAATGATTTAACTGAGGTAAGATAAATTAGTTTTGATAAACCTTTTGAATTTGTGGGAGAAACATACTACACTGGTAAAAGTCAGAAATCTTTAAATTTGATAAAAAATCAGAATATTACCACTCATTTTCTTGGCAAAATAATCTAAAATGACTGTAGGTTTTTACAGTGTAAAATGAAGTGGAAACAATACAAGTTTTAAAGCCAGTAAATAAATATTTGAGTCCAAAACATTGTGTCATCTTAAAACTAGCAAACAACATGTTACATTTGCAGCATTTCACCACTGCAAGACTCCAAGCGATGACTTTAAAATTAGAACTTGTAAAGCTGATTGTTTGGTTTGTTTCAAAAAAGATACAATTAAAAATTAATAATAATAATAATAATAATAATAATAATAATAATAATAATAATAATACAGTGAAACCCCACCTTAGGACTACCTCGGTAATACAGTCACCTCGTTATTACGGCCACTTTTTTATGCCTGCCTAGCAAAATTCGCCATTCATTTTCATGTAATAATAATAATATGGCTGATTTTTTTTCGCCCATTGGTGACCGTATTGACGGGGTGCCACTCTACACGTATGTTAATCAAGATCAAAGGATACTGAGCAACATGTATTTCAGGAAAAGCACCACCATCTCCAAAATCCTGAAGATCAAAACAATGCAAGCAATTTCAGAAACAAATACTACTTTTTCAGAGAATGGGAAGGGAAAACAAGCATAATAATATGGGTTTATGTCCCCTGGATTTTTTATTATAGGTTGGGCTAGAGAAGATAAGAGAACCAACTGTAGTTTTTTTGGCAAATGTGTGTAGAATTTAAAATCCTTCTATTGGGGGGAGGCATCATTCAATAGCCCATGTATTGATCTGTTCAACAGAGAAGACAGTCGCTTGGAGGCTGACCTAAGCAGAGGTTAGTGGTGAAAATTGCAAAGAGTCAATATCATGAAAAATATCATGGCAGTGACCTACACTACATAAACAGTCCTGTCCTTACACCTATGGTGATGTTTCATTCCAAGAAATAGTATCTGGCCATCTAATTTCATGGACAAAATATACACAATATACAATATAGTCAGCTGAATAAGAATGTTAAACACAAACAGTCAAATGGACCGCCACCATGGTCCACAGTCCGGAATGGCTGTTTATTTTAAACTGGTTTGGTTGGGATTTGCAAATTAAAGAACAAGGTATATTACATACTGTGCTTGTTTTTGCTTCACTGCTCAAAGATTGAAGGTGAATGCCACTTAAAATAATTATTTAAATTATAGACTACTGTGGAACGGCAGTGGCAGCTTTTTGAGGATACTTGAAGTGGATGGGTATTCTGTAATCTTGCCCAGTCTTACACTCCACTGAAGTTATAATCAATCTTCACACATTTACACTATTAGAAACTTGGAACTATCTGACTATACTGTGGAACGATCTGGCCTTTGTGTAGAACGATCCGACCATGGAACAAACTAACCACAAACCCAAGAAACTAAGCAGATTTTGATCAAAACTTTGTACGATCGCACCATACTAACATTCCTGCTTTGAATATAAAGAAGTCCCGCATACTCAAACACATTAATAACATATCCACATGTTCGAATAAAAGAGAAAAACATCGATCGATTTAGCTTATTTTATCAGTTGCGTTGTACACAAACCTCTAGCTTCCTTGGTATCCATCCATGCCTTTGTCCGTAAGGCGGAGGCTGTTTCTTGATAGCTGAAACCTTTAACTACAAATAAATCAAACGCATTTTCTCCTTTACAAACCTCTGTCTACGATCGATCATTGAAGATGTGAACAAGAAAGCTAAGAATTCGGCCAACATGGCCGACAACGAATCAAGACAAACCTCTTTGTACGCTTTTTCTAAGTCATCGTCTTCATTCTTGTCGCGATAAGCCACATGCAATGGTGCCGGAAGAAGACTGAAAATGTTAAGAAGAATTTTGTTAGGAAAGAAACGCTGAAAAATAACTCTCCTGGAATGAAAAGTGTGAGAGTGATATCTACCTTGTAAGCGACATGTTTCCCAAAACGACAACTAGACGTGATAGAACAAAAATGAAATGCATTATGGGATTCTTGGCAAAAATCTCGTTCCCAGATCTCTTGTAGCCTGACCATTTTAAGATCGGCGCGGCGCAGCTTCGCTCCGTTACAGAGACCGGCCACGAAACCACCATTCTGCAGTGGAACCTCGATATAATAAAGGGCCAGGGGCCCGTTTCTCGAAAGTCCCGATTATTAACGGGCCAGGTAAGCTGTCTCCGTTTACATTAAAGAACGAGGTTTCAATAGTTTTGCATCTAGCATGATAAAACTTAGACTACGAGTAGTCCCCCATTTTTCCTCAGGGATAGTAGAGCGAGCAAAACGCGAGCGCGCGTGAAAATTACCCCACGCGAGAAAAGGCGACACGCGGTTCGCATGTGGCCCGCTCACGTTTCGCTCGCTCTACTATCCCTGAGGAAAAATGGGGGACTACTCGTACTCTAGATAAAACTATCAGTTAGTGAAACAGAATGGAGTAGTCTCCTAGCCAGGACCGGCGCTCTTATTCTTTACATTTCGATTTGAATATTTGTTTTCGGGCCCGAAAAGTTACCGGGACTTACGAGAAACGGGCCCCTGGGGACTGGCAAAATTTATTCGCTTCTTTTTGTGACTACTGCGCATGCGCCCGTAGACACTTTTGGCATAAACTTTAACGCATAAACCAAGTATAAAATGGAACCACAACATAAGTATGCATACAGACATTCAATACAAAAATGTTATTTAAAGATTAAAGAGACATAAATTGTAAGGAAAAGAATTAAACAAAATTTTTCTGGCGAGCAAGTTCAAATGGAAACCTTTGGACTTATTATATGAGCTCCCTCCCTAAACTAAGACTAAATATAATGAATAAATAAGCGGCAAAGTCATACTTAAATTTAATTACTAGGATAAAAAGGAAGCAAAACAAACCGGACAAAACAGAGAAAAAGCAGCAAAAAACAAGTATTATTTACAAATGGTTAATCAACTAAGAAGAAATGTTTTTAATTTGGATTTAAAAAGAGAGATAGTAGCAGCAAAAACGAACGTAAAGCATTTTTCCTCTTTAATTCTCATCTCGTAAATGTTTGCTCGTAATAAGTATGGTACAAACTGACCCAAACATAATTTAGCCCATTTTTGAACATGTGTATAACTGTTAAGACTTCCTGGCTGCGATGAGACGATTAGCAGTACATTAATAAAAAGCCTTTTTTCATCAATTTGAATCTTTGTTCTACAGATGTATCTATCAAGACTCGGTTAATAAACTTTGTATCACTCACTGATCATGACAGTTTAGCTCGTTTTCTAAAAACCAGACAATCGTGCTATTTGTTTTGCCAATTGCACGGCAGCAACAAGATTGCCAATAACTCTGGCGTTTAATAAAATGAAAATACAGCCCACATATCTAATTTGTTTTTGACACGATGAAGCTATCACATAAGGAAAACAGATATATTAAAAGAAGGTTCGCTTAAACGTAGTTGCTTCGGAGAAAAGTCATGGTAATGAAAAACTACCAACAATTAGAGAACTGTATTGTTCTGCAAAATTCACTGGAGAGTCGAGGAGAGGTACAGGGCGAGCTAATTTTTCTCTAAGACAAAAGAGGATAGCAAAATATGATGGTGAGTTATGGCGGCAGGTTCCATGTTAATATTTTGGGTTCACTATACTCAATCGAAATGAACGTCACCATGGCGTTTTTAATTTTAAATATTTTACCTTTTATATAACAGATTCGAATTGGACGCGCCGGGAGACGATGTGAACGGGGGAAATAAATTTAAAAAGCAATTTAAATGAAGATATAATCTTGACGTAGTGAAATAGCAATTTAAGCAATTGCAAATAAAGCACCCAAAATGTTAAAGTTATAGCCCACAAAGTTTGACGTGTTTGGGGATATACTCGGTTAAGACTTCCTCTTCTAAAGAAAATGTGGCCAATTTAGTACTGGTATCCATGTGAACGTCAGTCAAAGTTGAAGAAAAACGGCACAAACAATTTGAAGCTACAAAATACAGAAACACTTTAATATAAGCCCCACCGGTAACAGTCTCGCCAATATAAGCTCCCCTCTAACTTGCATTGAAATAAATTTGATTTATTATGATATTTTGAAGCCTTTACCAGTAACTGCAACAAAACTTATTTAAATCAGCACTGCGTTAGATTGTTTCAAACAGCTTTTTCCAATTCCGTTATAATCCCCCTCGGATATAAGCCCCTCAGTTTAATTTATCAAGAGCCCTTCTAAAAACCCTTACAAAGATGTATAATCCAAGGGCTTTTAAGCGGCAGCTTACGGCACTGCATATCATATATGTTTGGCTCACAAACTTAACACCTCCGTTAGCAAAGTTTTCTCGTTCTTGCTCTCACTATGTTTACTAAAACTGCTGATTGCTCTCAGCTAATTGTCGAATTCAATTTTTTTTCATGATTTTTATATGATAAAAACAGGTTGTATTCTAATTTCCTAAGCTCGAACGAACGTTTTATTTTCTTTAATTCCAACCTCGTAAATGGCCCAGACTTTCGAGCCCATTATTTGAACATTTATACATTGTTACTGAGACCTCACTGCCTGCGATGACATTATGAGCGCGTCAGTTTAACTTCTAGCAATTGACGAAAACCGTTTTTTACTCAATTTGAATATATGCTTAACAGAAATATCGATCAAGACCTGGTTAATAGACTTTTTATTACTACCAGTTTAACTCGTTTTCTAATAGCCAGGCAATTGTGCTATTTGCTCGCTAATCGCACGGCAACACAAAGGCAACACCAAGATTGTCGAACTCCATCGTTTCATAAACTGAAAATACAGAGCAAATATTTAATTGTTTCCTGACAAGGTGCATGTGGCAGTCATATAAGGAGGACAGATACATAAAAAAGAGTTCAGTTGACTGTAGCCGCATCGCAGAAAAGTCATGGAAATGAAAAATGTTACTGGAGGTGAAAACCTGAAAACAGTTGCAGAACCTTTGTGCTCTGCAGAACTTACTGGAGAGGTACATGGCGAGCTCATTTTTCTCTCTGTCGTTAACACTTGTTTGTCCATTACAGCATTTTTAGGGAACGCTCTGATCTTAGTTGCTCTTCACAAGGACACATCAATTCATCCGCCATCCAAACTCCTGTATCGTAACCTAGCGATAACTGATCTTTGTGTTGGGGTCATTGCGGAACCTCTCCATGTTGCTTATATGATCTCTGAGGTGAACAGAAGATGGGATATTTGCTATTACGCAAATTTGACAGACGGTTTCGCAGGTTTTACTTTGTGTTCAGTGTCGTTGATAACAATGACTACAATAAGCGTGGACAGACTTCTCGCTTTGCTGCTGGGTCTCAGATACAGACAAGCTGTAACTTTTAAAAGAACGCGTTTAATTGCTATTGGTGGTTGGATCGTGTCTATTGTCGTTGAATCTATCTCCTTTCTGAATCCTCTTATAAATTCTTTGTGCCGATCTATTGGTGCAGCTTTTTGTTTAGTTACTACAATCTGTGCCTACACAAAAATTTTCATGTCTCTGCGTCATAACCAAATTCATGTTCAGAACCATGTTGTTCAAGGACAATCAGGCCAAGCAAATACACTGAATATAGCTCGATACAGAAACGCAGTGTACAGTGCACTGTGGGTGCAGGTAACATTGGTTATTTGTTATCTGCCGTACGTTACAGCTATAGCTTTAACACCTCAAAGGGGGATTCCTTTATCTACTTACCTTGCTAGGGAATTTACAGCAACTTTAGTGTATTTAAACTCTTCGTTAAACCCATTGCTGTACTGCTGGAAGATTACAGAAGTGAGACAAGCTGTAAAAGAAACATTACAACAATTACACTTCTGTACCTGAATTAAGACTTAAACTAAGAACATTTACTAACGAACTTGATAAGAAAATGTATATAAGAAAACCAGACAAATGTCCTAGTCCGAATTGTTCCTTTAAGATTGTTTTCTGTTTCATTGCAGATTGTAAAGACACAAACAAAATCATTTGTTTATGTTAAAACGTTTAATAATCATAAAACAAAATGAAAATATCAGTAAAACTAGTCAGTTAGCTAATTAGTTCTCTGGCAATGAAGACTACGAAGCAGGGACATATTTTTAAAGAGAACAGCTCACTTTAACTCGCAACATCACAACGACAAACTATTACAATCAGAGAGCTTTACTGTTCTGCGGAATTTACTGGAGAGTTACATGGCGAACTTATCTTGAAAATACACTGCATAAATAACAGCTGTTGATAACCATAAAAGCCACTATGTTCATACTATAATCAAGTTTAACAAATGTCATAAGTTCAGTTTGGTAAAACTAATCAGGGCGCAAAAATATTACTTTTCCGAATACTTTTTCCAAATCGAACAATTTTTATTGTGGGATAATCAGGGCCAGTACTCGATGTAATTTAAATTTGATGGCCAATAAATACACATTGCATTGTGTTGTTGCCTAGCACAGGTCATTTTAATAAAAGCTTGTGAGCATACGAAGGCTTTTGTTTTTAGATATAATGAAAAGTGAACCTACCCTCCCCGCAGACGTCCTTTGGGGTTCGTTCGTCACGCATTCATTTCTCTTCCAAGGTCCGTGGGGGAGAAATGAATACGTGACGAACGAACCCCAAAGGACGTCTGCGGGAAGGCTAAAGCCCGGGGGGGACTCCGCATATGAAAGGGGTGGGGATGCTCGTCAGAAATTTTGAATTAAACCCACTAAAGGAGACCGATCTGGGCTTGGCCCAAGCGTTTTTTGACCCCTAAAAGAGACCATGGTAAAACACAGACAATAGATATATTTTTATATTTTCTCGGGTGCAACCCTACACAGGACCTTCACGCCTAAATACGATGGCGTTTTGCCCAGAACACCCTAAGTGAGACCAAACTGTGAAATTTACACCCCTAAGCGAGACGACGAGCATCCCCACCCCTTTCATATGCGGAGTCTACCCCCCGGGGCTAAAGTGGACCCTTATACTGCTGGTTTGGAGGTGACGTCACAGCGGCCATGTTGGTGGTCAAGAATTAACAAAAGCATTTCATTTCTCTGCGAACTCTATTTTCATTTAAATCCTTCGAGAAAACAATTCTATTGTATTGACGTACCCTCAACATGGCCACCTTGTCACGTGATTGCAAACCAAGAATACCCACATAGTAACGTGATATCAGTGGAGGAGAAGGGGCTGTCATCATTCCCCCTCGGGGGATTGCTCAGATGACTAACTATTACCTGCTGTTGTTATTTGCCACCGTATCAATTGTTTTATCCAAAATAAAGTCTGTTGCCAGGTCGAATTATTGCAGAAATTAGTAGCAAAGGCGAAGTGCATTTTCAGCTAAGAGCTAAAGAAGAGCTCATGTACAGTGCTTAAAGGATGGAACATCACCATGTCCCTAGGGCACGAAACCCCCTCTTTTACAAAAATGGGCCTTGGGTTCATATAACAGTTGAGTGCGCCACCAGCACTGCTAACGTTTGTCCCCTCTCACTTTCAAATTCGTTCCTACGGGTCTACATGACAAGAGAGCATATCTCGGAGAAAAAGCGGCGAGAAAACTGCTTCGATTTGATAGTTTGGCTGTGCTTGGTAATTTGTATTGCGCGTCACACAGAAAAACAGGAACGCGTTGATTTGGCCAATTGATTGTTTGGTGAAACATGATAAAAATTTATCTTCTCGGAGAAATGGTAGTCTTTCGTTGTTTTCACTTTATTTGTAATTAAACGTTAATTTGAATAATCAGGGAAGTGCATCAATCTTAGCCATCGGTAGCTGTCCGGCAAACTGAGAAAGTTTTACCTTGAATTATGGATTGCTTACTAGCCTACGTAATTCAGTTTACTTTAACAAGAGAAGAAGAACAATAGTCAACAAGTTGTACTAATCGAACAACGGGTATAGGTGCTATGTACAATACAAGTTGCTGTATATGGAGATGGTATATATATATACAATAAGCACAATATATATCTACCTGGAGTTATGAAAACCGGGTTAGCAAACATTTTGTAATTTTTCTCAACGGCCGCTGTCTAATAGCTTGTTTACTGTGTTGTTTGCTTATGTCGTTTGTTTTTTTGGCTTGTCTTGTGGTTAGAGATTTGTGTAGAAGTGGATGTAGACAGAATTACTATCTAACCCCCCCCCCCCCCCCCTCCATTTTTTTCCCTACCCACAATTCTTTCTTTAACGCAAGTGACAGTTATCAGTTTGAAATCAGCGGGCGCTTAAGGCTGGTTTCGGTGCTGTTTAGCAGTTTAGTTTTATATATTGGTCACTGTTACGGACTTGTATAGCGTTACAGCGTGACATCGGGTCACGTGGAACTTGACGTTTGCAATCATGTGACTTAAGCGTTTTCGTTTTCCTATTCTGAAATAAATCTCGCTCTGTGTGGTTGATATTTATCGATGTGGAACCTTAAGATCCTTTGAATTCTTCGAAACCAGCGACCAACGCCCTGTAAAGCGTTACCTTCTCTTACATGGTCACTCCGAACCGGATTATTCTGTTGGTGATAGTTCTTGTCGTGTTAATCCTTGGACCGGACAATTCTTGTTTACGAGCACGTGGTGTGGATTTTTCATTCGTCGACGAGTTGACTATTTTAAAGGTGCATGTGATGCCACCCAAAGTGAAAGCCATTTCAAGGAAAAAAGCTGCGCGTGAAGGGCACAGAACAACTGTCAAACGTATTGCTTACGCCGTCAGTGAACAACTGGATGCCTCGTACAGCGACGTTAACTTGGACGAGAACAAACAAGCGCTCGCCCTAATCGTGTCAAAGCTTCACCAGCAAAGGCAATCCCTGCACGTCAAATTGGAAACCCTAAAAGTTGTGGACGAAGAAATCTTGTCAATCGTGGAAGAAGAGGAAATCGGAGACGAAATTCGGGAAGCAGACCTCGTAAATGAATTAATTCAGCTCACCATTGCTAGAATTGATAATTTTCTAGAAACTTTGAAGACCCCCGCGAAGACCGTGGACGCACCAAAGGACGAGACACCGGTAAGCCCTTCTAAAGTTGTTACTAGTGACTTCTTACCGTCAAATGACTCTGTTGAATCTCCGGTAAACCATCCTGTATCTGCTGGAAATGTTGAAACCTCGAATAATCTTGTTGAATCTCCTAATCCAACACCAAGTTTAAGCTTACCTACTCAAGAAACAATCCCTCGAGTTAAATTACCTAAACTGGACTTGAGAAAATTTGATGGAGAAGTTAGTACATGGCCCACCTTCTGGGATGCCTTCGAGTCCTCTATTCATAAGAATCCTACATTGGCTCCTATTGACAAGTTCAATTATTTGAACTCTCTCCTTATGAAACCAGCTCTTGATGCCATTTCTGGCCTGTCTCTCTCTGCATCAAATTATGAAGAAGCAATTGCGAAGAGATTTGGAAACAAGCAACAAATTATCAATCGCCACATGGATATTCTTCTTAATGTTAGCCCTGTGACTAATCAAGACACAAGAAAGCTAAGGGAACTATTTGACACTTTAGAGTCTCATGTCAGAAGCCTTAAGTCACTAGGAATCCCTTCAAACTCCTATGGAAGTTTACTCTCATCAATTATTATGAACAAGCTGCCTCAAGAGCTACGATTGATTATTAGTAGAGAAATAAAGGATCAAGATTGGCAGCTAGATAATATTATGCATGCATTGGAGGACGAGTTAAAAGCCAGAGAGCGTGCAGTCCCTCATGATGAGTGTCAGTTATCAGGTGGAATTCAAGGATTCTCAAAGGCTCAGACGCGTTCAACTACATCTGCTTTATTTGCAGGACATTCAGGACCCACTTGTACATATTGTAAACAGAGCCATCCCTCTAACGCCTGCAAAATAGTGACCAACTCTGCAGCTCGAAAAGATCTTCTCATTAAGCAAGGAAGATGTTTTGTTTGCCTCAGGAAAGATCATCTCAGCAGAAATTGTAAATCAAAGAATCAATGTTTCAAGTGTAAGGGTCGACACCATATCAGCATTTGCCCATCTGATGGCACTAATGAAGGTAGTGCCCACAATAGTACCAATCTTTCAAGAACACCGAGTCAAGAACAGCCTCAGAATCAGCGCGGGAACAATGATGAAGGTACCCCTAGAGCTGCACCCAGACAGGAACAGAACCAGAAACAACCAAAGACCTCAAAGCAGAACCTCACAGCCCTGTATGTCAGTGCCGCTACTCCAGTCCTGCTTCAAACAGCCAAAGCATTGACATACAAGCCTGGCAATTCAGCAGTCACAGTGAAAGCTCGTTTCATCCTAGATAGTGGAAGTCAACGAACCTATGTGAGTGAAGTCCTGAAGTCCTTAGAGAATATGACTCTGTCATAAAGGAACAGCTACATAGAGGCATAGTTGAAGTTGTAGAAAAGCCTAGCGAAGGAGAAGTTGGTAAGGTCCACTACATACCGCATCATGCAGTCATAAGAAGGGACAAGTTAACAACCAAGCTTAGAGTCGTATATGATGCTTCTGCAAAATCCGATGGTGTAGCCTTGAACGTTTGTCTGTATGCAGGACCACCCCTTGCTGAGAACATATTTGATGTACTTTTGAGATTTCGTGTTAACCAAGTCGCTTTGACCGGCGATATCGAAAAGGCATTTCTGATGGTGGGTATGGCTGAGGAAGATAGAGATGTGTTAAGATTCCTGTGGGTGGATGACGTTGACAACCTCTCTCCAGAGATTGTGGTTCCAAGGTTTACACGTGTTGTATTCGGAGTCTCGTCTAGTCCTTTCCTGTTAAACGCCACAATCAAGCATCACATTGAAAGGTACAAAGAAGCAGATCCTGAATTCGTAGAGAAATTTCTTCGCTCCATTTATGTGGATGACCTAAGTTCTGGAGCCCCTGAGACTAATACAGGCTATGAACTTTATCTGAAGTCCAAACTCAGGCTTGCGGAAGGAGGATTCAACCTAAGGAAGTTTGTATCAAATTCCCCTGAACTAACGAACAGAATTCAATGTAATGAATCCAGAAACTCTAGATCTGATGCTGGTACATCTAGTAAGGCTGCTGAGCCCAAGAGTGTACAGCCCCCTCGAGCCTATCCAGAAAGGAATGTTGTTTCTGAAGACAAAACTTACGTCAAGAGCATGCTTGGCACTATAGAAGAGAAAAACAGCTCAGACTCAAAGGTCCTTGGAGTACGCTGGAACCCCATGAAGGATGCATTGATATTTGATTTGACCGAGATAGCGAACTTTGCAAGAGACCTTGAACCCACCAAGAGAAACGTTGTTAGTGTTGCCGCGAAGTTTTATGACCCTTTTGGATTTCTTTCACCAGTTGTTATAGAGTTTAAGTTGTTCTTCCAAGAACTTTGCCGAATGAAAATTGGTTGGGATGATCTCTTGAATGATGAATTGTTGAAGATGTGGGGCAAGCTGTTGGATGGGTTAGAAGGTGTAACAGCACTTTCACTATCAAGATGCTACTTCCAAGGAGTTCAAGAGAGAGTTGTCAGTTGTAGCCTTCATGGATTTGGTGATGCATCCAGTAAGGCCTATGCAGCAGTGATCTACCTGCACGTGACTACCACCACAGGAAGCTATGTCAAATTTGTCGCATCCAAGTCCAGAGTTGCCCCTGCGAAAGAATTATCCATTCCAAGATTAGAGCTTCTTGCCGCTCTAGTATTAGCTAGGCTGATTGAGCATGTTAAGGAGGCCTTGCAACTGGAATTGGCAATTACAGATATAAATTGCTGGACTGATTCCAAAGTAACATTATTTTGGATCAAAGGCGAAGAAAAAGAGTGGAAGCAATTTGTCCAAAATCGTGTCAATGAGATCAGGAGCCTTGTAACAGCGAGTAGTTGGCGACACTGTAACGGAAAGGATAACCCAGCCGATATTCCCTCGAGAGGATTGAATCCTGTAGAACTCTCAAAGTGTACCTTGTGGATGGAGGGCCCCAAGTGGTTAACTAATTTTAAGGGAAACAGTGAGAGCGTGTTCGACAGCACACATATACCTGAAGAATATTTTGCAGAAATCAGAGCTGAGGAAAATGCACGAAACTCAGGCGCCCTGTGCAGCGGCTTTACCCTTTAGAGATCCAGTGCGAAGTTCCTGTCCAACAAGCAACCGAAGTAATCTCAAGCCAGAATCCTGATCCAGTTAGCACTGAAGTGAGAACTGAGCAACCAGTGTCTACACGAAGCTGTCCAAGACGAGCAGCTGCAGTTGAGGCTGACCGAAGAAGGAAGACCTGGCTGGAGGATCTGACTTAATGAACTTTGAACTTTGCTACGAATTATCGTTGAGTTTAGGTGTCTCAATAGTATGTAAGGTTTGTTGACCAGATAGAATTAGGTAGCCAAATAATAATCTGGTCAACAGGGGGGAGTGTTACGGACTTGTATAGCGTTACAGCGTGACATCGGGTCACGTGGAACTTGACGTTTGCAATCATGTGACTTAAGCGTTTTCGTTTTTCTATTCTGAAATAAATCTCGCTCTGTGTGGTTGATATTTATCGATGTGGAACCTTAAGATCCTTTGAATTCTTCGAAACCAGCGACCAACGCCCTGTAAAGCGTTACCTTCTCTTACAGTCACCTTGAGAAAAGTTTCCCGGAGAGCATCATGTAAAGCTCTGAGATGGGACAAAGTTATTATGATTCGCAGAGTCTGCATCGTCCAATATCGTATTATATTCTCGTTTCATTTGGCTAAACGGATTAATCTCCCTGATCCGGGCTGAGACAGAAAGGTACGATATTATTCGCTTTTCTAAGGTGACCACTAAGTCTTTGGCCTCGGGAACAGGCTCTTAGGAGTCAAATGAATTAGTTGAGAGGAAAATTGCAGCTGAACTTTGACCCGGGCCAAGACTTAGTATTTTTCTGGTGTGAAAACAAGGCTAAGGTGATCCGCCGACCGTGTGACTGTACATCCGGGAACTTGAATAAGACGAGTGTAAGAGAAAGGTCCAGAGGTGTTTATCTGGCAATAGGCTGAGTTTTTCCGAGTTATTCGATGATATTTCGCTTATGTTAAACGTGAGAAGATTATGCGTGGTTGTGGATAGTCTTATCAGTGCCGCGAAAGTGTGTGATTGTGTGATTTCCGCATGCTGTTGACAGGTATGTGATTGCGTGGTCAGAACTGCGGTTTCGCCAAAATATTCTGTGCCAGCCATTAATATTGTTTCGTCGGTGTTTAGCTTAGCTGATTGTACCTTGGAAAAGCAACTCTCGACTCAGGAAAATTAGATCTAGGTCTAGTTTCAGCAGGCTCTAATGGCATTGCACCATAGGCCGGTTTTTGCAGACAAGAAGGTGATAATTTGTACACTATGTTTCATTCAGTTTGTAGTCTATTCCATGCGGAATCCTGTTGTTTATCGGACCGCCCAAAAAGTGGTGTTTTGCTAACTATTTAAGTTGTCATGTAAGCCTTAACCAGGCACTCTTTCGCTGCAGCTCACTCAACTTAAAAATTTCTAGACTGAAATGACACCGGTTTGAAACTTCGCGAAGTCAGTTTACTGAATAAATGTTCTAAAATTTGCGTCATTCTAAATTTGGACTCGTTGGAATGCTTCTAGGGACCATTAACGCACTGCCCGGCGTCATATAAAGGCTTTTAATCGGCCTTTGAATGAGTTTTGTTGTTTTAAATTACCAAGTAGTAGAATGACTAGATATTTTTGCTAACCCGGTTTTCAAAAATCCAGGTATATATATATATTGTTTTACCTGGATTTTTGAACTTGGTTTAGCACAAAATTAACTCACTCTACTACTTGGCAATTCAAAACAATGAAAAATCATTAAAAGGCCGATTACAAGCCTTTATCGGAAACCGGGCAGTAAGTTAGTGGTCCCTAGAAGTATGTCAACGAGTCACAATTTTAACCGATGTCAAGTGATTTCTGCACCGTTCTTTGAAGTTAGTCGGTTGCAGGCAATTACCTTCAAGAGGGCATTCCGGTTTCGTGACGGTAATTGCCATAGACAAAACGTGATTTACCAAGCGACTGTAACGACTGGTGCCACTAACTTCAAAGAACAGTACAGAAATCACTTGACATCCTTCCGACACGCGAACAGAAGAAACGAGACGGAACTGTCCAAACAGGTGTGCACCCTCAAAGATGCCAACACATCCTTTCACGTGCAGGGGAAATTAGTCAGTAATTGTAAACCATATGACAAGGCTAGCGAAAATTGTAATCTGTGCCTCTAAGAAAATATTTTTATCATCTGTAAAAAACACCTATGTACTCTGAACAAAAGAAACGAATTAGCAAGTTCATGCCCCTACAGAAATAGATTCACTCAGAAATTTTAGAATAACGTAACGCAATGCAACAAAAGCGCACGGATCCCGAAAAACCCATTGGGGAACCTCTATACCTCCTTGTCGACTTTGTGTCCATTTACAAAGTTTTTAATCAGACTCTGCGTCTGCCTCGTCACCAGCCTCTCGCTATCGCATATTCAGAAATGTTTAAGTTTCGAGGTGCGCCCATCATCCCCCACTCGCTGTTCTACGCTCGTTCCCCACACCCCGCATTGAACTCCACCCTCCTCACTTAGATTAGGAAAAGAAACACGTTTCACGCGCAAAAATTCTCAGAAGCAGTCTTAAAATTGCTTTCTGCGCAGTACAGTAGCTGCATCTTGCTCCACAAAACTTGGCGGAGTTGCTTTAACGGCACCCCAGTGCAAACTGTAGAACTAAAAAGAAATGCCCTTCAGCATGACTTGAGGGTGAATCTGTTTTCAGAGGGTCTACCGAGTTGTGTAGCTCGGCGGCCGTTATTCTACAAAGTAAATCTACCGAGATGTGAGGATCGGCGACGCCTTTTCATCACTGGACTCAATTCTATGATATATATTATTTACACTTTATTACCTTGTTTTTGCATTATATTTCCTCGTTTTTGCTCTGTGTTTAATAAAACTGCATTGCTCTCAGCCAATCCTCAGATTCAAGAATTTTTCTTCATGTGAAAAACAGGTTACATTCAAATAATTCCCTAAGCTCTGAAGCTCTGAAACTGTTTCAGTTTCAGTTTAGTTTCATTGTATTTTTTTGCCAGAGAAAGCCTAGATATTAATTTTACAATTTAAAAAAATTGCAATTTATTCTAAATAGCACCAGAAGATCATGTGATCACTTTTTTAGTGATACATAAGAAGACAGCGCAGTTAGGCCTTTGGATTAATTTGCAGTACTGGCGCGTCATAGCCGTAGCTTTTGCCCGTAGTAATTTTTTCTGTTTTTACTGGGTCGAAAACAGTAAAAATTCCAATGGGCAAATGTGACAGATGCACGCGTAAACTGCAATTTTTTTTCCAGTCAAATTTTGGCAGCGCGTGCTACCAGCATCTATGCAAATTTATTGGAACAAGAAAAAGCTTTTACATAAGAAAGGAGTTTAACTCCCACAGGATTCGTTTGGAACACCAATATGGCCGCCGTGACGTCATGGGAAAACGCTTTTCCAGGTCCGATTCGACTGAAGGCAAATTGAAGGCGGGCATTGGTTTTCCTTTTGAGCGCTGCTTTCGCTGATAGACCGGCAAATGTTTGTGGTAAGGGCACATTCATAGTTACCCGCAGTTGTTTCAAACAGCAATAATTAGAAATGTTATTTGCTTCTTCTTATATTAAGGGCCAGGCTTTTCATAACTTTGTGGCGCTAAGCAAATGATTCATGCAAAGTCCCATGCATTTATCATGTATGTTTGTTTCGAATCTGTTCATGTTAGAAATAGGTTGCGACTTGACAAACAACTTAAAATCAGGTTGGACACCGTATGTTTATTACTCCTCGTAGACAACTATTTATGCGAATTTATTGTAGTGTAGTGTAATGTAATGTCGTGGATTAGAGGACACCAAGATGCCCCCTCTTTACAGTATACACTTGTTATAGCTATCGGTTTGTGCCAACGAGCAAAGGTTTTTACTTATACGCGGGTACTGTTCCATTTGTTTAGAAATGTCATTACTTACCGCAATTTATGAAAATGAATTGAACTTGATTCGATTGCATAAGCAAAAATTACCTTGAATATAGTGAACTGAACTGTTCTACTGCATAAAGAATTTGAAATCCCGACTTTACAAAGCTTTTTTTCGAGATGAAGTCCGGGTTTTTGTCCGAAGTTGCCCACAGGTCATTTTGCGTAAAATTTGTTAGTCTTATGGGCAGACTTAGAATCCTCGAAAAATCATATTAAAGTCCGCAAATAGTCAACATACAGATATATATTTGGTATCTTTTTAGAGCAAAAAATAAATTTATAGTGCGCCGATGAAGCCTTACGAATTATTTTGCTTCAAAGATACAATAAATTTTGCGGCTTTGTTATTTTTCTTTGGGGCAGGCAATAAAAAACTCCAGCGGGCAAATGCGACAGCGATACGCGTATGATGCAAATGAATCCACCCGACGATTGGTTGAAGGCGAGATGAGCACGGGACTCACAAACACGCCCACGGCTCGTGGATTCTCTGTTCTGTATCACGTGTTCATCACTCTAAAACAATGCATTCTCTGTTCTGTATTAGGTCATAAAAGTTACCTTACATTACTATGTGTTACATCGATTCGAGATTTTTTCTGCCTTGGAACTTTCACGCAAGGCTCTATTTGGCTGCCACCTCGCGTCTTCGCAAGGCTGCTCTTTGGCAATTAACATGTTAACAGTAAGCTCGGACGTCAGCATGCAAGGGCGCCACTGGCAGCCGCTAACAGTCCATTTATGAGCTTACTGTAACCCACCTATAGCCCATGATAAAATATAATGATGCGTGATGCGTGAAAGGTAGACCACACCGCCGGGAAAACTTCCCCTGCGGCTATTCATTTCGAACAGTATGAGTGTGAGTTCTTTTATACGTCCCCTTTGATTTGACTAATGAAAGGCCCCAGTCCAACGTCACCGCCCAATGACGCGATCATCATGATCTAAAGTGAGACAAGCTCTCAAATCACAGTCAGAATTATCTCATTAGCTTTTTTAAAAGACCCTTGTTGTTGGTCCGGTCGACGGTCCGGCCGGGGTTTAAAACAAACAACAACAACAACAACTTTATTCTTTATATAAAAAACAAAAGTTGGCTATGATTTGCTCCGCAAATAGCTGGGTGGCAGATTTTTGGCAAAACTGGAGAAATCAGAGTAATAAGAGACAGTTGAGCAGAGGCCCTTCGATCTTCCTAGATAAGTCGATTGAAGGGCCTCTGCTCTTAGGGTAGTTGAATACAGGCTCACAGTAGCACCGAAGTACAATGATTAGCTATAGGGTTAAGCACTATTTTAAAAGAGGTTACCTTTCAATAGTGTAATGATCAGTGTGAT
>OZ037782.1:15579090-15636590 GCA_964035525.1 Porites cylindrica | reverse complement strand
ACGAGGATCTAGCAACAAACCCGCATCAAATCGCAGAGCAACTGTACAAGTTTATTGGAGTGAACATTGCCCCTGAGGTGCGATTATGGATTGATCGCACGTTGCAAAAGGGATTTGCAAGTCCTTCCGTTAACTCAATTTATCGCGAATTCTCTTACAGCATGCAAAATCTACCTGACTCTGTGCAAAAATGGCGCAAGCAAATGCCTTACTCAATTGTGCGCTTAGTTGAAACAGAATGCTATGAGGTAATGAATCTTCTCGGGTACAAGATTGTTGAAGACGAAGATGAACTAAGGACGGTGTCTTTCCCACTAACAGATTAGCTATAGTATGTTACAGCATCATACTTTTTCTTTGTGTGTGGTCCTTTAGAGGACTTGGTTGATCAGTGACGTCATCGTTCAAGCTAGATTCCAGGAATAACAGGGCCAGTGTCGCTGTCGATTTATTAATTTTGCCACTATGTTAAACTGGTGCTTGTAATCTACCTAGCACCTGTCCTAGATCGCTCCTTTTCTCTCAGTTTGACCGCTCGAATCTACATTTGGCGTTTCATTGACTAACAAATGCGAAGTTGTAAACAAGCCGATGAAGCCAAACTCGCCCCAGGCTACAGAGAAGCCGTGGGCAAGAAGAGGGATGTAACTGTTCCTAAATCGTCCAAATGGCATTACTGGTTAGATTGAGTAAAATTAATATTTTGGTCTCGGTAGTCTCTTAGTTTGTGTTGTTTAACTCTGTATATGAATATGTTCGACGCCTATTTACAGGCATGTTCAGCAACGGATTTAACCGTTTGCCTCCCAATATTTTTGTTTTTCCTTTTTTTCGTTGTTGAAAGAAGAAATCGTCAACTTAAGCAGAACTGTACAATCCTGTGCGCTTGAAAGCTCAATATCGAGAAAAAAATGTGAGTCGTTAAAATGAATTGGTTTTCTGATAATCGAACGCAGTATGCCTTGTATGCACTACTGAAGTCTACCGCAGACACGGTCTTGCAGAAACAATCGACGGCAGCCGAAAACAATATCAAAGAACAAATTATTAGTTTTTTTTAACATTTTTGATACTTAGCCTTTTAAAAATTCACATCTAAAAGTTAACATATGTTAGTTATAACCCTAGTAAGAGACCTAGTGGCCGAACAGTTCCTACGTCGGGCCTAAGAGCTATCAGTCCCGTGGGTTCGCGCGCGCGTCTCATTACCACCGTGTTGATTCCTTAGACAAGAAACCTTGCTCCACTTCGTCTTCCATGACCCGGATGTGCTAAAAATACAGTGGCCAACTGCTATTGGGGATACCTCTACACTGAACTAAAATTCCGTCAAGGGTAGTAGAAATTCTCCCAAGTGCTTCATGCTAAAAAATCCTGGATCGGCTCCGACAGTGAGTGCGCTTTCGAATTCATTACCTTAAGGCGCCAATCCTCGAATTAAAGCTTTTACTCAGCTAGATATTGGTTAGTAGGCCCCAATTCAAAGACACAGCAAAAATTAAATAACGGTAGCTTCAGTGAGCTTTAGAATCACAAACATTAGGGAGCTTAAGCAGCAACGTTTTTGAGCGACGCACGTCAACCGGAAGTGGCCTTTTTTCAAATTTTGACGGTGGTTTCGCGCAAATTTTCAGTCAAATCGCCTCTATAACAGTAAAGAAGCTAAGGAATACAAATTTTATATCATCAAGGCATGTTAAGAGGGAAAATACCTCACTTCCGGTTGACGTGCGTCGCTCAAAAACGTCGCTGCTTAAGCTCCCTATTACTACTCTTGCAAATCATTAAAAAGTCATGTCTTTGTTTAGCGTTTAAGGACTCAATTTCTTGCCGCAAATGAATGACTTGTGCACGGTGCAGGGAAGGTCGTTCCATTTTCCACCCGTTCTCATGACAAATTCAGTGCAGTTTTCATGAATGCTGCTTGGTTCACCACTACCCCAATTTGTGAATGAAAGATCAGAGCCATCAACCCAGTGAAAGCTGTCATCATGGCTGTCTATCTTGCGGGATAGTCCAATCCACATATATGACGAACCAGCTGACACAACCTGACGGACAAAGTTGTTCTCCTCCACACTGTGAATTGAGGTCAAGTTACTGTTCATCCCAGCACAATACGTTTGTGCTTGAAGCCAGGGAATCTTTACTGCGATTAGTTTGAAACAAGAGTTGTTTAAGCGAAGCCAATCTGGAGTGGAGCATATTGCTGTAGAAAATTTTAAAAAATCATAAAAGACACCGTGATTAGAAAATCAAGAAAATCATGCTTTTGGTTCTGAACTTTTTGAAGCTCAGAGAGGCGATTTTTTTTAAATTCTAATTTTTCTTTCAGAAACCGACACTGTGTCGAACGTTAGGAAGGCCTTGCCAACTTAGATCGTTGAGAAGAATTATCTCAAAATAACCTCTTAAAACTGTAGAAGAACACAAAATAAGAGAAACATGGGAAAACCTAATCACTAAAGCTGGAAATCATGAAGGATTTGACCTTTCGAAATACGTTACTGTCTCAGTACTGGTTTAGCGCTATCTAAGTACTTACGTGGCTGCAATGGCTTTCCACGATGAAAGTAAACGCATGAATACATGGGCACCGAGCCTGGATGAAAGAGGCTGTGCGATTCCTTCCATTGAAAAGGTTTGCACACACCTTTTAAGCAAGATTTGATCAAGATAGGCTGCGATCGCGCTGTGTTCAAGGATAAACCTGTTACTTTCTCACTAAAGATTAGAGAAAATCTTCAAGAAGGATCCAGACAAACAAATTATTTGATGTCGCATCACTTTTTTTAATCTTTGAAGTCGACATGAATATCAAGCTCCAATGCGCAAATTCATCTCCGCCTGCACTCCTCAGGGGCGGATGAAGGAGTTTTTTTTAGGAGGGGGTGCACTCGTCTCTTGCTCTACTTCAACACCAATAAACCACATAGTTCTTTTTGCAGAATACCAGTTGTATTAGAAAACCGCAGGTCATATCGGCGGGGTGCGCACCTCCTGCACCCTCCCCCTAGATCCGCCCCTGCTCCTGATGGGTCTGATGCTTTGCATTCTTACCAGTTTCACAGAGGTTTCCTGTAGCATGCGGACCGCATTCACACCTGAAACGTTTCCCGAAGACGTCACAGGTCTCGTGACACGTTCCTCCATTAAGGCAAGGATTGTTTTCGCAGCAGCTGTTCTGACAGTCAACGAAGGGACCAGTAGACTGAAAAAAAGAAAACAACTGAAAATTCTCAGACCCAATGAGTAGGAATCGCTACAAAACATAGTGATCAAGTATTTTTACATTTTAAAATGTGATCCTGTCTTCTCTGAGCGTACCTCCTTTCAGTCTAATCTCAACTCAGATCGGGTGACCGACGCAGCAAGCTTCAGAAATAGCCTGAGGTCACAACCTGCGGTTCAAAACGGCATTAAAAGTAAATATAGCCGATAACTGGTACGGAGAGAGACCGATCTAGTCTGCTTCTGGCGTTCCTTTCAATTCTCTATTGCTCTGGAGAAAAAACAGAGCTGACGACTGCAAGTTGTTTTCCAGTGGAAGATGTAAAAACGGCGTGTCACGAAGAGAGGTCTATGGAAACTTCACCGCGATATTTCGAATCATTATTTTCTTATTTACACATTTATGGTAAGGAAGTTTTATAAATGCATCAAAGCGAACATGGGTTAAACAAAAATATTGGGGCTAAATTTGTCAGGATGAATGAACCGTAACTTAGCTTTAAGTTTCACTAGTCCATGTCGAGTTCGTTTCGATGGATTTCTGGTGTTTACCCATACAGTCGACTCTCTCTTAACGGACACCTCTATAAGACGGACACCTCTGTAAAACGCACACTTAGCGTTGGTCCCTGCCTTTCTTTCCTCCCTCTATTTGACTCTCTATAAGACGGACATCTCTCTAAGACGGACAGCTAGTGCCGGTCCCAAAGGTGTCCGTCTTAGAGAGAGTTGACTGTAAATTAATTTCAGACTAACAAGAGTCGTCTTAGTAGTAAGTTACTGATTCCTTACCCTGTTGTTGTAGTCCATGACCAGATCGTAGTATTGCCAACCCTCCGCGAATCCTAAAGCACTGGAGTTTGTGTGTCTGTTTTCATCGTTCAATTGGCACCTGTTCTCCCTCTGTTTAAAGTTAAACGAGATACATCGACAGTCCAGCCGACATGCTCTAAAGCAATCTATTGGCTCTAGAGCAGTGAAGTTAGCAGTCGTGTGACCATAAAGAGCGTGATTATCGACCACGCCTTTTGCAGGAGTGAAAAAGAATGCTCCAGTCAAACAGCTGCCCTTTGTGCTTGCTAGGAATGTGAAAACCGGCAGCAGAATGACTTCAACAACAAAAGGGTCGATGTATTGCTTCAGAGGATCCATTCAAAAGACACTCATGCAGCACGGAGGCCGGTTATGTGCAATCGATCTTCTAGTTTAGACCAAAAAAATATACTGTTAAATGTAAAATACAAGAAGTTCATGTTCTGGAACCTTGGACTGAAGAAATAATTTATGCAAACAAGATCATCGCAGTTGAAGGCAAAACTTATACAGTTGCGAAAATAAAGCCTGAAAAAGAGGTCAAGGTTCGGGTCCCGTCAAGCCGGAGTTTTTTCCCGTTTTCCTTTCGCAATTGCATAAGTTGCGTGCGTCTTTAACTGCGATGATCTTCTTTGCATTTTTTCTGCATTCCGCAGTTTCATCATATGGAATTTATATCTTTATCATTCGCAAGTGTATTACAAACCACTTTAATTACCAGCTCACAGTTGGGTTATTTGCTAGCTCAGTTGGTTAGAGCGATGCACCGTTATAAATTGCAGAGTTCAGGGTTCGAATCACTGCAAGCCTGAATTTTTTTCAGGCTTTGTTTCCGCAACCGCATAACTGAGTTGCGTCTTTAACTTCAATGACAGCCTTGACTGCGCTCTGTTCTGTTGTTAAGCGCCGAAGCGGCAAGGGCAAGGGTTTGTCGATTACGCCGAGAAACACTCGACTTATACCTCTACTACTGCCCACGTCTTGTTTTGCTGTTGTGTTTTTTGTTTAGTAATGTTTTATGATAAAGAATCAGTTAAATTTCCCACGCATTACACTCTAATTTTCAAAAAACCTTATACGTTCTCTCACTAAGTACGCTTTTTTCACTAATCAGAGTGCACTATATCTAAACTTTATTATAAATACTATGAAACTGACTTCATTGAAAGGCGTAATTGGTTTATAAATTCAACTATTGTTTATTCATAGACTCTGCAGTAGATACCCTCTCGCTTCTGCAAGTTTCATACATGGACATGCTCTCAACTATAGCATTTTGTGTTTTTCGTTGAACCTTTGTTAACGTAATTGTTTACATTTCGCTCATTAGCGTAAGAAAAGGGTATCATGCTAAATAAAACGTCGTTAACTGAAAGAACTTGTGGCTTGGTAACCTATGCAATATTTAGTTCTTTCCATGCGATACGTTAGGAAATATCAGCCATCGGAAAAATTAAAATTTCTTGGCTGTTTAGGTGTTAATGAGCCCACACAGTATTCTATTCTTCGCAAAATTTCGAGTTTTTTTTAACATCAGTTTCAAAGCATAATTGATATTTCGGACTGATTATTTTTTCGTGTTTTTCGGGCGAGCTAAGCACGAAGCGGGCGTGGAGCGCAAGACACGCGCGACAGGGGAAGGCGCCTTCCATTTGCATCAAATGGAACATCGGAAAAAATCCGAGCTCCAGATGGGATTCGGACCACCCTCCGTGATCTAGTCGGATGCTCTAACCGCTGAGTTACTGGAGACTCCATGGCGAGCAAGGGTGAAATGTGGGTCTTTGAGTAGATCTACAATACGCTTAAATGTGACTGGGTGATGTAGCTATGAGTCATACGTGCTTGTCCTGGTTTGACTGTGTGCTACAGTCCTAGTCAAAGACCCACATTTACCCTTGCTCGCCATACTGAGTCTCCAGTAGCTTAGTGGCTGGATCATCCGACTAGATTACAGAGGGTCGTCCTAATCCCATTTGGGGCTCGGAGTTTTTGCGGTGTTCCATTTGATGTAAAAAAAAAACAAAGAAACAAAGATTTGCCTTTATTTTTACATAAAAACGTAGAAGTGGTATCTTATCTCTCTTGATGCCTAGTGGAATCCGAGGACAAAGGTTTATTAGTATGTCGTTGAAAACGAAGAAATATGCTCTTGCCGGTCGAGCTACACGCTTTCTGAGTGGCCAAGAACCCTCCCTATTATTTACTATACCACTATTGAACTTATCGAAAAATGACAACTTTCATGCTGCTTTATTTCAGATTAAAAACAATCTCGTTCCAAAAGATTTTCACTGACGCCCTTCCGCGTGGAACTAGGTTGATAGAAAAGGCCTCCTTAACAGTGTTTCCGCAAAGGACAATTTAACTACGAACGATAGGTTTACTTTGTTTTTAATTTATTTATTACAAAAGACGACTACTTAAAAGACCAGCAGGTGGAACCAGATAGGAAAAACCGCGTCTCAAAATACTGGCTCGGATCCAGACAAAAATTTCAATCGATTCAGTAAAAAAAGGGGAAAAGAGATTATTTCAGTAGTAGTTTGAACAAAACACAGTGAAATGCAAAAAAAAAAAATCGTTTCTTTATATTATCCACAGGCCAGTTTCTATACCGAATTCACCACGTCCAACAGTTCTTTTTAAAAAATTGGTGACTTATTTGAGTCATAACTGTGTCTCAGTTTTCTCTTTCTTAGCCTTTCAGTTTAATCCGGGATCTCTAAAACAGTCTTCAAACTCCATGGCAACTTTATTCAGTCTAAGCTTTTTTTTCCGGCGTAAGCTGACCAACAGTGCCAAAAGATGCCATTGATCGATTAACAGATTCCATCAAAACTGATCCATGGTTTTTTATGGGTGTGTGACCACGAGCCTCAGCGCTCCGGAAGTTAAAAAATTCGTACCGTCTGGTTGCTATGAAGTGACGTAATTATCCAGTTGAGTATCCATCACCGTAACACTTTTGCGGTCAACTACCGCAGCGCTCGTAAAGTAAAACCGTGTTCAAAACCCTGTAGGAAGTCTGTTTATTTTGAGTCGATTAATGCACTGCTGACTTTCACGAGGTCACTTTTGCACAAATTATCAAACATTATGTTAAGCGGGAAATCTAACTATGGTTCGCGGGAGAAGCAACTTCTATAGCGGCGCAAGACAAATGTTTCGAGAGTCGAGGATGTGCTCACAAACTATTCACTATGCGACGAAAGGAGAAATCACTGGCATGATAGCTGCATGTAATGGTAATTTTATCAATCCAGGTCGCTCCGTGTTCTCTCGAGAACGCTGTGACAACCTCATTTGGCGCGCTTCTCAATACTTCCAAAACATGTTGTAATCGGTAAGTAGACTTAAGCACTTAGTATCGCCAAGCCATTGGAATCGGTGTATACCCAATTCTTTGTCTGAAGATTCTCGCAAACACATATACCAAACAAATCTGGATGGAAGACGAAATTGTCTCCCTAAACGCAGCAAGATTATATTTTGAAGGATGGCGGCACAATTCAACGCGTCTTCCAGGTCAGCCCTAATTTATAGTTCGTAAGAATATAAATTGCGATCTCCCTATTTTCGCTTAAGCTTTCTTTGATAAAACTTCAGTAGAAACAAAACAACGCAGACATGACATTCTCCTGCATGAGACACAATCGGCTGAAGGAAATATCCGTTTACAAGTCGGGTAAATTATCCATTCTTGCGCACCGCAAAATCAGCTAAAATCAGTCGCTGGAAACCTGGCATATTATTAAGCCTGAGCGCTTCTAAGAATAACACGTTTAGAACTTCGACGCGTAGAAAAAAAGGGCAGTTGTTCTATATCCTTTCTGGTTCATCCAGGTAGAAGTCCTGGCATATTATTATGCCTGAGCGCTTCTAGGATATATAACACGTTTAGCATTTCGACCCGTAGCCGTAAAATATATATATATATATTAGGCAGTTGTTCTATATCCTTTCTGGTTCATCCAGGAAGAAGTCCTGCCATATTATTATGCCTGACCGCTTCTAGGATATATAACACGTTTAGCAGTTCAACCCGTAGCCGTAAAAAAAAATTTAGGCAGTTGTTCTATATCCTTTCTGGTTCATCCAGGTAGAAGTCCTGGCATATTATTATTATGCCTGAGCGCTTCTAGGATATATAACACGTTTAGCATTTCAACCCGTAGCCATAAAAAACAATTAGGTAGTTGTTCTATATCCTTTCTGGTTCATCCAGGTAGAAGTCCTGGCATGATATAATTATGCCTGAACGCTTCTAGGATATATATAACACGTTTAGCATTTCAACCCGTAACCGTAAAAAAACATTTAGGCAGTTGTTCTATATCCTTTCTAGTTCATCCAGGTAGAAGTCCTGGCATGATATTATTATGCCTGAGCGCTTCTAGGATATATAACACGTTTAGCATTTCAACCCGTAGCCGTATAAAAAAATTTAGGCAGTTGTTCTATATCCTTTCTGGTTCATCCAGGTAGAAGTCCTGGCGTATTATTATTATGCCTGAGCGCTTCTAGGATATATAACACGTTTAGCATTTCAACCCGTAGCCGTAAAAAAGAAATTTAGGCAGTTGTTCTGTATCCTTTCTGGTTCATCCAGGTAGAAGTCCTGGCATGTTATTATTATGCCTGAGCGCTTCTAGGATATATAACACGTTTAGTATTCCAACCCGTAGCCGTAAAAAACAATTTAGTAGTTGTTCTATATCCTTTCTGGTTCATCCAGGTAGAAGTCCTGGCATGATATTATTATGCCTGAGCGCTTCTAGGATATATAACACGTTTAGCATTTCAACCCGTAGCCATAAAAAACAATTAGGTAGTTGTTCTATATCCTTTCTGGTTCATCCAGGTAGAAGTCCTGGCATGATATAATTATGCCTGAGCGCTTCTAGGATATATATAACACGTTTAGCATTTCAACCCGTAACCGTAAAAAAACATTTAGGCAGTTGTTCTATATCCTTTCTAGTTCATCCAGGTAGAAGTCCTGGCATGATATTATTATGCCTGAGCGCTTCTAGGATATATAACACGTTTAGCATTTCAACCCGTAGCCGTATAAAAAAATTTAGGCAGTTGTTCTATATCCTTTCTGGTTCATCCAGGTAGAAGTCCTGGCATATTATTATTATGCCTGAGCGCTTCTAGGATATATAACACGTTTAGCATTTCAACCCGTAGCCGTAAAAAACAATTAAGTAGTTGTTCTATATCCTTTCTGGTTCATCCAGGTAGAAGTCCTGGCATGATATTATTATGCCTGAGCGCTTCTAGGATATATAACACGTTTAGCATTTCAACCCGTAGCCGTAAAAAAAAATTTAGGCAGTTGTTCTATATCCTTTCTGGTTCATCCAGGTAGAAGTCCTGGCATGTTATTATTATGCCTGAGCGCTTCTAGGATATATAACACGTTTAGTATTCCAACCCGTAGCCGTAAAAAACAATTAAGTAGTTGTTCTATATCCTTTCTGGTTCATCCAGGTAGAAGTCCTGGCATGATATTATTATGCCTGAGCGCTTCTAGGATATATAACACGTTTAGCATTTCAACCCGTAGCCGTAAAAAAAAAATTTAGGCAGTTGTTCTATATCCTTTCTAGTTCATCCAGGTGGAAGTCCTGGCATGTTATTATTATGCCTGAGCGCTTCTAGGATATATAACACGTTTAGCATTTCAACCAGTAGCCGTAAAAAAAAATTAGGTAGTTGTTCTATATCCTTTCAGGTTCACCCAGGTAGAAGTCCTGGCACATTGTTATGCCTGAGCGCTTCTAGGATATATAACACGTTTAGCATATCGACCCGTAGCTTTAAAAAAAATTAGGCAGTTGTTCTATATCCTTTCTGGTTCATCCAGGTAGAAGTCCTGACATATTATTATGCCTGAGCGCTTCTGGGATATATAGTAGCAGTTTGACCCGTAGAAAAAACAAACTCAGCCGTTTATTTTGTAGGAGATATTTAAGCGTTTTTGTCTGTGTTAGCAATGTGATCGACTTTATACGCAGACCTTAATAATATGTTTTTTTCTTTGACGGCACTGAATAATTTTAGCCGAAACCTGAGCCGTATATTTGTTTAATGCCGCGCTTTTAATTAAATTTCTCGCCCTAGAATGATGACGTGATGGCGCGAAAATTGACGCCTCTAAAGTATTAGATGCGAAATATGATCAGAGATAAATGGAATAGTGAATGTTACAAGCTTCTGAGTATCCACCTGAGATAGGGGACTTTTAGTCCCCTATCTCAGCTAGATATTATCTAGCTGAGATAGGGGACTAAAAGTCCCCTATCTCAGCTGGATACTACCGTCTTAGCAACCAAAAAAACTTTGTTTAAACCAAAGTTTTTTTGGTTGCTAAGACGGTGCGGCTCGTGATGAATTTGTTCTTCTGTTTGTTTGGAATTGCCAAGCCAGATGCAGCTGTTCGTATTATGCGTGTCGATCATGGTTTTTGTCGGCCTCAATGTAACACTTTTCATTTTTACCCGGTCTTATATTTTTAACTTTAGCTTGTTCCTAGTCTAAGATTTCGTTATTAACTAATTAAGGAGTATTTCCTACAATAGATGCAATATATCTCTCTAAAATACACATTTGGACAACATGAAAGTCTACACTTAAACGCTCTCCCGCATCGTTGGCAAGGAGTGAAGATAACGGAACAAACGTCAAAACAGAGTTCAACATCCTATACATGAAAATAGTCGTCAATTATTTTTTTTCACTTGTGTCAAATTTCGTTTCTTTTAACTTCCACTGCAACAAGTTCTCTCTCCTCAGCTGAAGACTATGATTGTATTCAGGTGGCTATTTGGAGCAAGAATGGTTTCGATCACCCTAACACGTTTTGCATTCACTTTTTAGCCAAAAAAATATGACTGAAATTAATCGCTTGGCTTTCAACTGCTTATACTCACCAGAAAACTACCGTCTTCCTCTCTTGATTATGTAAGTTGAATAAACATGTTCAAACTCCCCTATTTTTATCTTGTCAACCTTTATTCATTTTGCTTTTTCTAGTAAATGTCCGCCTGTACTTGGCTCGTAATTAGGTTTCCAATTACAAACTGCTTATAGACTACCAAATATGGAACTCGTGGGAAGAAGCTACACTCAGCAACAAAACCAGACTATACATTCACCAAAACTTTATTTCGGTGGAAATTTTACACCGCAGTTTACGGTAACTGTGTATCAGGGATATAGGGGTCCTCTTTGTTACTATTAATAAAATAAAGTACCAACTGTGGATCGAGAAATGATTTTTGTCGTAATCTTTCTGTGTCGTTTACCTCCGACTTAAGCCAATTGCTAAGAGCCGCAGAATTGTTCTATCTTTAGCGGAACACTGGAGCACCATGGGTAATAGAATTTGATTAACTATGACAAAGTGATCAATGAAATTTGTGTTTACGTTTTCATCTGTCCACCCTTACGTGTAAGCCGATATAAAATGTTGGACAGTGTCAAGCTTTAACTAATGTGTTATCGTCATTTAGATCGAATTATCGAATTATTATTCTTGAATAGTCGCTGAAAACCAATATGATTTGATGAAACTGTTTTCAACTATTTTGAAATTACTTCCCCGGCGCCCCCAAACCAAGTTTCCGCAAGATTACAGCGCCTCACGATCATCCTTAGCGTAGGATCGAATTCATTGCATTGTGGGAACAAAATCATGAGAATTCGAGAAGATCTTGAGCGACCAACACCTTAAATTGTTCTTGAGTTCAAAGACGTTGCTGCTGAATGTCAATTTACTGTCTTTGCAAGTGTCTCGTCGACTGAGCATTTGTTGGACCTATTTATTTTAAGTTTTGTGACTATTCCTAGTTGTATCAAGAAGGTTTGCTTTACTACTATTAGTTCAGTAATAATGTGAACCTTTCTTTGGAATCTGGAATACCTCCTACTGATCTCATTTAGATGTCAATAATCTCAATGTCATTTTTATCATTCAACGTACCGAAAACTTCACAATACTGAGACGGCTTTAATCCGTGCCGGTAATGATTTTACTACTCCTTGATTTTTCTGCGGAATTGGCTTACTTTCATGCCTCTCTCATCGATTTGAAATTGGTGGTACGGCATTGGAATGGTTTCAATCGTATTGAGCGACCTCGCCGGCAGTTTGTAAATGGATCAACCTCCGAGCGTCATATTCTGCAGTTTGGTGTACCACAAGTGTCCATCCTTGGTCCTTTTTTATATTCATTGTAAATCTCTCCACTAAGTCACCTGTAAGAACGAATGAAGTTTCCACTTTTGTGCAGATGTCAACATTTGAGCCGCCCTCTCTTAATTATCTTGTATTGAGCAAATATAGGTTGGAAACTGTGCTTGAGAAATTGACAACTACATGCTTCTAAATAAGTTAAATTGAACTAATTCTTCCTAAAGCGTCCTGGCTATATGACACTACTGGTTGAATAACGAGTAAAACTTATATTTTGATTTACTTAGTCTCTTTACTTAAGCGTCCTTATTTGCTATGAAACAGGAGAATTTTTGTGCTCCTAAGCATTATATCAAACGAAACAACAAAAATGAACTTTGAAAAACTGTTAGGATAACAATTTTTCAAAAAACAAAACTTCAATCTGCTACAATCCTCAAGTTTGTCTATCCGTTCCTCCTTTTGTATTTGCTGTTTATTTATACCTGTCGTTTAACGTTTTGTGCGGTAATTTTCACGTTTCACTCAGTTGGGTAGCAGTTCCTGCCGCTTCCTATTTCCTCCCACCAATCCTTGTGAGAGGAGCAAGGGAGGCACAGTGGTGGGAGCACTCACTCCCACCAATGTGGCCCGGGTTCAAATCCCGGTGTTCAAAGGCATAATATTATGTGGGTTGAGTTTGTTGTTGGTTCAGGTTCCTTTGCTCCGGAAGGTTTTTCTCCGGGTACTCCGGTTTTCACCTCTCCTCAAAACCCACAATTTTTAATAAAGTTCCAATTTGACCAGTAATCAGCGGATGGACAAAGAACCACTCAATGGATGTGCTACCTCAAAACATGCTCAGTCGTTATCATTGTTTGTTATTGATTTTAATGCCAACTCTAACCCTGCGAGCAGAGCCTCCTTTCGTCTTCTTAAGAAGATCGTAAGGAGAAAAGGAGGCTCTTTTCGAATCGCGTTAAGCCCTTGAAACAGAATGCTATGAAGTAACGAATCCTCTCTAGTACACGATTGCTGAAGACGAAGATGAACTAAGGACGGTTTCTTTCCCATTAACAGATTAGCGACGATGATGTTACAGCATAGTCTTTTTCTTTGCGTGTGGTCCATGAGAATCAGTGGCGTCATCAGTAAAACTAGAACCCAGGAATAAAAGAGTAAATGTCGATTTTTATATTGACTTTGCTTAACCTGCGTAGCAGGCATCGAAAGAGGTAGGGGATTGGGAGGAAGGGAAAAAGGGAGCGGGATTGGGGAGAGAGAGCCATGCCACGCAGGCTAGACTTTGCTGGTGCTTGTAATCTACCTAGCACCTATCCTAGATCGTCCGTCCTCCCTCCCTTTGACAGCTGGGATTCATATCTGGATTCCATTAAATTACAAATTCTCAAATGTAAGCAAGCCGATGCAGCCAAACACGTCTAAAAGGCTAGGGAAAAGCCCTGGGCACGAAGGTGGATGTAACGGTTCCAAAATCGTCCTGGCTATATGGTGTTACCGGTTGAATTGAGTAAAATTGACATTTTGGTTCCGGTTTCTCTTAGTTTATGTTATTTAACTCTGTCTCCGGACATGTCCGAGGGTTACTTAATGCCATATCCATGTTTAACCTGTATTACCTTCCACGTCATTGTTTGTAGTCTTCGTCTTTGTACATAACTTTACTCTTAGAAGCTCAAGACCTGAAGAAAATTTCAGTAGTTGAAATAATTTGGTTTTCTGATAATCGAACGCATTTCGCCTTGTATGCATTTTGACCAGTCCAACGCCCACACCTTTGTGTACAAATAAAGGGCCGACTGCAAGCACAAAGCCTTCCAAGGCATCACAAAGACACACTTTACATTTAGCAATTAAAGTATGTTACAACCCTAGTGAGAGGTCTGCTGGATAACAGTTAATGCATCCCGCGGTTAGCGCCTACTACTGACCACGCGTTGATTCCTTTAGAAACCTTGGTCCACTTCGTCTTTCAAAGGAAAGGTTGCTAAAGGCGCACACGAGCCAAGGAAGATCTTCTTGGGAAGAACATGTTGTCTGCGTGTTTCGCTAATAGGTCAGCTGAACAGTGAGGAGACCGAGATGGATTCATAATCCGACGCTGCCTTTCGCTTCCAGTGGTTCATCCATCGAAGCAGTTCACTTTCTAAAGATGACGGCAATGGCATCAGATGGCCCCTCTTCTCATGCAGTAATTGAGCAAGTTCTACTGTGGCTTCTTCAGTTAGAAAAAGGAGTTAGAGGTGATTACTTGAGGAATAAGAGTTGAGAGCTCATTGCGTACCTTCTATTCCTTGCTGAGGCGACTTTTGAGTTCTCAGCAGATTACGTCAAGAAAAGGTATTGCCACCGCTCGCTTCTAGTACTCTGCAGCTGACTCTTCGTGGTAGTTTTCTCGATTTCTTTGTCTACTGCAAACACGTGGACGTTCTTCAGCCCCTCCTTCCAGTTCTGATAGACTAACAGCTTTCTGGTACATGCCTTGAAACTACAAATCAGTGGCATTTCGTATCTCTGTATAGGACTTTACATTTAATAACTTCTTCAATTTTGTGGAAACCAAAGCCTCTACAAGCCTTCCTTGCAGAGTGGTGACGAGTGGTCGCATCGGCTCTAGCATCTCTTTTGCCAAAAAGCTGAAAATGTGTCCAAAACCTATCATACTGTGTCTCATCCATTTGCCATTGTCTTAGTTTTAGAATCTCAGCTCCATTCTTGGTTGTCATAAAATTGGAAGTCATTATTTGTAGGCACACATATTTCATTAAGCGTGATGGCAACGTATTCGTACAAATCGAATCGTTTCAAACGAGGAATGGCTCTCGATCCACCTCGTCTTGCACAAATCAATGGGACCCTGCATTCCGATAATTTATAGCACTGTTCAAAGCAGTAGTCAAATTGGTGGAAAACAGTTAAGCAAGATAGATTGCAAGTAGCATATGGTGGGAAAGAACTCGCAGACGAGGCACAATATTTCGCGTTGCTTCTGGCTAACTATCGTTTCTGGTTTCGGGCTTAGATTAATTGTTTCTTTTCTTTTTTTTACATTGTTAGGCTGGTTGGCTTCACAAGGTTTTTGAGACCCACGTATTCCCTTTTGTTTTTCTACGTATTATTGTTTTTTGGTGGGCTGTTCTAAAGGGGGGTGGCTGGCCACTCAACCCCCCTCCCTGTATCCGCCCCTGCTTAAGGCACCAATCTTCTATTTGAAGCTTTTAACTGATAAATATTGGTAAAGATTCCATTTCATTTATACAGCAAAAATTACATGACTAAGGTTACAGTCAGATTCAGAATCACAAACATTTCAACTCAAATCAAAGAAGGTAATGTCTTTGTTTACAGCGCTTAAGCATAGTTATTAAAGTGGAATGGTTATGAAACCTGTTAGACTACTTTGTTTTATGTTTTTGTAGCTTTTTTGGACCTGATCGTGGACAATTTTCAATAGCATTCCTATCATATTGAACTTACCAACCAATAGAAACATTGCATTAATTTATTCAGTCACAATTTGTGAACAAAAAACAAAGGATTGTGCACAGTCAGGGAGCTTCCAACATAAACTGCATCACCTTTATTTCAAAACTTTGATGTTTACCGGCGTTCCTAACCAGTCTCCTCTACTAACTATGGCTTAAGGAATAAATTTCTTGCGGCAAATAGCTGACTGGTGCATCGTGCAGCTAGCAACTCTCCATTTTCCACCCGTGCTCAACACGATGTTAGTGCAGTTTTCATAACTGCTGCTTGCCGGTTCCTTTCTTGCCCAATTTGCGAATGGAAGATCAGAGCTATCAGCCCAGTGAAATCTGTCGTCTGGGCTTTCTTCTTCGTGGGACAGTCCGATCCTCAAATGCGGCAACCCAACCTGACGAAAGAGCTCGTTCTCCTCATCACTGTGAACTGAAGTCAAGTTGCTGTCGATGCTGGCGCAAGACATTTGCGCCTGAACCCGGGGAAATTTGAATGTGATTAGTTTAAAACAAGAGTTGTTCAAGCGAAGCCAGTGCGGAGTGGATCATATTGCTGTAGCAAAGAAACAAAAAACAAAAATTAAAAGATACTGTCACTTAAAAAATTATTGAAGAAGTATTTACAAAATGAGAGGAATACGGGAAAATTAATATAAGATATCAGCTAAATCTTGAAAAGATGAAGGATTTGCCCTCCGAAATAGATCAGCCTAATGCACCAGTCAAGTGCGGTGGCCGCATTGATTTTTGCACTACCATGAAAATAAACTGATGAACTTGGTTGAAAGCACTGAGCTATGGGCTGTGCCATTCCTGTCATTGCACGTACAAAAGGTTTGCCAGCGAGCTTCAAATGCTCCGCAACCTTTCAGCAGCATTTCAGCATACTTTAGGCTGCTTTCCTGCTGTGTTCAAAGATAGACCGTTGTTACAGTGCTCTGGGCATCCCCATTCCTAAAACCCTGGTGATATGGGCACCCCCTTCTCATATTACCTTGGCAATTTGGGTTAGGGTTAGGGTTAGGGTTAAGAAGGATTCCCATTTCACTAGCTAGGGGTTTTGGAATGGGGATGCCCAAAACGCAGGGATGCCCATATCACTGTGACAGGGGGACACATTTCGGTTCCAGTTCCCTTATCGTCTCTAAAATGACGAGTGGGTCAGAGATCTAGAAAGTCGTTCGTTCTATTTATCTTTGAAGAAGATAATCATATGAATGACAAGCTCCGCGAACTCCCAATCAGTAAATGCGCCTCCCCTACCCCAGCTAGCTCGACTGGTCTTGTGCTTCTTACCAGTTTCACAGAGCTTCCCTGTAGCATGCGGACCGCATTCACACGTGAAACGTCTCCCAGTGACGTCACAGGTCTCGTGGCAAGTTCCTCCGTTAAGGCAAGGATTGTTTTCGCAGCAGCCGTTCTGACAATCAACGACGGGTACATTAGGCTGAAAGAGAAAACGACAAATCCACAAAATTCTCAGAAAAAATGAACAGGAATAGCCACAACATGTTGTGATCAAGTATTTTTACATTATAAATGTGGTCGTGTCTTCTTAGTAAGTCCTGTCAATTTGAATCAGATTCCGGCCTAAATTCAGATATGGAAATCATGTATCAAGCTCCAGAATTGGTATAGGAATCAGAGTGAACAAATCGGTGTTACAGGAAAAGCGATCAAAAGAGGAGCTTCGCAGTGATATTTCGAATCATTAGAGTCTCTCGTTTTCTAAGCGTTGATTCTGATGGACTATACACTCAGAGGTAAAGCGGCCTCTATTGAATAAACAAGCCGTAAGAAAAACATCCTAGTTCAGTTGTACAAGAGCTTTTTAACGAACAAGTTAGGAACGCGTTTGACAGAAAAGGCCACCTTTAAACTGTTTCTGCAATGAAATTCAACTGCCTAGATTAACAATAGGTTTTTACAAAACGATCAGTTAGACTCGGGGGCCCGGGGGGGGGGGGGGGGCTGGTTAGACTGCATAATCTGTATAATTTATATATATTACAAAACAATTGGCTTTATGAAATACCATGTCTGCGCCAAAATTTGAGATTTGAGTCATGTTTTTATCTTTTTATCATTGAGTTTAAATATACGCAGAGTATTCTCTTCCAATACCATGGCAACTTTATTCAGTCCAAGCTTGTTTTTTGGCGTGAAGCTAATCGGCCGTTCCGTTCCGTTCCTCTGCCATCGTTTTGTTTTCGTTTTATTTCTGTCATTCTTCGATATTCTTCTGTATTCTGAGGTTATAGGAGGAAATGCTTATGTTCTCCTTTGCAGATTCTTGCAGACTTTAACACCCTGTAATTTGATAGCAGTATCACACTTGAAAGCAGTGCAAGTATGCGAAACATGACTGAGTGCCGTGTCTTCAAAAAATGCGTGCCTTTTTTTCAATATTGAGCCTGTAAAATTCTGCTTGCCACTAAACGTTAGCTGCATTCGTTTTCTATCTATATCTTTACTTAAAAGGTAATAAGATTTAGCAAGGAGTATCCTCTTACCATATAAACAGATTTCGAATTCAGTATATATATCCAAAAAATTGACTGAAATAAATGAAGTCTGGCAAAGCACTTGGAATTTTTTTTTTAAGTCAAAGGCACAATGCCAGAGACGCGCGACTGTCAGTTGCTTAATATACTCACCAGCTGAAACCTATCGTTCTTCTCTCTTGATTGTGTAAGTTGTGTAACTGTACGTTTATGTCTCGCTATTTTTGAAGTGTCGAACTTTTTGTTTTGTAGTCTTCAGTAGCAGCATGTGTTTTGCAGTGAATGTGATTGGCTCTTGGTTAAGTGTTCGATTACAAATTATTAAACTCCCAAGTATGAAATACCTGTCTAAAATCGTTTTTCGGCGTAAGTTAATTGGCCGTTCAGTCCCGTTCACATTAAATTGTTTTGGTTTTATTTCCATCATTGTTCGCTGTTCATAATTCCATCGGGTGTAAGTCTTCTGTATTCTGAGGTCATGCGATATTATTGCAGTTATGGTTTTGTAATAGGAGAAACTGAAGACTTATTTTCTCCTTCCACATTACTGCAGACTCAGTTTACACCTGGTCTTATTATACTGACAATGTAATTGAAAGCGCTATAACTATGCAAGACATGCATGGCTGAGTGTGCCATGTCAAAAAACTTGATATGCTTGCCTTTAGATAAATGTACTTGTAAGGTTCTGGATGCCACCAAACGTTTCCTTCATATCTTAACTTAAAATTAGTTTCAAAGAGGAGTATTCTCTTTTAGGAGCAAGAAAGGCTCTGAGCAGGTTTTGAATTCAAGTATATACTGCCAAAGAATTGACTGAAATAAATGAGGTCTGGCAATGCACTTGGCATGGTTTGAAGTACAAAAGGCGCAATACAAGAGATGCATGGCTGTCAAATGCTTGTACTCACTAGAAAGCTACCCCTTTTACCTCTTGATAAAGTAAGTGGCATGTATACTTTCATGTCCCGCTATTTCTGAAGTGTCGATCTTTAGTATTTTATTGTCTTGGCAGCAGGTGTTTACCAAAAAATGCCAGCTTGTGATTGGCTCTTGGTTGGGTGTGTTATCACAAAGTACTTAATTAAACTCCCAAGTATGACATTTGAGGCACTGAAGCTACAATCGGCATCAATGACGGGACGAAACACTCACCCAAAGTTCATTTCGGTGGAATTTTGTACGGCAGGTCAGGTTACCAATGGCCCACAATAAAGTGCAAACTACCCTTGGAATCTTTGGAGGGCAGCTGGATGGAGGGAGAGGCCCAGTTGTTACTGTGTGTTTCCCAAAACATACCTTTACGAATCAATTGTGGCGACAGAAAGTATTTTCATTACAATTTTTCTGTCATTGAACTCCACTTTCAGCCTTGTCCAAGAACAGCACAATTGTTCTATTTTAGACTTTGTTATAGCAAGTTCTCACGTCACCAACGTACATGTAACGGAAATCGCCATTGAATTGTTTACCGCTGCTTCCCTTGTCGTTCACTTAAAAATCGTCGCTTTTGCAATGTAGAGCACTCGGTTCAACATAAGAATCGCTTTTGCAATGAAGAGCACTCGGTTCAACATAAGAATAAACGCGCTTACTGGGCAAAAAAGTCTCCCTCGCAGACACTTAAAACGGCTGCAAGAGAGACTAGGTATAAAAATATACTTATTGAAAGTCTTCATAGTGCATTACTTTGCATTTTAGGTTTCCAGACTGTTCTCCATACATTACCTTAAAGAATTAGTTGGATAGAAGTTAATAAAAGGCAGAAAAGGTCCAAGAATTCCTATCAGATGATCATTTTACTAATGCTCAGGCTCTATAGAGTGTTTTTATTCACGTGGCCAGCATATATGTAAATGTATTGAAAAAAAGAAATCGTTTGCATAAGAAAAGAGTTCAACTCCCAGGGGACTGGTTTGGGACACCAACATGGCCGCCATTTCATTGTTTTGGGACACCAATATGGCTGACGTGACGTCATGTGAAAACACTCTATTTGGTTCAGATTGCGTATTGGTATTGTTAGGAGAAAACTGGTGATTTTTTACTCTTGGGAAATAAGGGTTTTGTGAACATGTTCCCTTTTTGGCAAATTGTGCTCCCAAAACAGGCTTATCTTACAACTGGCATTACTCCTAATTTTTACTGCAAATTGTTCTTGAAAAGTTACGCCAACAATAATCTACAAATTATGAGTGCAAACATATTTCAAAGAATAACGATCCTTTATAAAATATATTCCAGAACATTAACTCAAACGATATATTTATTAACACTAGAAAGCTCATCACAATCAGTCTGGTTATTACTCAATCGGATATTGGACATCAGACGTCAGACATTGGAGATCAGACGTCGGACATCGGACTTCGGATATCAGACATCATATATCGGATATCAGTCATCAGAAGTCGGACATCAGACATCATACATGGAATATCAGACATCAGACTTCGGACACCAGACATCAGATATCGGTAATCAGACGTCGGACATCAGACATCAGACATCATATATCGGTCATCAGACGTCAAACATCGGTCATCGTACATCTGACGTCACACCTCAGACATCGGACATCGGACATCGGACATCAGACATTAGACATCAGACATCCGACATCTGATATGACATCGTACCTCTGACGTCGAACATCGGATATCGGACATTGGACATCAGACATCAGACAACGGACATCGGACATCAGACGTGTGATATCGAACATCAGACATCGGACATTGGACATTAGACGTCGGATATCCGAAATCGGACATCGGACATCGGACATCGGACATCAGACTTCGGACATCTTACATCGGACATCGGGCATCATACAGCGGACATGAGTGGTCAGACATCGGTCATTGGACATTGTACATCACACATTGGACATCCTTATCCATCTAATTTCCGTTTTTGGAAATATTTTAAACCTTTTTTAAAGTTTCATTCACCATTGGACTTTTTGGAGTTAATTTTGGTCCACTGATGTTTATGGCTTTCGTTGAGGGACTTTTTTGGGTTTTGATTTTTCCTTCTTTTGATCATCGTCGTCGCCGTCAATTTAGTTCCGTTTTAGACCTTGATAGTGGGCGTACCAGCCGGTTTGGCGCTTATTAACTTTTTCTGACTTTAGGATGGGCGCTTATTCGAGGTGGGCGCTAATTCGAGGTTGGGCGCTTATTCGAATAAATACAGTATCTCTCTTTCGCTCTTTATAAAGTTAAAATTAATGTTACCCAGATGTTATGGTTGAAAATTTAATTTATTTATTGATTGAGGTCGATTCGGCAGATATCTACGGTCCCGTTGTCTTTCTGTACTGTTCTTATACAGGCTTCACTTTTTCCCAGTTCACACGTATGAATTCTCGTTATAAAACACATGCAACTTTTGTCTGTTTTGTGCCTTGACTCCACTCTGAAGGTTAATGAAAACAGAAAAGGCGTAGCATCCGACCTGATGAGCCACTTCTCGCAAGGTAGCATTGTACACGTGCGAATCAGGCAAAAAACCAGGGGTAATGCCCAATTCAGTTTACTATGGAGCACTACTCAAGAACATTACGGTATTTTTATATGTAATGGTCCTCTCTTGGAGGACATCTTGCCAAGGCTTTACCTTCACTATACCCGGGTCGCTTTTGCGCCATGTAATGATGTCGGAGCGATTTCTGTGACGGCTTTTAGTAACATCTAGCTAGTGGTCTATTATCAGTGCTGCGTTCTGATTGGTTGAGCTGCTACCAGGGTATATGTTATAGCCCACTAGTAGCAAAAAGCGCCGGATTTGAAAACCAAAACAGTGGCGGCTGAATCGCGTTTTTCTAGCTAAAGTTGTTTCGTCTCGATATTTTTTACCAACTAGTTGGATTTTACTAAAAGAATTATTCCTCTCGCCCTCATTGACTCAGAGCCCATTCGGGCTCGAGGAATAATTGTTATATAACAGAGCGAAGCGGCACCACGACGATCTTGAAAGTAGATCGTCAAATATATAGCGGATAAATTTCTGTTTATTCTATAAATTATACACTCTCTATATACAGGATAGCTTTTCATGCCTAAAAAATTACTGGGGGTTAGGCCTAAGACTGACAGATCGCGCTGGTTCCAACAGCCCCCGTATTGAAAAAGCTGACCGTATATATTCGCATCTCGCATCATTCTCATAAATTAAATGAAGAACGGCCAATACGACGTACAGAAAATAATTTTTCAGGCAATACCTCTTGTCTCTAGTGGCTGTTCTTTTATTCCTTGAACATAATTAAGCTGATAGTTGATATAGCACAGTTTGATGACCGTCAGTTACTATGGTTACGATATACGACTTCATAAGCGACATGCAAGTCTTACTTCGCACTTACTCAGATATCAATATTCATTAACTTTATTTCGATATAGATGTACAGGTATATGAATTTCTCTGCAAAATTTAACTTAGCAGCCATTTTGAATGACGTCAAAGAGACCAACCCCTCTCTGTTCTTGTAAAACGATGGAGAATGGAACTGCAGGTACTTGAAGAACCAAGAATAGAGACAAAAGTAAAAGGTAAAACACAGAATAATGTCAGAGTTCCAAATTAATCACGATGAATGTAATTTCCTTTTTTTGCAAAAACCACTTAGTGAGTGTTACCACATTTTGTTTGGTACAGCAGTCCTCAAGGTATGCAAAGCTGTTCCTGTTTATATTCACGACCAAGACCATTCTCTCTTGTCACAACTAAGAGACTGGAATGGGTGTGCAGATCAAACTATGAGCCTGATTGTTTGTTACCGTCCGAATATCTAACAACATCGTAACTAAAAAAACAAAGTCACTCAAGCAAAATTTGATACGGGCACCGCCTGATACTTAAGCCCTAAAACCCAATGGGAAAAATTGGGAACGTATTCCTCAGCCAATGCTGTCGCACAGCCTCTGGGGGTTAAAGGTAAAAAGTCAATCAATAGATAAATGAAGTAAAACATAAAATTAAAATAAAATTTGAACGTTCGAGAGCTGAGATAAATACATTGCAACTGTCAAAACATTATAGACCTAACAACAATTAAGTCAATTGACGCCATAACGGCTCACTTGCGTTCATAAAAATAGGAAAGTATTTACATTCTCTGTCACCGTCCTATGTTTAGTTCCATCGAATGTAAATACATTCCTGTCAAAAGGGCCTTTAAGGGCTAAATTTCTTGCCACAAACATACGTCATGTTTTCGTAACACGAATTATCGTTCCAAGTTCCGTTCCATGCCACAACCAGTTCGGTACAATTTTCACCGCTGTTAGCGTTATTTGGCTCACCATCTTCCCAGTTTCTGAAGTCCACCATGGAACCATCTACCCACTCATAGCTATGATCTGTACTGTTTAAGTTGAACAGTCCTATCCAGGCAGACATTGGTGATATCTCTTGGCGCACAAAATTATTTTCCTCTGTACTGTGAATTGAGATTAGATTACTGCCGATAGTGGTGCAAGACTTTCGCGCGTCAAACCAGGATACCTCTTCTGTGAACACGTTGAAGCACGAGTTATTAAAGTAAGCCAATCAGGCGTTATGCATGTTTCTGCGAAGAAACCAACAACAAAAACAAATAGAACATTGACAGTTTTTGAAATGGCTTATCTGCATTTATCAAAGTTAGGTAGACGCGATTTTTCTGGCTCTAAACACATGTATGCACGTCAAACAGTGGACAAATCACTAACTGAGTGACATTTTTTGGATTGTGATTATGTTTTGCCATATCAGAACCGTTACACTGAATGTAACCTTAGAAAGAGTAATAAATCGCTTAAAACTAGTACATTCCATTCGTGTTCCATTCTCCGCCTTCCTTTACGCCTTCGCGTTGACGGCGAGTTTTCATGGAGCTGAATGTTAGTGAACTTCATCAAGTTCTTCGGTAGGGGATACTTTGTTTCAAAAATGACCGGGAGAGCTCATTGTACCCGTTTAGGGGTTAAAACTTTGCGGATTGGCACTTCTTTGAAAGCTGAAAAGACTGCAGTTGTCGCGGTTGCCGTCCCTGTCGTACGCTCTTTACCACGTACTCGGCTAGATAGCGCCTGTTACGCAGAGCACTTGTGGGTTATAGTTCCTCTTTTGTAAACGTTCCTCTCCAAAACTGAAGTATTTTATACAGTTCGTTCTAACAGGGAAACATTTGCCAGTAAGATACGACTTAAGCCAAAATAGCAATAATAATAATAATGTGTTAATTAAGAAAAAATCGTTACTATAGGTAAACAAAAGGAAGAATGATACAAACTCTCAACATAAAGTTTCTGATGTTCACAGCCAACGGCGGGAGCATTGGGCTGAAAAGAAATTCAAGAAAATTATTAGACCCATTGAGCACAAAAAACATCACATCTTCGTCGATCTTAGGGTCGAGTTGGTTATGGGTCTACTTAGCTCAACTTCCACGGGACGAAATAATGGATTTACCGAGCATCGATAAAGACCACATTTGCACACCTTTGACGCGCGACAAATAATAGTCTTCAGGCTATTTAGCGCGCTTTTGTCACGCCTTTATACCTCACCTTTGAAGGGTGTTGTTTGATTAGCATTTGTGCCCCTATCAAAGATGTCGCCAAATATGTCTGAAATTTGAGCCAAAGGTACGCAAAGTTGCAGGTAAAATAATGTCTGAGATTAGTATGTGTAATCAAATGGTAACGAGTGAAATTAGAGAATAATTTCACGCGTGTTTTGTCCAAATCCTAATAATTTCCCGAGCCTTTATGCGAGGGAAATTATTAGGATTTGGATAAAATGCAAGTGAAATTATTCCCTAATTTCACAAGTATACCATTTGATTACCTATTAATATCATGGGTGACGAGTTAAGTTAGCAATCTTGGATTTTTGACATGTTTATCCTGGATCGTTTCGATCGAGAACTCCTCTCTCTCAAATGTTTAGACCTTAAATTTGGCTTATAAAGTTCAGAATTTTTCAGACTTTTTCGGAAAAATACCTGTTAGAATCCTTCTTGATGTTCTCTTGTGTGTTCAGGTTTTCTAAAGCGTCTTTTTGTGCCCTGATATCTTCATTCACGGTATTTTAAAACTTCGTCGCCATCTTGACACTGAGACGTACGGAAGGGTTGCCATGGCAATTTTGTAATTTCACATGTGAAATTACAAATTAACGCTGAAATTTCGCGCCAAAATTAAGGAGTAATTCGTCACCTATGATATTAAAGTCAAAATCTTGCTAGAAGTGTCGTCAAATTTATCCAACGCTCAGGTCAAAGATTTGACAAAGGTGGCGTCAAATATGTCTGAGATTCATGTCAAAAGTTTGAATCTTGATGGAAATCCTGGCAGGGATCTTGCTGAGAATCTTGCGGGAAATCCCTGCAGGAAACTTGATGAAAATCCTGGAAGGGATTAATTCAGGAGCAGCTCCAAACCGGTGGAGGTGGATAATTATTTTAAGAGCCTGATCTACTTACACATGATATGGTATGGCTCTCTAACTTTTGTACCCTTTATTGCTCTGTACTAGGAAAATTGAAATGCGTGAACTATTCAGTCATCGAGCGGTATAAGTCGGGATTTACAAAGTGGCACATTTTTAAAAGGAAGTTTCTCAAGTTTGAATGAATTATGCTAATTCGAAAAGAAAGTAAAACGTTTTACAAAACCATCAGTCATGTTCATCTTGCGAATAAAAACTGGGGAATGTCATCAAAAGTCATGAATGAGCGTCATTTATGGGTCCTGAAAAGGGTTGTGGTAGAAGTACATGTTCCCTTACTCTTATGCTGTGGTCAATAACCAGATCGTAGTATTGCCATCCCTCCGCAAATTCCAAAGCACCGAAGTTAGTATATCTGTTTTCTTCGTTCAGCTGGCAGTTATCCTGGTGTGCGCTTTGCTTAAAGTTGAACGAGATACACCGACATTCCAATCGGCAGGCTTTAAAGCAGAATAACGGCTCTGGAGCTGTAAGGTTGGCGATCACGTGACCTCGAAGGACGTGGTTTTCAATCATGTCTTTTCCGCGGGTGAAATAGTACGTCATACAGGCGTCTCCTGTGCTTGCTAGACGTATAATTTGCAACAAGTGCAGACTGACTTCAACAGCCAAAAGAAAGACATACTGCCTCGGAGGATTAATAGGCATTGCACTGACGTAGTTGCTCTCCTAGATCTGACCAGTGCATTAAAAAAGTAATAAAAATGTGTCATCCGAAATCGAAACAGTGTCAAATCCAGAATCCAAGAATGTCTTCCCTTACATGGGGCGATAATTGAGGGATAAAATCATTTATACTAAGAGATTAGCAGGATGGGGTATCATTACCTTTCCCTTGCCAAGACCAAACGAATTAATTATTAGAAGGCTGCAGGTGTTTCGAGCGTTTCAAATCTAGCCCAACGCATATCTTCTACTAAAGAACGTTACAAGTAACACGTATGCAATTTACGGTTGTATTGCGTACCAGTTGTAAGTTCAAAATAAGAAGAATACGACGACGGAACAAACGAAGGAAAATATAAAAATTGTAGAGAGAGATTTATCTAAATACAAAAATTTAAATTTGAAGGCTAGCTATAAAAGGGTGAATTAATCATTATTTGAATAAGCCATAGCGCCTGGAGGAAGCGCGTGGGAACCGCACCATGTATTCATCTGGTAAAACTCCCGACTTTGAACATTTTTATTCCTTTTATCTTACTTTGAACCACAGTAAATCAGATCCCACTAAAACTTTGTATTTTTGTTAAATTCTATATGGGTTTTTCAAAGAAATATATTTTCAGTTGACTTATCATGTTTTTTAGGTTGATTTGATGTTTATAAGCTGTAAATGTCACACACTTCAAGCCAACCAGTTGGCTATTGCCCACTTCAAAAATTATTGTTTTGTTTGTTTTAAAACTTAAAATGGAAATATTTTCTATTCTGCTAAACAAAGCAGAAGAAAATAGAGCTAACAACTAGAAATATCAAGACTCAAATTGATAGTATAAAGTCGATCATTTTAAACTTGAGCTTTTGTGTAACAGCTTACTTATAGAGTGTGCCATTGTTTGTTTCAATTTTTTTACAAATGGATTAACGGTGTGTATGAAAACGTTTACACTTGTAATATATAATCCTAATGTATATTAAGGTATCATCCACCCTCAAGCACCCTCCTCGCGTTGATCGGCGAAAACGCTTTCGCTTTTAACAAATACCGCCATAAACCGTACAATTTCTGAAAGCTTAATAGTTCCAGATTATTGTCTTTTAAAATGTCAAAATATTAACGCGATTTAGAAATGAGAAGCTTTTTGTGAAAGTGGGTGTCACTGTAAATTTAAGTCCAGTCCAGCCAAAAATAGATGGAAGAAGCCAATTAAGATCGCATTTGCTTCTTAACACGTTTGACTGAAAAACCGTGTCTCTGATTTTTGTCAAGTGCGTTTGTTCTGTTGTTATAAGCAGGTGAAGTTAGGGATAGCAAATCATTAGCACTACATGTGAAAAAATAGTCTAACTCAAAAACGAAAAAAGAAATCAAAATTCGCAGGCACGGTTTTTTAGAAAAACTATCTGACAGTAAGTTGGCCAAATTTCAAACAAATTGGTTCACGGGTTGCCGACTTGAAGTTTAAAACGTACCCTCAACTTGCCCTGATTTCCCTTTCGAGAAAACAGTGAGAAAAGATTTTTGGCGGCGTATTACCCGTGACGAGATTACAATAGATTATAACACCAAAGCTGTCAATGCTGATGCATACCAGAGAAGGGACAACAATAGTGACACAGCAGGAAAAGTTGAAAGCGAAACCCGACAACAGATGAACAATTTATTTCAAAGGCTCTGCTCTGTTCGATCCTTTCTGTTGTCGAGAAAGCGTCATTACTTATTTGCAACGGGCAGTTTTCATTTTCGCACCGGTCAAGCCAAGTTGAGCCAAGCCGACTTTTACTCGATACATTTTTTCAAAGTTCGATACTTCCCTGGAAAAATCGACCACAAACCGCTTCCTGGAGTTTTTCTTAAAGCTTCTTTTCCACTACAATAGACTTTCAAAACAGTACTTCGTCCAATTTTTATATGGCGCGGCACCTCTCGTGACATTAGGGACTTTAAGATCCGAGACGCGACGGCTGTAAGACGCGACAGGAAGTAGATTTTCAAAGAGGAGACATGTTGCGCATGCTCAAGCCGTTGTCCTGGTGTTACCACGTCGCGTCGAGAACGTGGGTTTTGCGTGTTTGACGTTCTGTACAAAACGTGAGTATATTTGTTCCTGTGCTTAAATTAAATGATGGTATATTCCTCTGAAAATATAACATCAGCCTTCTAGGATCATTGGACGTAATTTCTGGCGACATTTTAGATCGCAGAGATGGAAGGATTTCAGATTATTTTTAAATTTCTTTCAGGTGTACGAAGATTATAAAATAGGGAGCTTAAGCAGCAACGTTTTTGAGCGACGCACGTCAACCGGAAGTGGCCTTTTTTCATTTTTTGACGGTGGTTTCGCGCAAATTTTCAGTCAAATCGCCTCTATAACAGTAAAGAAGCTAAGGAATACAAATTTTATATCATCAAGGCATGTTAAGAGGGAAAATACCTCACTTCCGGTTGACGTGCGTCGCTCAAAAACGTCGCTGCTTAAGCTCCCTATTGGCAGAGCCTTCGACTTCGACTTCGAGCGAGGCTTGCAAGTAAGTCACGAGCTAAAACTGCAAATAGTGAATGCAGGAGTCTTCTGCATACTCTTCTCGTCTCTTGTACCGTTGCAATTCTCGATTTATTGCGTTCATCTGCGGCTAAAAGCCAATTTTAAGCCTGTATTATTTAATTTAATTTTATTAAACTGTGTGTGTTTTTATGCTTCTCTTTAGTTCAGTAATGTTTTGGACTCATGATCATGAAGCCATTCTATGCAGAGAAGTCGTCAATGTAAATCCCTACACAACTAAGAAAGGGTCAACACAAAGAAGTAGAATGTGGGAAAAAATAGCAGACAACTTGAACAAATTCACTTTGCCGAAATTCAGGGTTGATAAGCGATCAGTCCGAGACCACGTGGGAATCCTTGTTTACAAGCATAAGAAGAAACTTCTAGCGGAGGAAAAAGCAACTGGGATAACTCCCGATGAGCCAACGGAACTAGAAAACCTATTGGATATGATCATCGCGTTGGAGAAAAGTGGCGAAGCGGAATTACAGGAAACACAGGGAACAGCTAGCAAAAAACGTCAATACGATCGGGCTAAAGTGAAAGATGTTAGACTAAAAGCGATGGAGAAGCTGTCAGAGACGAAGAAAAGAGGTTCATCAGAGGATGAAAGCGATGACAAACCGAAGCGTCAACCAAGAAGTGGAGGTGATGCTATCGAACAAAGCACAAACAAAGCATTTCTTGGACTTTCTTAAATGATGCCATGGCTATTTGTGCGAAAGAATCGCCGAAGAATCACACTGATAAAGAGCGGTTTGCAGCCGCGTCGTCTTGCATCGCGACAGAGATCTTAACTTTACTTTTCGCGCGCAAACGACGGCGTTCTACAGGTCCAGTCCTTTATCAGCCACCGCGTTCTAGAAGTCGTCGCGCCCCAGATCTTAAAGTCCCTTTTGTCTCTCGCTTGGCCTCTTCGCGGCCTAAAAAGCTCGCTCTGCTCGCTAGCGAACTCGTGAAACTCGATTCCGCGGTAGTTTCAATGGGTTTTTCAGAAGCTTTGTCATCTTTCAGCCATTTTTCTTGATTGTAGTAGGAGCCCTTGTCGCTCTCTGCTGATTTCGAAGCCCACTCTTTGGCGGTAAAACGATTTTGTTGTCTTCTTTCGTCTTGGAGTCGAGGACGAAAACGGACAAGCTCTTTTTTCTTGTTTGGAGGCATTCACTTTCAAACTTCAAGGAAAAACAGTGAGCACTATACTTGTAAACCACGATTTCTGTTAAATTGCGTGATTAGCTTGGTTCAACACAGCGGCACGCGTATCAAGTTTGACAGGACTTGTCAACGATCAATTAAAATAATTAGCATAGAAAAAACTTTTGCACTCCACAAGTCTGCACAGAAAAAACATTTTTTCCTGGAATTTTTTTTTTACAAGAAAGCTCTTGATGAGCTCTATTTAATCATCTAAAAATTGTAAATTTATAAAAAGGATGCTTTTTTACCCTGGATGATACCTTAATGCAACTTCATTGTTCCTTCATTGTGCGCTTCATTAAGAACGTGATCTACGTAACTGTTTTCTCAGCCTTTTTCTGAATCTGAATCTTTTGCAAAGTTTTGACCTAGAAAAAATCTGAGCAATTCTTTCCCCCTTATAACTAATACAGATCTGTAAGAGCAACCAATGTTCGATCTCCTTCTCCGATTTAGCTTTCTAGTAGCATTCCCAACAGACAATAAATTTTCACTTTTTAATTTAGCTCAGAGTTTGCTACTCTTAATTAAACAAAACAAAGCAAATAACTGAAACTGATTAAAGATTCTCTCCTATTTAGAAGACTCTCCAGGCAATAAATCTTCAAATACCCTCTGTCGTCTATTAAATATTTTAAACGAAAACTGATTATGAGTACATTCATGATCATAATCAACCTCTCGCAAAATGCTAGGTAAATGCACACATAACTAATTATACCATTCACAGCTTTCAAGTAGCGCTTTATTTTATATGTGTCAATAGGGAAAGCCCGTCTGTTTAAGAATGATTAAATTAAAACCCGAGAAAAACATTCGTCTCTTTAAGGGATCCCAGTCTCATCCTATTGATCATCAGTTAACAGCGTTGCCCATGTCAACCACCCGCAGAAAACCAAACAGTTTTAAAGTAGAATCAAACAAACAAGTCTAATCGAGGCATAGGTGTGAATAAATTTGGCGACGAATAAATTTCGTAACATGGTTGCTAGTATTAATTTATTTCTAGGGACATTTTTAGTTTCAAAAGCCACGAAGAGCCTTTGCGGAGATGGCAAAACCTAAATATTATTATTCGCTCTCGTAAATATATGCAGCAAAACTAGCTAGCGCTAAAAAACTGACTTTTCTTTCGGTGTCATTTCATGACGCTACCGTCAAAAAGCAAACGAACCTAAATTGCTAATTTATATATGGTCTTCGAATTTTAAGGATTTGTCGCCATTTAGCGGTTCAGAAATAATGGAATACTAGCACGAGTGATCCGATCCAGTGTGAGACAATCTTCTTATTACGCTGACAACGCGGGTGCTGCTACTTTCGTGTTAAAGACATAAATAAGACAGATGCAAAAACAGGAAAAAAAAAACTATCCTACTGCATGAAAACGCGTGTTGGGAAGAGGACGAAAATTAAATGGCTACATAAACAGGTGTCCACTTCAAAATTATACAGAGTCTGAAAATGGCCTCTGGTCTGAAATGGATAATGTTTATTGAGTGAAATGGTTGTTTCCCATAGCTAGTTTGCAATCATGGTCCCACATATTTTTCTGCAAAATAAATTAACGGAATATAAACGGCCAATTTCACGCTGCACGAACTATGACAAATATTCTTTCACACTCACGTAAAAATTACAGGATTGCGAATCACGAATAAATAACAAAAAATCAATCACTCTCCGTACACGAAAAAAATATTGCGAAGCCTGTTAGCCAAAGCAAGTGTGCCCAAAATTTATCAGGGTTAATGTGAACGGATGGGATATATTGAAAAAAATAGAGGGAGACATTTTACCATTTTGTTAGTCTTGACTGCTCTTTGCTTCTATTTGGAATGATATTTTATATCTCCGGTGTAAACATTGGCTTGAGTCAGGGACATAGTCGCAGGGTCAGTCTACAAATTATTTTTATCTATTCCTTAACAAATATAAAATTAAAACTTTCAGCGAGAATACCCTTTTTTTGATGGGTTTTCGCTCCCGTAATTAAGACATAAAATTTACTGAACCGTCGCCAGTGTGCCAGATCGGATTATAAGCCCATACTACTTGAAGGCGAAGGTGCAAACAATGAAAGCATACTCACCAGAAATTAACCTTGCTTTTTCTTGTTGGTTACGCGGCATTAACATATCATTATATTGCTACTTTCAACTTGCTTCTTTTAACGTTTCAAGAGCAGGTGTTTTCCGTCTTGAGATAATCGACTTGTCTTTCGTGATTAAAACAACACAAGCAAACAACCCGCAAATAGCAAAGGCTATTCGAGGCGGGTTGAGTAAAAATAATTATTAATATTCGATGCAAATGTTTCTTCCCTTGCATTGGCCGACAGCCCACCAGGTGACCTGCAAATAACTGCCGACAAATAATGGTATGCTCATGTGCAATGTCGTTCAACTGTTTTTGGCTGCAAATACTATTCTGCTCATGCGTAAATGAAACCACACTTTTCTCCTTCTTGCGATCGCTCTTGCGTGAAAATGGCAGATCGCTTCGCTTCCCGAAGATATTCCTTAAAAAACAAACTCCGTGATCGAATGATAAAACAATTATTGAACTCGGTTATCGCAAAATATCGTGATTTGTCAGTGTCTCACAGATCAATAATTTGCCTCAGCCTTCGGCTTCAGCAAATAATTGATGTGCTCACCACTGACGACAAATCACGATATTTTGCTCAACCATTTCCTGACCAATAATTGTTAATTGATTGGCTACCTTCGGGAAGTCTTTTTGCGCAATATAGAGCTCAGGGAAAGGAACACGCGAGGCTAAATGTGCGTAACGAAGCAGTGTTATCCAGCTGGATCAACACCAATCTCGTTTCTAGAAGCCGCACTGGACAAAAGTACACGGAGGCTCTGGGGACTCGGTCAACACGAGGCAATCAGAGCATGCGCGAGCGCTGCTTTAGACAATCCGAGCATGCACCAGCGTTGTTAGCTCGGGGTCAATTTTTTTCTCATATAAATGCTCGGTAAATTTGACGCGGCTTGGAGAGTTGCGCAATACAGAGCATCAGGAAACGTGCACACGAAGTTACATGCTAAGAGCTAAGAGTCACGTACCACAAACGTATATAGTTTAACTGAACTATGATCGTCGCGGTGTTAAAATGTCGGGATTTCAAAGGGATTCGAACCGATGGCCTGTGCGTTAACACTGCAGTGCTCTATCAGATGAACTCAACAAATTGGCCTGCTCCCAATGTGTCGGTCCTCATAGCCCAGTTGGTAGAACACTAGAGCGCTGGTGTAGACGCCATGGATTCCAATCCCGTTGAAGTCCCGAATTTTTTTTCAGGTAAATTTGCAACTGCTTCAATTGCCATTACCACTGCAGCGATGACCATATCTTTATTTAAATTTGTATTTCTGCAGTTCACATCATCTCCACAAACTTGAGTGTTAGGGAGCAAGACTAGTATTTTTGAGAAGAATTTGACGAACAAAGTAGGAGATCTCGACCCTCACTAAAAAAAGCAAATCGTGAAAATGGTGGGACAAACAGTACTTAACCCAATAAAAATTAGACCATTTAAGAGAGAAACGTAATTAAATATGTTCAAGTTTATATTGATAATTAATCTTAGTTCATATTAACTAGTTTATTTGGACCACGTCTGCTAGCTGGTACCCGTCTTCTAAAAGACCAGTATATGACCCCATACAGTATCTTACCCTATAAATGGGGAGCAAATTATAACATAAAGCACCTTGGGCGTTTCTTTTTAGCCAGAACCTCTCGTCATCTATCTTGTCTTCAGTATTTTGTTCGTTGAATACGGTTTGGCAAAGTTTGCTTAACTTAAGGCTACGATCACAGAGTACTGACGAGTTTTCTGTAAGCCTTATGGTTTCTCTTTGGGATTCCTTGCCACATTGCATCCGTGTATTTTCTGTATTCTCGTCTTTTTTTTTTTTTGGTTTCTGTGGTGAAATGAACTAAGCTAAACTAAAACTATGTGGTGCTCTTTTGAATTTTCTGAATGGATTTTAATCAGTGGATCCTCTAGCATACGGCTTACCATCGTCTATAGACCTCCTTACTCCACAAAGCATCCAGTAACAATTTCTTCCTTTGTTTCCGAATTCTCCCAGTACCTTGAATCGTTTGTCTTATGCACGGAGCCCATTTTGTTATGCGTTGACTTCAACATCCAAGTTGACGTACAGGAAAATCCCAATGTAGAATCATTTTTGGATCTAATTGATTCTTTGGGGCTTGTTCAACATGTGCACCTAGTTGCAACTCATGTTCAAGGTCATATACTGGATCTAGTTATAACCAGAAAAATGGACAGTATCATTCAAGACACACCGATTTCAGGCTCTTTGTTGTCTGACCACGCGACAGTATTGTTTAACTTAAAAGGTTACAAGTCAGAGTCCTCTGTTAAAGAAGTGTGGTTTCGGAATATTAAATCGATTAATCTTCCCAAGTTTAAGAATGATCTCCGTACTTTAGAATTGCTACTTATAAACACTCCCAATCACCTTGCTGATCTCGTTAACTGTTTTTATACTACTTTAAAGTCCATCACCGACAAACACGCTCCTTGGCGGAAGAGATCCATGACTCAAAGAGCTCAAGCTCCATGGTTGTCTGATGAGATCAGATCTGCGAAACGTCGCCGAAGGATAGCTGAGCGTAACTGGAGGTCTACAAAGTGTGAATCTGACTGGAGAACATTCAAACTTCTTCGGAACAGAGTTGTCTTTCTTATGAATAAGTCTCGTCGTAAATTTTACACAGATTTTGTTAGCAACATTTCTGGTGATCAACGCAAGCTTTTTTCTGCTACAAAGAAACTGTTCATTCAGACAGCAGATGCGCCTTTTCCACCTCACGGCGATAAGTTAGCCTTGGCTAATGACATGGCGTCGTTCTTTATGAAGAAAATATCGGATCTTCGTGTTAGCCTTGATGCAACTGTAAATTTGTGCAGCGTTGTTAACCGCCATTCTTCTCATTGTTCTTCGTCCTTTACTGCTTTTCGCCGTGTAAACATGGACTCTTTAAAAAACTTGTCTTCACAGCGCCGACAAAATCTTGTTTACTTTATCCTGTTCCAACTAATATCTTGAAAGATTTCCTTGATGAGTTACTTCCGATATTATCAACTACGATAAACTTGTATCTTGAATCAGGTTTTTTCCCTGACATTTGGAAAGAGTTGGTTGTTACACCACTGTTAAAAAAACAAGGTCTTGACTTGGTTTTTAAAAACTTTCTACCAATCAGCAATCTTTCTTTTGTTTCAAAATTAGCTGAAAGAGTGGCAGCTGATCAGATTCAGTCCTACTTAAATGAGCACGATCTTTTTCCTTCATTGCAATCAGCCTATCGACGGCACCATAGTACAGAAACTGCCCTGCTTAAAGTCAAGGATGACATTTTGATGAACATGGAAAATCAGAAGGTCACCTTGTTAGTGCTTCTTGATTTAAGCGCCAAGTTTGATACAGTGGACCCTCGGATGCTCTCAGGTCTCCACCAGTTTGATTTTGGAATTTCAGGCTCTGCACTTAAGTGGATTGAATCGTAGCTTTCTAACAGAACCCAGCGCATCTATATAGACGGAGTTCTATCGAGTAATTTTAATCTTAAATTTGGAGTTCCACAATGCCGCTGTCTCGGGCCATTATTGTTTTCTCTTTATGCCTGTAAACTTTTTAAGATCGTCGAATCACATCTTCCTAATCCCCATTGTTATGCAGATGACACGCAACTGTATATCGCGTTTAGATCAGGAAATGATTTGGAGGAGACTGCTGCTATAACTGCCATGGAATCATGTATTGCTGATATCAGTAAATGGATGCATTCGGATAAGTTAAAACTGAATTCGGATAAGACAGAATGTCTTCTCATTGGAACGCGACAACAACTTCAGAAAGTCAGTAACATCAGTACCTTATCGGACGGGGACTCCCAGATTGCTCCATCTTGTGAAGGTCGAAACCTAGGAACCTGGTTTGATTCTAAAATGAGTATGCTAAGTCATATTAACAGAACTTGCTCATCCGCTTTCCATTGTCTTTATAACACGCGTAGTTCGTTACATGAAAAGTTCGACGTTTGAACTGGGGCTAAGACCAATAGGATGACCGAAGAGATAAAAGATTTTATTGCAACACTTAGAATACATTTATAGATATCTAAAAGTACTCTGAATGGCCAAAACAAGGTTTTCTATGTACTATTTGTAAGGAGTAAGCCGTCGTTGCTGACCAGCAACGACGGTGCCGTATGAGCATAGTCTAAGTGGAACATTGGCCTTGATTGGTTTACTACAAAGTTTTGAGTATGGGCCCAGTATTATATAGAATGAGGAAGATTGTTACCTATTTGTTTTTCACAATAACATTGACAGTTTTCGACGTCCATTTTCATTGATGAGGTTTCTTAGAAAATCGCGCACAGCGTAGCGACAGAGAAAAAAACAGATTGAGCCATCATTACGTCATTTTAACCGTCTGCGTACACTCTCATTGGCCAATTCTCGACAAATCAGCGGGCGATAAATTACGTCATTTTAAGCGTCTGCGCACACTCTTATTGGCCAATTCTCGACAAATCAGCGGACGATAAATTACTTAATTATTCTAAAAATGACAGTGGCGCTTACAATGAGTACCACGACTTTTTCCTTGAAGAATTCATCTGGCTAGAAATAGTCAAAGCTTGATAAAGTAAGTAAAATATTTGTCGACGAAAAACCTCCGTGAACTACGGGCGAGAAAGAATACAAAATATCCCAATAAAGACTCAAGTGATCCCTACGCCATCAATTATGGTTGAAAATTTAATATTGATACTTTGAGGACGATTCGGCAGATATCTGCGGAACTGTTGTCTTTCTGTACTGTTCTTATATAAGCTTCACTTTTTCCCAATCCACACTCCCACGTATGAATTTTCATTACAAAACACCTGCATCTTTTGACTGTTTTGTGCCTTGCCACGCTGAAGGTTAAGGTGGCTCCGTAATTAATACAAGAGCATTTAGCTGTGACAAATTTTCCGTCATAACTTTTTGGTTTTTAACGCGATGGCTGCGAAACTTTGCAAAGAACAACAGATATCATTAGGCAATGATTCGAAATATTCCGAGTTCACTGATGGTAAATATTTTTCGAGAAATTAGCGCTTAAAAGGACCCTACTGTTCAAAGAAAATCGCGTCTAGTAAAAAATTTTGCTGATATTTTTTACTGAAATTTCTGGTATCGGCTTTAATTGATATAATAAATATGCCAGAGGAATTTCAGAAAAATCGTTGGAGCAGAAGTCCGAAACTAAAAGTCGCTCAAAATTCAGCTGTGAAATTGTTTTGGAATTTCAAAAATAAATTACCATCAGCGAGAAGGAGCCACCAGTTTGAATTTTCGGGACAAGTAAATTCAGTGTTTGCTAATTCTGAAAACAGAAGCCGATTGCCTATCGTGCTATTCTTTAAAAGGTACTGTTCAGTTTTAGAAGCACTATAAATTGCTTCAAAACTTTGCTCTGACTTCGAATGACTTGTTGTCCTTGTTCCTCGACATTTTTAAAATATCCCTTGGCAGTTTTGGTTCAAACTCCTGCTGCACACATTTTGATGTATTGCAATGCATCCTCAACGGCTTTTCCTGCTGTACGTTGTTTCCAATTCAGGAAAAAGGTATTGGGATTGTAAGCTACCTTGTATCAAAGCTCAGATAGAACTGTCCAGCACCTTTGTTTATTACCAGAAAATGAGCACGAGCGGCACTTGTGCGAGGAATTCGCACCTCAGCCAGGGGGGACGAATGACAATGATGCCCATGTCTGTGAACCGATCTGTATAAACATGTATTGCAGAGCAAAACATAATAATCAAGAAAAAATACCCATTCATTGAGGGAAGGAGTGACAAAAATTCCAGAGTTGTAAATTTATTCACGGGCAGTATTTTTGCGATAATTTTATTTTGGACTGTGATGTTATTCGGTTCACAGGCATGGTCATCGATGTCGTTCGTCCCCCCTGTGTGAGGTGCGAATTCCACGCAGAACTGCCGCTCGTGCTCATTTTGTAGTCATAAACAAAGGTGCTGGACAGTTCTATCTGAGCTCTGGTACGAGGTAGCGTCCAATCTCAATACTTTTTTCCTGAGTTGGAAGCAACGAACAGAAGTAAAAGTCGTTGAAAATGCATTGCAATACATCAAAATGTATGCAGCAGGAGTTTGAACCAAAACTGCCATGGGATATTTTAAAAATGTCGAAGAACAAGTAATTCTACCTCAGAGCAAGGTTTGGAGCAATTTATAGTGCTTCTACAACCAAACAGTACCTTTTAAAGAATAGCACGATAGGCAATCGGCTTTTGTTTTAAGAATTAGAAAAGGTTGAATTTACTTGTCACGAAAATTCAAACTGGTGGCTCCTTCTACCCGATAGTAATTTATTTTTGAAATTCCAAAACAATTTCACAGCTGAATTTTGAGCGACTTTTAGTTTCGGACTTCTGCTCCAACGATTTTTCTGAAATTCCTCTGGCATATTTATTATATCAATTAAAGCCGATACCAGAAATTTCAGTAAAAAATATCAGCAAAATTTTTTACTAGACGCGATTTTCTTTGAACAGTAGGGTCCTTTTAAGCGCTAATTTCTCAAGAAATATTTACCATCAATGAAATCGGAATATTTCGTGTTATTGCCGAATGATATCTGTTGTTCTTTGCAAAGTTTCGCAGCCATCGCGTTAATAACCAAAAAGTTATGACGGAAAATTTGTCACAGCTAAATGCTCTTGTATTAATTACGGAGCCACCTTAATGAAAACAGAAAAAGCGTAGCATCCGACCTGAGGAACCACTGCTCGCAGGGTAGCATTGCACACGTGCGAATCAGGCAAAAAAACAGGGGCGATGGCCAATTCAGTTTACATGGAGCACTACTCAAGAATATCACGGTATTTTTACATGTAATGGTCCTCTCTTAGGAGACATCTTGCCAAGGCTTTACCTTCACTATACCCCGGTCGCTTTTGCGCTGTGGCATGAAAACGACATCGGACACAGGCGCAGATCCACACCTGTTTCCACCGTTTCACGTAAATCGGTCAGATTTTTCATAATAAATAATTCTTTAATATTAAAAAACACTTTCCAAGGTGAAACCTGGGCAATATCCTGCCTGAATGACGCGAAAACCTAGGAAAGGGGACTTAAAGAGTTAAAAACCCAAAAATGTCTTGGGGGATCCTACCCTTCCCCCGGACCTCTTAAGATAATGCTTGCACCCTCGGCCCTCGCTTAGGAAATTGGTCAGTATTTATCCTAGATCCTCTCCTCGGGAATGCCTTCAGTGTTCACACGTTATGAAGAAAGGTGATTTCGGCGAGATTCTCTATAACGCTTATAACAGAACGAAGCTGCACCGCGACGATCTTGAAAGCAGATCGTCAAATAGCGGATAAATTTCTGTTCATTCCATAAAATATACACTCTCTATATACAGGATAGCTTTTCATGTCTGAAAAATTATCTGTCATTGCGGGCGACAAGAGGAGCCCGCAATAATAATCTCCAGGTTGTTATTACGCATGCGTCAGATGTATGTAGCCAGCACTCCGTAACCTTTGGTTATTACTAGTAGCGTAGACATTACCTAAGACTGACAAAAAAAAGTTACTGGGGGTTAGGCCTAAGACTGACGGATCGCACTGGTTCCAACAGCTCTCGTATTGAAGAGCTGACCCGTATGTATTCGCATCTCGCATCACTCTCATAAATTAAATGAAGAACAGATTATGTCATCAAGCCCTTAGGACGTACAGAAGAGTATTTTTCAGGCAATGCCTCTCTATTCCTTAAACATAGTTCAGGTGATAGTTTAGCACAATTTGATGACCGTCGGGTACGATGGTTACGATATATGACTTCATAAGCGATATGCTCTTAATCAAATATCAATAATCATTAACTTCACTTCGATATACAGGTATATGGATTTTCAGCAAAATCTACGATAGCAGCCATTTTAAATGACATCAAAGAGCCCAACCCTTCTCCCTTCTTGTAAAGGTGGAGGTGGAGTGTCATGGCGGACGGCAGCATGAAGTAGATTCTGTAATATCGATGTTATGGGTGAAGTCAAGAGGCTTAGACAAGAAAATCTAAGGCTGAAGGATCAAATCCAAGCTTTATCCAAAGAGGCTGAGCAAATGAAACTTTTGCTTCAACAGAGTTCCATACAATTAGCGGGTGAACCACCAACAACCGCGACCGCTACTCCGAGTCGTGAAGGTGAGAAGAGCTTAAGCTTCCTTAGCGATAAGCACGATGAATTGATTTTGTTTAAAACAAATGCAATGGCCGAACTAGAGCGACTCGGTAAGAAGATTGAAGCTGTTAATGAAAAAGTCAAAAACATCAGTGAAGCAATAGAAAGCATGGAAAATTACAGCTACCAATATAATATAAAACTTGTTGGATTCCCTGAACTCTACGAACATGAATCGGCGAATGACACCGCGAAACTGTGCCTCGAAATCTTTAAAGCCATCGGCGCAAGTGAATTGACTGGTCAAGATATTGATATCGCTCAGCGTGTCAAATCAAGAAGTGATATTGGGCCCAAACCAATTATCTGTAAATTCGTTCGAAGATTGGCGACGGAAAATGTTATGAACCACCGATCGACGAGAAGTGGAAAGTATTTCTCGCTCTACTCTGGGGTACAGTTCGGAAACTTCTTTGGAGCAAGCCAAGATTTATGATCACTTAACACCAAGATTACAGCACCTCTTATCAGGAGCAAATAAATTCAAGACAGTGCATCAATTTCAGTATTGTTGGGCGAAAAATGGCCAAATTCTTCTTCGCAAGACGCACGAATCTAGAGTGATCAAGCTGAAGTCAGTTGAAGACTTGAGCAGGCTAACGAATAGTCTGGAACTTAAGTGAGATTATCTTGCCGAGCTAAGTACCTGATGTTATTTTTATTCTGATAAATCTAGTTAAATCTAGAAGAGATGGCTTCCTGTAAAAAAAAAAACAATTTAAAGGAAAGCTTAACACATTTGCCTTATTATAATTGCAAACATATTCCGTCTGTTCATGGCAGATTTAACAACCTTTTAGGTGAAAATTTACATTCAAAGAAAACCCTGGAGACGCTGCATAGTCTTTATGATTACGATATCTTTAACATGAATTCATTTAATGCAAACATTGACCCGGATTTCAACTTTTTAGAACCAAGATTGCGATCCCAAAATTTCTTACCTCACAGCTTTGCTGAGACTATTAAAAGTAAAATAAATCAAAATCATCGGAATTTTATCTCTATTCTTCACAGTAATATAAGAAGCCTTAAGAGAAATTTCGAACAGTTCCATCAGCATGTACTTTCTGAATTAAAAGTAACCTTTAGTGTTATAGGACTAACTGAAATTCGAATGCGTGATGGCGCTTGTAATGAAAATCTTCCGAGCTTACCAAACTACTATTTTGAGTATGCAACACCGCCTCTTTCCGCAGGCGGTGTGGGAATGCTTATTAACAGTCAACTGCAATATAATGTTTTCGAACGTACTTCAAGCTCTTCCTACCAAGCTCTTTGGATCGAAATTGTAGACGCAAATAAGAAAAAGAATATTTGTGGTGTGGTTTATAGAAAGCATGACAAGGCTGATGATTTTCTTAATTATCTTTCCTCGTCAATAGAATTATATTCCTCGAGAAATAGAAACATTTATTTAATGGGAGACTTTAACATTGACCTTCTTAAATTTGAATCTTGCTCTTACTCTAAAAAACTGCTAGAATTAACTCAAAGCTTTTCACTATTACCAGCTGTCGATAAGCCCACGAGAGTTTATGGAAACTCGGCTACGTTGATCGATAATATTTTTTCAAACAATTTAGAAAACAGCCTCATATGTGGCAACGTTGTAACCGACACCACGGACCACTTCACCCAGGTCTGTACTGTGGCAACTCATCCTAATCCATTGAACTACTCGAAACAAAGGAAAAAAATCAGTGACTACTCCAGTTTCAATGCTAACAGGTTTCTCTCTGAACTGCAAGATGATCGGGTGCAGGTATGTTTGTTATTATATTTGTAGAAGGAATTACTCATTTTCTCTTAGGCAAAACATCTCGAATTTCTACAAGTCTATTTTCCTCTTCTTAACTGTGTACTACGATGAAATTTTCAAACACCGACTAGAATCCTCTTCGATAAGATTACGAGTTAGTTTCTTCATCGCCTTCGTTCACAAATAAACACAGTTTAAAATGTTGAGGGAAGAAAGTCAACATCAAAGTCCTCAATGTTGACCGACGTCTTATAACTTTATTTAAGAGCCAGTCTCTGTAAGATCCTCATATCGAGTTTTGCCCACAAAATGGATTTCGCTCATAATTTTTCTGTAGACTTCTTTTAATAAGTATATAACAAATATGAAACTAGATTGGAGAAATTCGCTTCTGTAAATTTTTTTAACGAATTTTCTTTCGGCGCCACACGAGGACCTGAGATGCTTGTGAAATATGCAAATTTTGTCAAAATTCAACCGATTGCTCCGGATAAAAGAGTGCGACCCAAAGCTTCCAATTTACTAGTTGATTTAATTGACACTTTATCTTTAAAATAATATAGGTTAGAATCATCAACACCTTTTTGTTTAGAAAATCTGAGGAAACACACTTAGCCTCTTTTACCCACTTAGCGAAACAGACGATTTTAGCCAAATTCAGTGGATTAAATCTCAAAAGTGGCTCACACTTACAGATTCTCCTGCATATCATTGTGTAGTTCAATCTTTCAGCTACTGAATCGTGTTAAAAGTTTTGGCGGCCATTCAGTTTCGGTCGAGGGGTGAGTGGCGAAATTTGCCTTACTTTGCCATTTCGCGGGCGTTTCGCCATCGTGAAGTCCAGAAGGATTGTCAGAATAGAAAGCGAGAAATCGGGTATATGTTACTCCATTCCTAAAGACTGCATACTTTCAATCACTGTCTTCCATGTGGCTATGGTTTTAACCCAAAGAAGACGGGGTAGAAGACGGTGGAACGTGAACTTACTGTCCGCCATGTTTTTGTAGGGTTTGTGGAAGGTACGAATCTCGATTCCGGGATCCGGAATCCGGAATGCGGAATTTGCAACCCTTTCAAAGTCACCTGTTGGAGCATATTGTATAGTCTTATACTTTCTTTATTAGCCGAACCCACTGTAACCCCTTGTAACCTCATGTAACCCCCTGTTACCCCTTGTAACCCCATGTACCCCTTTGTAACCCCCTGTAAACCCTTGAAACCCCATGTAACCCCCTGTAAGCCATTTTAAGCCCCTGTAACCCCTTGCAAACCCCTGCAACCCCTTGTAAACTTTTGTAACCCCATGTAACACGCTGTAATAACTTGTAACAAACTGGAACCTCTAGTTACCCCTTCAAGCCCCTTGTAACCCTCTGTAACCTCCCGTAACTCCCTGTAACCCTATGTAACCCCCTGCAACCCCTTGTAACCCCCTTTCACTCTCTTGTAACCCCCTGTAACCCCTTGTAACTCGCTGTTGCCCCCTGTAAGCCAATGTAATACCATGTAACCCTCCGTAACCCCTTGTCACCCACTGTAACCTCTTGTAACCCACCGTAACCCCTTGTAAACCTCTGTCAACAATGGTAACACCATGTACCCCATGTAACCTACCGTAACCCCTTGTAACTTTATGTATCCCCCGTAACCCCTTGTAACCCCATGCAACACTTTGTAACCCCTTGTGACCCCCTTTAACCCATTGTAACCCCTCTAAACCCTTGTAACCCCTGTAACGTCTTGTAACCCCCAGTAACCCCTTGTAACCCTTTGTAGCCCTTTGAAACCCTATGTAACCCCATGTAACCCAGTCTAACCTTTTGTAAAGTAATGTAACCCTTTGTATCTTCTTGTAACCCCATGTAACCCCATGTAACCCACTGTAACCCCTTGTAAACTCATGTAACCCCCTGTAACCCCTTGTAACCCCTATCACCCCTTGTAACAGCCAGTAACCCCTTGTAACCCTTTGAAACCAATTGTAACCCCATGTAAACCAATGTAACCCACTCTAACCCCTTGTAAACTCATGTAACCCCCTGTAACCCCTTGGAACCCATTGCAACCTCTTGTAACCCCCAGTAACCCCTTAGAAACCTCTGTAAACCATTGTAACACCATGTAACAACATGTAACCCACCGTAACCCCTTGTAACGTCATGTAACCCCCTGTAAACCCTTGTAACCCCACGAAACCCACTGTAAGCCCTTGTAACCTCATGTAACCCCCTGTAACCCCTTGTAACCCAATGAAACCACTTGTACCCCCATGTAACCTCCAGTAACCCCTCGTAACCCCATATAACCCACTGTAACCCCTTTTAACCCACTGTAACCACTTGTAACCCCCGGTAACTCCTTGTAAACCTCGGTAAACTCTTGCAACACCATGTAACCCCATGTAACCCAACGTAGATACTTGTAACGTCATGTAACCCCCTGTAACCCCTTGTAACCCCATGTAACCCCTTTAACCCCTTGTAACCCCCTGTAACCCCTTGTAACCCCCTCTAACCCCTTGTAACCCTTGTAACTCGTTGTATCCGCTGTAACCTCGTGTAACCCCTTTGTAACACGATGTAACCCTTGGTAACCACTTGTAACCCCATGTAACCCCATGTATTTTGCATAAAACGAAACGTTCACAAAATTTCAAATTTTTGACCAAACCCATGGACTAACCCTTTTCCAAAAATGCCACTATTGTGCGTTTTTGAAACCGACGTTTTTGTTGTTCAGAAAGGCTTGTTTGCTATATAAAACGTCGAAAATCGTTTTTTCACGATTTATTTTAACGGTCTATGACATAGGAATACAGGAGGTTACAAAGGATTACAAGGGATTACAAGGGGTTACAAGAGGTTACAAGGGGTTACAGGGGGTTACAAGGGGTTACAAAGGGTTACAAGGGGTGACCGGGAGTGACTAGGGGTTACAAGGGGTTACAAGGGGTTACAAAGGATTATAGAAACTTTTTTCTAACTAGAACGTTCCCAGATACTTTTTCTTAGTCTATTTTGCATAAAAATCAAAGTTGAAGAAATCTCAAATTTTTGATCAAAACGATGGACTAACCCCTTTGGAAAAATTCTAATTTGGTGTTTTTCGTACACAGTTGTTTCTATAGTCTTTAAAGGCTTCTTTTTTATCTAGAAAGTCAGCAAACACTTTTCTCGATCTATTTTTGATAAACACAACAGACGAAAAACCTTTAACTTTTTGACCAAAATCATGGACTATTCCCTTTGCAAAAATGCCAATTTTGCCTTCTTTTTAAATCCATGTTTATATTGTCTAGAAAGGCTTGTTTTCTAACGAGAACGTCATCAAATACTTTTTCTGGGTGTATTTTGCATAAAACGAAACGTTCACAAAATTTCCAATTTTTGACCAAAACCATGGACTAACCCCTTTGCAAAAATGCCAATATTGTGTGTTTTTGAAACCGATCTTTTTGTTGTTCAGAAAGGCTTGTTTGCTATATAAAAGGTCGAAAATCGTTTTTTCACGATTTATTTTCACGATCAATAACATGGGAATACAGGGGGTTAATTACCATGGGTTACAGGGGGTTACAGGAGGTTACAAGGGGTTACAAGGGTTTACAGGAGGTTACAAGGGGTTGCAAGGTGTGACAGGGAGTGACAAGGGGTTACAGGGGGTTACAAAGGATTATAGAAAATTTTTCTAACTAGAACGTTCCCAGATACATTTTTTTAGTCTATTTTGCATAAAAATCAAAGTTGAAGAAATCTCAAATTTTTGACAAAACGATGGACTAACCCCTTTGGAAAAATTCTAAGTTAGCGTTTTTCGTACACAGTTGTTTTTATAGTCTTTAAAGGCTACTTTTTTATCTACAACGTCAGCAAACACTTTTTCTCGATCTTTTTTTGATAAACACAAAAGATAAAAAAAAAATTCAACTTTTTGACCAAAATCATCGACTATCCCCTTTGCAAAAATGCCAATTTTGCCTTCTTTTTAAATCCATGTTTATATTGTCTAGAAAGGCTTGTTCTCTAACGAGAACGTCACCAAATACTTTTTCTGGGTGTATTTTGCATAAAACGAAACGTTCACAAAATTTCCAATTTTTGACCAAAACCATGGACTAACCCCTTTACAAAAATGCCAATTTTGTGCGTTTTTGAAACCGATGTTTTTGTCGTTCAGAAAAGCTTGTTTGCTATATAAAAGGTCGAAAATCGTTTTTTCACGATTTATTTTCACGATCTGTGACATGGGAATACAGCGGGTTACAAGGGATTACAGGGGGTTACAGGGGGTTACAAGGGGTTACGAGGGGTTACAAGGGGTTACAGGGGGTTACAAGGGGTTACAAGGGGTGACAGGGGGTGACAAGGGGTTAGAGGCGGTTACAAAGGATTATAGAAACTTTTTTCCAACCAGAACGTTCCCAGATACCTTTTCTTAATCTATTTTGCATAAAAATCAAAGTTCAAGAAATCTCAAATTTTTGATCAAAACGATGGACTAACCCCTTTGGAAAAATTCTAAGTTAGCATTTTTCGTACACAGTTGTTTTTATAGTCGTTAAAGGCTTCTTTCTTATCTAGAACGTCAGCAAAAACTTTTTCTCGATCTATTTTTGATAAACACAAAAGACGAAAAAACTCAAACTTTTTGACCAAAATCATGGACTATTTCCTTTGCAAAAGTGCCAATTTTCAATTCTTTTTAAATCCATGTTTATATTGTCTAGAAAGGCTTGTTTTCTAACGAGAACGTCATCAAATACTTTTTCTGGGTGTATTTTGAATAAAACGAAACGTTCACAAAATTTCCAATTTTTGACCAAAACCATGTACTAACCACTTGGCAAAAATGCCAATTTTGTGCGTTTTTGAAACCGATGTTTTTCTTGTTCAGAAAGGCTTGTTTGCTATATAAGACGTCGAAAATCGCTTTTTTCACGATTTATTTTCACGATCTATAACATGGGAATACACGGGGTTACAAGGGGTTATAGGGGGTTACAGGGGGTTACAAGAGGTTACAAGGGGTTACAAGGGGTTACAAGAGGTTACAGGGGGTTACAAGGGGTTACAGGGGGTTACATGGGGTTACAAAGGATTATAGAAACTTTTTTCTAAGTAGAACGTTCCCAGATACTTTTTCTTAGTCTATTTTGCATAAAAATCAAAGTTGCAGAAATCTCAAATTTTTTATCAAAACGATAGACTAACCCCTTTGGAAAAATTCTAATTTGGTGTTTTTCGTACACAGTTGTTTTTATAGTCTTTAAAGGCTATTTTTTTATCTAGAACGTCAGCAAACACTTTTTCTCGATCTATTTTTGATAAACACAACAGACGAAAAAACGTTATCTTTTTGACCAAAATCATGGACTATTCCCTTTGCAAAAATGTTAATTTTGCCGTCTTTTTAAATCCATGTTTATATCGTCTAAAAAGGCTTGTTTTTTAACGACAACGCCACCATATACTTTTTCTGGGTGTTTTTTGCATAAAACGAAACGTTCACAAAATTTCCAATTTTTGACCAAAACCATGGACTAACCCCTTTGCATAAATCCCAATTTTGTGCGTTTTTAAAATCGATGTTTTTGTTTTTCAGAAAGGCTTGTTTGCTATATAAAACGTCGAAAATCGTTTTTTCACGATTTATTTTCACGATCTATGACATGGGAATACCGGGGGTTACTAGGGGTTAAAGGGGGTTAAAAGGGGTTACAAGGGGTTACAAGGGGTTAAAAAGGGTTACAAGGGGTTAAAAGGAGTGACAGGGGGTGACAAGGGGTTACAGGGGGTTACAAAGGATTATAGAAACTTTTTTCTAACTAGAACGTTCCCAGATACTTTTTCTTAGTCTATTTTGCATAAAAATCAAAGTTAAAGAAATCTCAAATTTTTGATCAAAATGATGGACTAACCCCTTTGAAAACATTCTAATTTGGCGTTTTTCGTACACAGTTGTTTTTATAGTCTTTAAAAACTTCTTTTTTTATCTAGAACGTCAGCAAACACTTTTTCTGGATCAATTTTTGATAAACACAACAGACGAAAAAACTTTAATTTTTTGACCAAAATCATGGACTATTCCCTTTGCAAAAATGTTAATTTTGCCTTCTTTTTAAATCCATGTTTATATTGTCTAGAAAGGCTTGTTTTCTCACAAGAACGTCATCAAATACTTTTTCTGGGTGTATTTTGCATAAAACGAAACGTTCACAAAATTTCCAATTTTTGACCAAAACCATGGACTAACCCCTTGGCAAAATTGCCAATTCTGTGCGTTTTTGAAAGAGATGTTTTTGTTGTTCAGAAAGGCTTGTTTGGTATATAAAACCTCGAAAATCGTTGTTTCACGATTTATTTTCACGATCTATGACATGGGAATACAGGGGGTTACTAGGGGTTACATGGGGTTACAAGGGGTTACAAAGGGTTACAAGGGGTTACAGGTGGTTACAAGGGGTTACAAGGGGTGACAGGGGGTGACAAGGGGTTACAGGGGGTTAAAAATGATTATAGAAACTTTTTTTTAACTAGAACGTTCCCAAATACTTTTTCTTAGTCTATTTTGCATAAAAATCAAAGTTGAAGAAATCTTAAATTTTTTATCAAAACGATGGACTAACCCCTTTGAAAACATGCCAATTTGGCGTTTTTCGTACACAGTCGTTTTTATAGTCTTTAAAGGCTTCTTTTTTTATCTACAACGTCAGTAAACACTTTTTCTCGATCTATTTTTGATAAACTTAACACACGAAAAAACTTAAACTTTTTGACCAAAATCATGGACTATTCCCTAGGCAAAAATGTTTATTTTGCCTTCTTTTAAAATCCATGTTTATATTTTCTAGAAAGGCTTGTTTTCTAACAAGAACGTCATCAAATACTTTTTCTGGGTGTATTTTGCATAAAACGAAACGTTCACAAAATTTCCAATTTTTGACCAAAACCATGGACTAACCCCTTGGCAAAATTGCCAATTCTGTGCGTTTTTGAAACCGATGTTTTTGTTGTTCAGAAAGGCTTGTTTGGTATATAAAACCTCGAAAATCGTTGTTTCACGATTTATTTTCACGATCTATGACATGGGAATACAGGGGGTTACTAGGGGTTACAGGGGGCTACAAGGGGTTACAAGGGGTTAAAAGGGGTTACAGGTGGTTACAAGGGGTTACAAGGAGTGACAGGGGGTGAGAAGGGGTTACAGGGGGTTACAAATGATTATAGAAACTTTTTTCTAAGTAGAACGTTCCCAGAAATTTTTTCTTAGTCTATTTTGCATAAAAATCAAAGTTGAAGAAATCTTAAATTTTTTATCAAAACGATGGACTAACCCCTTTGAAAACATGCCAATTTGGCGTTTTTCGTACACAGTCGTTTTTATAGTCTTTAAAGGCTTCTTTTTTTATCTACAACGTCAGTAAACACTTTTTCTCGATCTATTTTTGATAAACTTAACACACGAAAAAACTTAAACTTTTTGACCAAAATCATGGACTATTCCCTAGGCAAAAATGTTTATTTTGCCTTCTTTTAAAATCCATGTTTATATTTTCTAGAAAGGCTTGTTTTCTAACAAGAACGTCATCAAATACTTTTTCTGGGTGTATTTTGCATAAAACGAAACGTTCACAAATTTTCCAATTTTTTACCAAAACCATGGACTAACCCCTTTGCAAAAATGCCAATTTTGTGCGTTTTTGAAACCGATGTATTTGTTGTTCAGAAACGCTTGTTTGCTATATAAAACGTCGAAAATCGTTTTTTCACGATTTATTTTCACGATCTATGACATGGGATTACATGGGGTTACAAGGCGTTACAGGGGGTGACAAGGGGTTACAGGGGGTTACAAAGGATTATAGAAACTTTTTTCTAACCAGAACGTTTCCAGATACTTTTTCTTAGTCTATTTTGCATAAAAATCAAACTTGAAGAAATCTCAAATTTTTGATCAAAACGATAGACCAACCCCTTTAGAAAAATTCTAATTTGGTGTTTTTCGTACACAGTTGTTTTTATAGTCTTTAAAGGCTTCTTTTTTTTATCTAGAACGTCAGCAAACACTTTTTGTCGATTTATTTTTGATAAACACAACAGACGAAAACCTTTAACTTTTTGACCAAAATCATGGACTATTCCCTTTGCAAAAATGCCAATTTTGCCTTCTTTTTAAATCCATGTTTATATTGTCTAGAAAGGCTTGTTTTCTAACGAGAACGTCACCATATACTTTTTCTGGGTGTATTTTGCATAAAACGAAACGTTCACAAAATTTCCGATTTTTGACCAAAACCATGAACTAACCCCTTTGCATAAATGCCAATTTTGTGCGTTTTTGAAACCGATGTTTTTGTTGTTCAGAAAGGCTTGTTTCCTATATAAAACGTGGAAAATCGTTTATTCACGATTTATTTTCACGATCTATGACATGAGAATACAGGGGGTTACAAGGGGTTACAAGGGGTTACACGGGGTTACAAGGCGTTACAAGGGGTGACAGGAGGGTGACAAGGGGTTACAGGCGGTTAGAAAGGATTATAGAAACTTTTTTCTAACTAGAACGTTCCCAGATACGTTTTCTTAGTCTATTTTGCATAAAAATTAAAGTTCAAGAAATCTCAAGTTTTTTATCAAAACGATAGACTAACCCTTTGGAAAAATTCTAATCAGGTGTTTTTCGTGGACAGTTGTTTTGATAGTGTTTAAAGGCTTCTTTTTTTATCTAGAACGTCAGCAAACACTTTTTCTGGATCTATTTTTGATAAACGCAACAGACAAAAAAACTTTAACTTTTTGACAAAAAATCATGGACTATTCCCTTTGGAAAAATGCCAATTTTGCCTTCTTTTTAAATCCATGTTTATATTGTCTAGAAAGGCTTGTTTTCTAACGACAACGTCACCACATACTTTTTCTGGGTGTATTTTGCATAAAACAAAACGTTTACAAAATTTCCGATTTTTGACCAAAACCATGGACTAACCCCTTTGCAAAAATGCGAATTTTGTGCGTTTTTGAAACCGATGTTTTTGTTGTTCAGAAAGGCTTCTTTGCTATATAAAACGGAAAACATCGTTTTTTCACGATTTATTTTCACGATCTATGACATTGGAATACATGGGGTTACAAGGGGTTAGAAGGGGTTACAGGGGGTTACGAGAGGTTACAAAGGGTTACGAGGGGTTACAGGGGGTTACAAGGGGTTACAAGGGGTGACAGGGGGTGACAAGGGGTTACAGGGGGTTAAAAAGGATTATAAAAACTTTTTTCTAACTAGAACGTTCCCAGATACTTTTTCTTATTCTATTTTGCATAAAAATCAAAGTTAAAGAAATCGCAAATTTTTTATCAAAACGATGGACTAACCCCTTTGGAAAAATTCTAATTTGGTATTTTTCGTAGTCACAGTTGTTTTTATAGTCTTTAAAGGCTTCTTTTTTTATCCAGAACGTCAGCAAAAACTTTTTCTCGATCTATTTTTGATAAACACAACAAACGAAAAACTTAAACTTTTTGACCAAAATCATGGACTATTCCCCTTGCAAATATGCCAATTTTGTGCGGTTTTGAAACCGATGTTTTTTGTTGTTCAGAAAGGCTTCTTTGCTATATAAAAGGTCAAAAATCGTTTTTTCACGATTTATTTTCACGATCTATGACATTGGAATACAGGGGGTTACAAGGGGTTACAGGGGGTTACAAGGGGTTACAAAGGGTTACGAGGGGTTACAGGGGGTTACAAGGGGTTACAAGGGGTGACAGGGGGTGACAAGGGGTTACACGGGGTTACAAAGGATTATAGAAACTTTTTTCTAACTAGAACGTTCCCAAATACTTTCTTAGTCTATTTTGTATAAAAATGAAAGTTAAAGAAATCTCAAATTTTTGATCAAAACGATGGACTAATCCCTTTGCAAAAATTCTAATTTGGTATTTTTCGTAGTCACAGTTGTTTTTATAGTCTTTAAAGGCTTCTTTTTTTATCCAGAACGTCAGCAAACACTTTTTCTCGATCTATTTTTGATAAACACAACAGACGAAAAAACTTTAACCTTTCGACCAAAATCATGGACTGTTCCCTTTGCAAAAATGTTAATTTTGCCTTCTTTTTAAATCCATGTTTATATTGCCTAGAAAGGTTTGCTTTGTGACGAGAAAGTTATCAAATACTTTTTCTGGGTGTATTTTGTATAAAACAAAACGTTCACAAAATTTCCAATTTTTGACCAAAACCATGGACTAACCACTTTGCAAAAATGCCAATTTTGTACGTTTTTGAAAGCGATGTTTTTGTTGTTCAGAAAGGCTTGTTTGCTATATAAAACTTCGAAAATCGTTTTTTTCACTATTTATTTTCACGATCTATGACATGGGAATACAAGGGGTTACAGGGGGTTACAAGCGGTTACAGGGGGTTAAAAGGGGTTACAAGGAGTGACAGGGGGTGAGAAGGGGTTACAGGGGGTTACAAAGGATTATAGAAAGTTTTTTCTAACTAGAACGTTCCCAGATACTTTTTCTTAGTCTATTTTGCATAAAAATCAAAGTTAAAGAAATCTCAAATTTTTAATCAAAACGATGGACTAACAAGGGATTACAAGGGGTTAAAAGGGGTTAAAAGGGGTTAAAATGGGTGACAGGGGGTGACAATAGATTACCGGGGGTTACAAAGGATTAGAGAAAGTTTTTTTTCTTAACTAGAACGTTCCCAGATACTTTTTCTTAGTCTATTTTGCATCAAAATCAAAGTGGAAGAAATCTCAATTTTTTGATCAAAACGTTGGACTAACCCCTTTGGAAAAATTCTAATTTAACGTTTTTCGTACACAGTTGTTTTTATAGTCTTTAAAGGCTTCTTTTTTTATCTAGATCGACAGCAAACACTTTTTCTCGATCTATTTTTGATAAACACAACAGACGAAAAAACTTTAACTTTTTGACAAAAAATCATGGACTATTCCCTTTGCAAAAATGCCAATTTTGCCTTCTTTTTAAATCCACGTTTATATTGTCTAGAAATGCTTGTTTTCTAACGACAACGTCACCATATAATTTTTGTGGGTGAATTTTGCATAAAACGAAACGTTTGCAAAATTTCCAATTTTTGACCAAAACCATGGACTAACCCCTTTGCATAAATGCCAATTTTGTGCGTTTTTGAAACCGATGTTTTTGTTGTTCAGAAAGGCTTGTTTGCTATATAAAACGTCAAAAATCGTTTTTTCACGATTTATTTTCACGATCTATGGCATGGGAATACAGGGGGTTACAGGAAGTTACAAGAGGTTACAAGGGGTTACAACGGGTAACAAGGGGTTACAGGGGGTTACAAGGGGTAACAGGGGGTGACAAGGGGTTACAGGGGGTTACAAAGGATTATAGAAACCTTTTTTATATCTGGAACGTTCCCAGATACTTTTTCTTAGTCTATTTTGCATAAAAATCAAAGTTGAAGAAATCTCAAATTTTTGTTTAAAACGATAGACTAGCCCCTTTAAGACAATTCTAATTTAGTGTTTTTCGTACACAGTTGTTTTTATAGTCTTTAAAGGCTTCTTTTTTTATCTGGAACGTCAGTAAACACTTTTTCTCGATCTATTTTTGATAAACACCACAGACGAAAAAACTTTAACTTTTTGACCAAAATCATGGACTATTCCCTTTGCAAAAATGTTAATTTTGCCTTCTTTTTAAATCCATGTTTATATTGTCTACAAAGGGTTGTTTTCTAACAAGAACGTCATCAAATACTTTTTCTGGGTGTATTTTGCATAAAACGAAACGTTCACAAAATTTCCAATTTTTGACCAAAACCATGGACTAACCCCTTTGCAAAAATGCTAATTTTGTGCGTTTTATAAACTGATGTTTTCGTTGTTCAGAAAGGCTGGTTTCCTATATAACACGTCGAAAATCGTTTTTTCACGATTTATTTTCACGATCTATGACATGGGAATACAGGAGGTTACAAGGGGTTACCGGGGGTTAGAGGGGGTTAAAAGGGGTGACAAGGGGTTACAAGAGGTTACAAGGGATGACAGGGGGTGACAAAGGGTTACAGGGGGTTACAAAGGATTATAGAAACTTTTTGCTAACTAGAACTTTCCCAGATACTTTTTCTCAGTCTATTTTGCATAAAAATCAAAGTTGAAGAAATCTCAAATTTTTGATCAAAACGATGGACTAACCCCTTTGGAAAAATGCCAATTTTACCTCCTTTTTAAATCCATGTTCATATTGTGTAGAAAGGCTTGCTTTCTAAGGAGAAGGTCACCAAATACTTTTTCTGGGTGTATTTTGCATAAAACGAAACGTTCATAAAATTTCAAATTTTTGACCAAAACCATGGACTCATCCCTTAGCAAACATGCCAATTTTGTGCGTTTTTGAAACCGATGTTTTTGTTGTTCAGAAAGGCTTGTTTGCTATATAAAACGTCGAAAATCGCTTTTTCACGAGTTATTTTCACGATCTATGACATGGGAATACAGGGGGTTACAGAGGGTTACAAGAGGTTACAAGGGGTTACAAAGGGTTACAAGGGGTTACAGGAGGTTTCGAGGGGTTACAAGGGGTGACAGGGAGTGACAAGGGGTTACAGGGGGCTACAAAGGATTATAGCAACTTTTTTCTAACTAGAACGTTCACAGATACTTTTTCTTAGTCTATTTTGCATAAAAATCAAAGTTGAAGAAATCTCAAATTTTTTATCAAGACGATAGACTAACCCCTTTGGAAAAATTCTAATTTGGTGTTTTTTGTACACAGTTGTTTTTATAGTCTTTAAAGGCTTCTTTTTTTATCTAGAACGTCATCAAACACTTTTTCTCGATCTATTTTTGATAAACACAACAGACGAGAAAACTTTAACTGTTTGACCAAAATCATGGACTATTCCCTTTGCATAAATGCCAATTTTGTGCGTTTTTGAAACCGATGTGTTTGTTGTTCAGAAAGGCTTGTTTGCGATAGAAAACGTCGAAAATCGTTTTTTCACGATTTATTTTCACGATCTATGACATGGGAATACAGGGGATTACAATTGGTTACAGGGGGTTACAAGGGGTTTCAAGGGGTTAGAAGGGGTTACAAAGGGTTACAGGGGGTTACAAGGGGTTACAAGGGGTGACAGGGGGTTAGAAAGGATTATAGAAACTTTTTCCTATAACTAGAACGTTCCCAGATACTTTTTCTTAGTCTATTTTGCATAAAAATCAAAGTGTAAGATATCTCAAATTTTTTATCAAAATGATAGACTAACCCTTTAGGAAACATCTAATTTGGTCTTTTTCGTACACAGTTATTTTTATAGTCTTTAAAGGCTTCCTTTTTATCTAGAACGTCAGCAAACACTTTTTCTCGATCTATTTTTGATAAAGACAACAGACGAAAAAACTTTCACTTCTTTAACAAAATCATGGACTATTCCCTTTGCAAAAATGCCAATTTTGCCTTCTTTTTAAATCCATGTTTATATTGTCTAGAAAGGCTTGTTTTCTAACAAGAACGTCATCAAATACTTTTTCTGGGTGTATTTTGCATAAAAGGAAACGTTCACAAAATTTCTAATTTTTGACCAAAACCATGGACTAACCCCTTTGCAAAAATGCCAATTTTTGTGCGTTTTTGAAACCGAATTTTTTGTTGTTCAGAAAAGCTTGTTTGCTATATAAAACGTCGAAAATCGTTTTTTCACGATTTATTTTCACGATCTATGACATGGGAATACAGGGGGTTACAAGGGGTTACAGGGAGTTACAGGGGGTTACAACGGGTTACAAGGGGTTACAAGGGGTTACTGGGGGTTACAAGGGCTGACAGGAGGTGACAAGGGGTTATAGGGGGTTACAAAGGATTATAGAAACTTTTTCTTAAGTAGAACGCTCCCAGATACTTTTTCTTAGTCTATTTTGCATAAAAATCAAACTTAAAGAAATCTCAAATTTTTGTTTAAAACGATAGACTAAACCCTTTGAAAAAATTCTAATTTGGTGTTTTTCGTACACAGTTGTTTTTATAGTCTTTAAAGGCTTCTTTTTTTTATCTAGAACGTCAGCAAACACTTTTTCTCGATCTATTTTAGATAAACACAACACACGAAAAAACTTTAACTTTTTGACCAAAATCATGGACTATTCCCTTTGCAAAAATGCCAATTTTGCCTTCTTTTTAAATCCATGTTTATATTGTCTAGAACAGCTTGTTTTCTAAAGAGAATGTCACCAAAAAGTTTTTCGGGGTGTATTTTGCATAAAACAAAACGTTCACAAAAATTCAAATTTGTGACCAAAACCATGAACTAACCCCTTTGCAAAAATGCCAATTTTGTGCGTTTTTGAAACCGATGTTTTTGTTGTTCAGAAACGCTTGTTTCCTATATAAAACGTCGAAAATCGTTTTTTCACGATTTATTTTCACGATCTATTTCATGGGAATACAGAGGGTTACAAGGGGTTACAGGGGGTTACAAGAGGTTACAAGGGGTTACAAGGGGTTACAGGGGTTTACAAGGGGTTACAAGGGGTGACAAGGGGTTACAGGGGGTTACAAAGGATTATAGAAACTTTTTTCTAACTAGAACGTTCCCAGATACTTTTTCTTAGGCTATTTTGCATAAAAATCAAAGTTGAAGAAATCTCAAATTTTTTATCAAATCGATAGCCTAACCCCTTTGGAAAAATTCTAATTTGGTGTTTTACTTACACAGTTGTTTTTATAGTCTTTAAAGGCTTCTTTTTTTATCTAGAACGTCAGCAAACACTTTTTCTCGATCTATTTTTGATAAACACAACAGACGAAAAAACTTTAACTTTTTGACCAAAATCATGGACTATTCCCTTTGCAAAAATGTTAATTTTGCCTTCTTTTTAAATCCATGTTTATATTGTCTAGAAAGGCTTGTTTTCTAACGACAACGTCATCAAATACTTTTTCTGGGTGTATTTTGCATAAAACAAAACGTTCACAAAATTTCCAATTTTTGACCAAAACCATGGACCAACCCTTTGCATAAATGCCAATTTTGTGCGTTTTGGAAACCGATGTTTTTGTTGTTCAGAAACGCTTGTTTCCTATATAAAACGTCGAAAATCGTTTTTTCACGATTTATTTTCACGATCTATTTCATGGGAATACAGAGGGTTACAAGGGGTTACAGGGGGTTACAAGAGGTTACAAGGGGTTACAAGGGGTTACAGGGGTTTACAAGGGGTTACAAGGGGTGACAAGGGGTTACAGGGGGTTACAAAGGATTATAGAAACTTTTTTCTAACTA
>OZ037782.1:15374090-15574090 GCA_964035525.1 Porites cylindrica | reverse complement strand
AGAGATGACAAGCAAGGTAACAGAAACCAGACAGTTCCTACCCAACTGCAGTTTATCAATATCCAGCATTAAGCCAAGGTTGCCTGTGCTGCCGAATTAGCTGTAGATGCCATATACTGAGGGAAGCAGCAGCTGGTCTTGCGTAGCCACGCACTATTAGATGCAACTCCTGGAGAACTGATCAGCAGAACATGTACCACTACATGTATGTTGAATTGAATTGATGAGCTACAGAGAATGCAAAGCTACGTGTGTTGCCTCTCTCGAGAGAGAACTCTGCCCAATATTCGCTTCATTGAAAACACTTCTGTGAAAGGGAACTGCCTGCATATACTTTAGCACCTGCAATAAAATGAAAACAATAAAAACAACTTCTGTAAACAGGCTAGACTGTGCTACCATTAATAAACAATGCATAAACCATCAGTCAATCCATTAGGATCTCCAAAACAAACTGAATTAACAGTAAATTCCTCAACAGAACAACAAAGTTAAAAGTAAAGATGTGATGTGGTGAGGGAAGCGTAAGCCTTTTGTCCCCTCACAACAAACTAACAGACTACAATGTCCACACAAATCAAAACTTGGGAGCCAACCAAAACCAGAGATAAATTAATCTAGCTGCATGTACCTGTAAACCAAAATAGTGGATTACACAATTAAAGAATAAAAAGTTGGTATCAAAGGCAAAAAATGAGAATGATAAATTCAAACCAAATAATATTTGCATCAGTTTCCCTAGACACAAATACAAATGGAAATGAATCACACGTGTACATATCCTGCAAACAAATCACATATGCAGTACAAACAAGAGTAACATGTGTCTACCACAACGAGGACCAAAGCCTCAAACTGAGGAACATAGCCTCAATAATATTACTTAGCAATGACGTGGAGGAAGCCTTAAGCTAAAATCCAAGGACAAAGCCTAAAATAAATTATGAAGACAAAGCTCCAAAATAAAATAGGAGGATGAAGCCTCAATTTAAAATATGAGGACACAGCTTCACTAAAAATCTGAAGATGAAGCTTCAAAAGAGAATAATTTATAAGGAGGACCTTATAATTGTTCTAAGCCTGCATCAAAATAAATAGTATTGCAGTGCCCCAAACACTGATCACCCCCGAGGGAAGGAATATCACAGAGGCTCTAATAGTTAGCACCATCAAAAGGGGGTGGTGGATGCTCACATAACAAGTAACAACATGGTGGCTTGAACAGTTAGCACCGTTCTAAACAGGGTGGCTAAAACAGTTAACACCCGTGAAAAAGCTAAGAACATGGTGACTTGAACAGTTAGCACCGTTCTAAACAGGGTGGCTAAAACAGTTAACACCCGTGAAAAAGCTAAGAACATGGTGACTTGAACAGTTAGCACCGTTCTAAACAGGGTGGCTAAAACAGTTAACACCCGTGAAAAAGCTAAGAACATGGTGACTTGAACAGTTAGCACCGTTCTAAGCAGGGTGGCTAAAACAGTTAACACCCGTGAAAAAGCTAAGAACATGGTGACTTGAACAGTTAGCACCGTTCTAAACAGGGTGGCTAAAACAGTTAACACCCGTGAAAAAGCTAAGAACATGGTGACTTGAACAGTTAGCACCGTTTTAAACAGGGTGGCTAAAACAGTTAACACCCGTGACAAAGCTAAGAACATGGTGACTTGAACAGTTAGCACCGTTCTAAACAGGGTGGCTAAAACAGTTAACACCAATGACAAAACTAAAAATAATGGTGGCTTGAACAGTAGCACCATAGACAATAGGGTGGCTCAAACCGTTAACACCAGTGAAAAAGCTAACAACATGGTGGCTTGAACAGTTAGCATCGTAAAAAATTTGGTGGCTCCAACAGTTAACACCCGGGAAATAACTACTCCAGTGGAGGAACAAATCCTCACAATGAAAAACACTGGCAACAGAATGTCGCCACAATAACCCTGATAAAATTATGCTCATACCTCCGAGATAACTTTCAAGAATGGTTGCTATGTAATTTCTAAAACCTTGTAAATGCGTTGAGGGAATGGAACATGAAGTTTTAGCCGGTAGGGTTGGATAATGTATCGTTTTTTGTTTTTTTTGTTTTTTTTTTTGGATAATAATTAAAGGTTACAAGTACGCTGAGTCCAAAGGTCAACAAGGCTCAAACGTGCAAAATTGTAACTTCAGAATATCAATAAATAAAGTGCCTTTACATATCGTAACACAGCTAAGATTACGAATAAAGGGATCCATTACTGGGCTGGTATAAACAAATATTTCAAATTAAAAATCGATCGAGTGATATTTTGCCCTAGTTGGCACCAGCGATACAACTAGCTGAAGTAGGAACACGAGGTACCACGAAGCATGGACAACGAACGGAATAGCATACACGCCAGTGTAACTGCCAACATTTAACTGGCCGATTGAACAAAGAATTCGATTTTATATTAGCATAAACGACCGTAACGTGTATCAATTCGTGCAATCAACAAGGCGATCGTGTGCACGCACATCATCTCAGATCTGTGCACATCAATAAAGCACCGAGAGTAAGCGGTAAGCCATCTGGCAATAATCTAGTACTTATCTCAAAGAAGAGGTGATGCGCGGTAGATAAGACCCAAGAAGGAGACTGATAAATCACCAGCATCCTGCATCCAAACCTGCCCACCGTCTAAAAATGTTCTCCAACTTCCTTGTTGCAGTGAGCAGAGAGGCCTTGAGCCTCGCTTTCATGTCTTAAAAACACAATATATAATGTCCCGGATGGCAGGAACGCCCCCTCCCCAGTAACTGGAGAAATGACACATCAATCAGTCACATTAAGCATAAAACCATTTATTTCTTTCAGAAATAAATTTCCTTTTGTGCGTTTTTGAAATCGATGTTTTTGTTGTTCAGAAAGGCTTGTTTGCTATATAAAACGTCGAAAATCGTTTTTTCACGATTTATTTTCACGATCTATGACATGGGAATACAGGGGGTTACAAGTGGTTACAGGGGGTTACAGGGGGTTACAAGAGGTTAAAAGGGGTTACAAGGGGTTACAGGGGGTTACAAGGGGTTACAAGGGGTGACAGGGGGTGACAAGGGGTTACAGGGCGTTACAAAGGATTATAGAAACTTTTTTCTAACTAGAACGTTCCCAGATACTTTTTCTTAGTCTATTTTCCATAAAAATCAAAGTTGAAGAAATCTCAAATTTTTTATGAAAACGATAGACTAACCGCTTTGGAAAAATTCTAATTTGGTGTTTTTCGTACACAGTTGTTTTTATAGTCTTTAAAGGCTTCTTTTTTTATCTAGAACGTCAGCAAACACTTTTTCTTGATCTATTTTTGATAAACACAACAGACGAAAAAACTTTAACTTTTTGACCAAAATCATGGACTATTCCGTTTGCAAAAATGCCAATTTTGCCTTCTTTTTAAATCCATGTTTATATTGTCTAGAAAGGCTTGTGTTCTAACGACAACGTCACCATATACTTTTTCTGGGTGTACTTTGCATAAAACGAAACGTTCAAAAAATTTCCAATTTTTGACCAAAACCATGGACTAGCGTCTTTGCATAAATGCCAATTTTGTGCCTTTTGGAAACTGATGTTTTTGTTGTTCAGAAAGGCTTGTTTGCTATATAAAACGTCGAAAATCGTTTCTTCACGATCTATTTTCACGATCTATGACATGGGAATACAGGAGGTTACAAAGGGGTTACAGGGGGTTACAAGGGGTTACAGGTGGTTACGAGGGGTTACAAGGGGTGACAAGAGGTTACCGGGGGTTACAAAGGATTATAGAAAGTTTTTTCTAACTAGAACGTTCCCAGATACTTTTTCTTAGTCTATTTTGCATACAAACCAAATTTGAAGAAATCTCAAATTTTTGATCAAAACGATGCACTAACCCCTTTCGAAAAATTCTAATTTGGCGTTTATCGTACACAGTTGTTTTTATAGTGTTTAAAGGCTTCTTTTTTATCTAGAACGTCAGCAAAGACTTTTTCTCGATCTATTTTTGATAACCACAAAAGATGAAAAAACTTCAACTTTTTGACCAAAATCATGCCTTATGCCCTTTGCGAAAATGCCAATTTTGCCTTCTTTTTAAATACATCTTTATATCGTCTAGCAAAGCTTGTTTTCTAACGAGAACGTCAGCAAATAGTTTTTCTGGGTGTATTTTGCATAAAACAAAACTTCACAAAATTTCCAATTTTTGACCAAAACCATGGACTAACCCCCTTGTAAAAATGCCAATTTTGTGCGTTTTTGAAACCGATGTTTTTGTTGTTCAGAAAGGCTTGTTTGGTATAAAACACGTCGAAAATCGTTTTTTCACGATTTATTTTCACGATCTATGACATGGGAATACCGTGGGTTACCAGGGGTTACAGGGGGTTACAGGGGGTTACAAGAGGTTACAAGAGGTTACAAGGGGTTACAAGGGGTTATAGGGGGTTACAAGGGGTTACAAGGGCTGACAGAGGGTGACAAGGGGTTACAGGGGGTTACAAAGGATTACAGAAACTTTTTTCTAACTAGAACGTTCCCAGATACTTTTTCTTAGTCTATTTTGCATAAAAATCAAAGTTGAAGAAATCTCAAATTTTTTATCAGAACCATAGACTAACCCCTTTGGAAAATTTCTAATTTGGTGTTTTTCGTACACAGTTGTTTTTATAGTCTTTAAAGGCTTCTTTTTTTATCTAGAACGTCTACAAACACTTTTTCTTGATCTATTTTTGATAAACACAACAGACGAAAAAACTTTAACTTTTTGACCAAAATCATGGACTATTCCCTTCGCAAAAATGCCAATTTTGCTTCTTTTTAAATCAATGTTTATATTGTCTAGAAGGGCTTGTTTTCTAACGACAACATCACCATATACTTTTTCTGGCTGTGTTTTGCATAAAACGAAACGTTCACAAAATTTCCAATTTTTGACCAAAACCATGGACTAGCGTCTTTCCATAAATGCCAATTTTGTGCGTTTTTGAAACCGATGTTTTTGTTGTTCAGAAAGGCTTGTTTGCTATATAAAACGTCGAAGATTGTTTTTTCACGATTTATTTTCACGATCTATGACATGGGAATACAGGGGGTTACAGGGGGTTACAAGGGATTACAGGGGGTTACAAGGGGTTACAAGGGGTGACAGGGGGTGGCAAGGGGTTACAGGGGGTTACAAACGATTATAGAAACTTTTTTCTACCTAGAACGTTCCCAGTTACTTTTTCTTAGTCTATTTTGCATAAAAATCAAAGTTAAAGAAATCTCAAATTTTTAATCAAAACGATGGACTAACCCCTTCCAAAACATTCTAATTTTCTGTTTTTCGTAGACAGTTGTTATTATAGTCTTTAAAGGCTTCTTTTTTATCTAGAACGTCAGCAAACGTTTTTTCTCGATCTATTATTAATAAACACAAAAGCTGAAAAAACTTCAACTTTTTGACCAAAATTATGGACTATCCCCTTTGCAAAAATGCCAATTTTGTCTTCTTTTTAAATTCATGTTTATATTGTCTAGAAAGGCTTGTTTTCTAACGACAACGTCACCATATACTTTTTCTGGGTGTATTTTGCATAAAACGAAACGTTCACAAAATTTCCAATTTTTGACCAAAATCATGGACTAACCCCTTTGCAAAAATGCCAATTTTGTGCGTTTTTGAAACCGATGTTTTTGTTGTTCAGAATGGCTTGTTTACTATATAAAACGTCGAAAATCGTTTTTTCACAATTTATTTTCACGATCTATGACATGGGAATACAGGGGTTTACAAGGGGTTACCGGGGGTTACAAGAGGTTGCAAGGGGTTACAAGAGGTTACAAGGGGTTACAGGGGGTTACAAGGGGTTACAAGTGGTGACAGGGGGTGACAAGGGGTTACAGGGGGTTACAAAGGATTATAGAAACTTTTCTCTAAGTAGAACGTTCCCAGATACCTTTTCTTAGTCTATTTTCCATAAAAATCAAAGTTGAAGAAATCTCAAAATTTGATCAGAACGATAGACTAACCCCTTTAGAAAATTTCTAATTTGGTGTTTTTTGTACACAGTTGTTTTTATAGTGTTTAAAGGCTTCTTTTTTTATCTAGAACGTCAGCAAACACTTTTTCTCGATCTATTTTTGATAAACACAACAGACGAAAAAACTTAAACTTTTTGACCAAAATCATGGACTATTCCCTTTGGAAAAATGCCAATTTTGCTTCTTTTTAAATCCATGTTTATATTAACTAGAAAGGCTTGTTTTCTAACGACAACGTCACCATATACTTTTTCTGGGTGTATTTTGCATAAAACGAAACGTTCACAAAATTTCCAATTTTTGACCAAAACCATGGAATAACCCCTTTGTATAAATGCCAATTTTGTGCGTTTTTGAATCCGATGTTTTTGTTGTTCAGAAAGACTTGTTTGCTATATAAAACGTCGAAAATCGTCTTTTCACGATTTATTTTCACGATCTATGACATGGGAATACCGAGGGTTACAAGGGGTTACATTGGGGTACAAGCGGTTACAAGGGGTTACAAAGGGTTACAGGGGGTTACAAGGGGTTACAAGGGGTGACAGGGGGTGACAAGGGGTTACAGGGGGTTACAAAGGATTATAGAAACTTTTCTCTAAGTAGAACGTTCCCAGATACTTTTTCTTAGTCTATTTTGCATAAAAATGAAAGTTGAAGAAATCTCAAATTTTTGATCAAAACGATGGACCAACCCCTTTGAAAACATTCTAATTTTCCGTTTTTCGTACACAGTTGTTTTTAAAGTCTTTAAAGGCTTCTTTTTTATCTAGACAATCAGAAAACAATTTTTTTTGGTCTATTTTTTGATAAACACAAAAGATGAATAAACTTCAACTTTTTGACCAAAATATTACGGACTATCCCGTTTGCAAAACTGCCAAATTTGCCTTCTTTTTAAATCCATGTTTATATTGTGTAGAAAGGCTTGCTTTCTAAGGAGAAGGTCACCAAATACTTTTTCTGGGTGTATTTTGCATAAAACGAAACGTTCATAAAATTTCAAATTTTTGACCAAAACCATGGACTCATCCCTTTGAAAAAATGCCAATTTTGTGCGTTTTTGAAACCGATGTTTTTGTTGTTCAGAAAGGCTTGTTTGCTATATAAAACGTCGAAAATCGTTTTTTCACGATTTATTTTCACGATCTATGACATGGGAAGACAGGGGGTTACAAGGGGTTAAAGGGGGTTACAACAGTTTACAAGGGGTTACAAAGGGTTACAAGAGGTTACAGGAGATTACAAGGGGTTACAGGGGGTTACAAACGATTATAGAAACTTTTTTCTAAATAGAACGTTCCCAGATACTTTTTCTTAGTCTATTTTGCATAAAAATGAAAGTTGAAGAAATCTTAAATTTTTGATCAAAACGATAGACTAACCCCTTTGGAAAAATTCTAATTTGGTGTTTTTTGTACACAGTTGTTTTTATAGTCTTTAAAGGCTTCTTTCTTTATCTAGAACGTCATCGAACACTTTTTCTCGATCTATTTTTGATAAAAACAACAGACGAAAAAACTTTAACTTTTTGACCAAAATCATGGACTATTCCCTTTGCACAAATGGCAATTTTGCCTTCTTTTTAAATCCATGTTTATATTTTCTAGAAAGGCTTGTTTTCTAACGACAACGTCACCAAATACTTTTTCTGGGTGTATTTTGCATAAAACGAAACGTTCACAAAATTTCCAATTTTTGACCAAAACCATGGACTAACCCCTTTGCAAAAATGACAATTTTTTGCGTTTTTGAAACCGATGTTTTTGTTGTTCAGAAAGGCTTGTTTGCTATATAAAACGTCGAAAATCGTTTTTCACAATTTATTTTCACGATCTATGACATGGGAATACATGGGGTTTACAAGGGGTTACAGGGGGTTACATGGGCTTACAAGAGGTTACAAGGGGTTACAGGGAGTTACAAGGGTGACAGGGGGAAACAAGGGGTTACAGGGGGTTAAAAAGGATTATAGAAACTTTTTTCTAACTAGAACGTTCCCAGATACTTTTTCTTAGTCTATTTTGCATAAAAATCAAAGTTGAAGAAATCTTAAATTTTTGATCAAAACGATGGACTAACCCCATAGAAAACATTCTAATTTTCCGTTTTTCGTACACAGTTGTTTTTATAGTCTATAAAGGCTTCTTTTTTTATCTAGAACGTCAGCAAAAACTCTTTTTCTCGATCTATTTTTTATAAACACAACAGACGAAAAAACTTTAACTTTTTGACCAAAATCATGGACTATTCCCTTTGCAAAAATGTTAATTTTGCCTTCTTTTTAAATCCATGTTTATATTGTCTACAAAGGCTTGTTTTCTAACAAGAACGTCATCAAATACTTTTTCTGGGTGTATTTTGCATAAAACGAAACGTTCACAAAATTTCCAATTTTTGACCAAAACCATGGACTAACCCCTTTGCAAAAATGCCAATTTTGTGCGTTTTTGAAACCGATGTTTTTGTTGTTCAGAAAGGCTTGTTTGCTATATAACACGTCGAAAATCGTTTTTTCACGATTTATTTTCACGATCTATGAAATGGGAATACAGGAGGTTACAAGTGGTTACAGGGGGTTACTGGGGGTTACAAGGGGTGACAAGGGGTTACAAGGGGTTACAGGGTTACAAGGGGTTACAAGGGGTTACAAGGGGTGCCAGGGGGTGACAAAGGGTTACAGGGGGTTACAAAGAATTATAGAAACTTTTTGCTAACTAGAACTTTCCCAGATACTTTTTCTTAGTCTATTTTGCATAAAAATCAAAGTTGAAGAAATCTCAAATTTTTGATCAAAACGATGCACTAACCCCTTTGGAAATATTCTAATTTGGTGTTTTTCGTAGTCACAGTAGTTTTTATAGTGTTTAAAGGCTTCTTTTTTTATCCAGAACGTGAGTAAACACTTTTTCTCGATCTATTTTTGATAAACACAACAGAGGAAAAAACTTTAACTTTTTGACCAAAATCATGGACTATTTCCTTTTGCAAAAATGTTAATTTTCCCTTCTATTTAAATCCATGTTTATATTGTCTAGAAAGACTTGTTTACTAACGAAAAAGTCACCAAATACTTTTTCTGGGTGTATTTTGCATAAAACGAAACGTTCACAAACTTTCTAATTTTTGATGAAAACCATGGACTAACCCCTTTGCAAAAATGCCAATTTTGTGGTTTTTGAAACCGATGTTTTTGTTGTTCAGAAAGGCTTGTTTGCCACAGAGAACGTCGAAAATCGTTTCTTCACGATCTATTTTCACGATCTATGACATGGGAATACATGGGGTTACAAGGGGTTACAAGGGGTTACAAGGGGTTACAAGGGGTGACAAGGGGTTACAGGGGGTTACAAAGGATTATAGAAAGTTTTTTGTAACTAGAACGGTCCCAGATACTTTTTCTTAGTCTATTTTGCATAAAAATCAAAGTTGAAGAAATCTCAAATTTTTAATCAAAACGATGGACAAACCCCTTTGAAAACATTCTAATTTTCCGTTTTTCGCACACAGTTCTTTTTATAGTCTTTAAAGGCTTCTTTTTTTATCTAGAACGTGATCAAACACTTTTTCTCGATCTATTTTTGATAAACACAAAAGATGGAAAAACTTCAACTTTTTGACCAAAATCATGCACTATCCCCTTTGCAAAAACTCCAATTTTGCCTTCTTTTTAAATACATCTTTATATTGTCTAGAAAAGCTTGTTTTCTAACGAGAATGTCACCAATAAGTTTTTCTGGGTGTATTTTGCATAAAACAAAACGTTCACAAAAATTCAAATTTGTGACCAAAACCATGGACTAACCCCTTTGCAAAAATGCCAATTTTGTGCGTTTTTGAAACCGATGTTTTTGTTGTTCAGAAACGCTTGTTTGCTATATAAAACGTCGAAAATCGTTTTTTCACGATTTATTTTCACGATCTATGACATGGGAATACAGAGGGTTAAAAGGGGTTACAGGGGGCTAAGAGAGGTTACAAGGGGATACAAGGGGTTACAGGGGGTTACAAGGGGTTACAAGGGGTGACAGGGGGTGACAAGGGGTTACAGGGGGTTACAAAGGATTATAGAAACTTTTTTCTAACTAGAACGTTCCCAGATACTTTTTCTTAGTCTATTTTGCATAAAAATCAAAGTTGAAGAAATCTTAAATTTTTGATCAAAACGATACACTAACCCCTTTGGAAAAATTCTAATTTGGTGTTTTTCGTACACAGTTGTTTTTATAGTCTTTGAAAAATTTTTTTTTATCTAGAACGTCAGCAAACACTTTTTCTTGATCTATTTTTGATAAACACAACAGACGAAAAAACTGTAACTTTTTGACCAAAATCATAGACTATTCCCTTTGCAAAAATGCCAATTTTGCCTTCTTTTTAAATTCATCTTTATATTGTCTAGAAAAGCTTGTTTTCTAACGAGAACGTCACCAAATACTTTATCTGGGTGTATTTTGCATAAAACAAAACGTCCACCCAAATTCAAATTTGTGACCCAAACCATGGACTAACCCCTTTGCAAAAATGCCAATTTTGTGCGTTTTTGAAACCGATGTTTTTGTTGTTCAGAAAGGCTTGTTTGCTATATAAGACGTCGAAAATCGTTTTTTTCACTATTTATTTTCACGATCTATGACATGGGAATACAGGGGGTTACAAGGGGTTACAGGGGGTTAAAAGAGGTTACAAGGGGTTACAAAGGGTTACAGGGGGTTACAAGGGGTTACAAGGGGTGACAGGGGGTGACAAGGGGTTACAGGGGGTTACAAAGGATTATAGAAACTTTTTTCTAACTAGATCGTTCCCAGATACTTTTTCTTAGTCTAATTTGCTTAAAAATCAAAGTTGAAGAAATCTGAAATTTTGTATCAAAGCGATGGACTAACCCCTTTGATAACATTCTAATTTGGCGTTTTTCGTACACAGTTGTTTTTATAGTCTTTAAATGCTTCTTTTTTTATCTTGAACGTCAGCAAACACTTTTTCTCGATCTATTTTTGATAAACACAAAAGATGAAAAAACTTCAACTTTTTGACCAAATTCAAGCACCATCACCTTTGCAAAAATCCCAATTTTGCCTTCTATTTCAATACATCTTTATATTGTCTAGAAAAGCTTGTTTTCTAACGAGAACGTCAGCAAACAGTTTTTCTGGGTGTATTTTGAATAAAACAAAACGTTCACAAAAATTCAAATTTGTGACCAAAACCAAGGACTAACCCCTTTGCAAAAAGGCCAATTTTGTGCGTTTTTGAAACCGATGTTTTTGTTGTTCAGAAACGCTTGTTTGCTATATAAAACGTCGAAAATCGTTTTTTCACGATTTATTTTCACCATCTATGGCATGGGAATACAGCGGGTTACAAGGGGTTACAGGGGATTACAAGAGGTTACAAAATGGTTACAAGGGGTTACAGGGGGTTCCAAGGGGTTACAAGGGGTGACAAGGGGTTACAGGGGGTTACAAAGGATTATAGAAACTTTTTTCTAACTAGACCGTTCCCAGATACTTTTTCTTAGTCTATTTTGCATAAAAATCAAAGTTGAAGAAATCTCAAATTTTTGATCAAAACGATAGCCTAACCCCTTTGGAAAATTTCTAATTTGGTGTTTTACGTACACAGTTGTTTTTATAGTCTTTAAAGGCTTCTTTTTTTATCTAGAACGTCAGCAAACACTTTTTCTCGATCTATTTTTTATAAACACAACAGACGAAAAAACTTTAACTTTTTGACTAAAATCATGGACTATTTCCTTTGCAAAAATGTTACTTTTGCCTTCTTTTTAAATCCATGTTTATATTGTCTACAAAGGCTTGTTTTTTAACGACAACGTCATCAAATACTTTTTCTGGGTGTATTTTGCATAAAACAAAACGTTCACAAAATTTCCAATTTTTGTTCAAAACCATGGACCAACCCCTTTGCATAAATGCCAATTTTGTGCGTTTTTGAAACCGATGTTTTTGTTGTTCAGAAAGGCTTGTTTGCTATATAAAACGTCGAAAACCCTTTCTTCACGATCTTTCTTTACGATCTATGACATGGGAATACAGGGGGTTTCAAGGGGTTACAGGGGGTTACAAGGGGTTGCAAGGGGTTACAAGGGGTTACAGGGGTTTACAAGGGGTTTCAAGGGGTGACAGGGTGTGACAAAGAGTTACAGGGGATTACAAAGGATTATAGAAACTCTTTTCTAACTAGAACGTTCCCAGATTCTTTTTCTTAGTCTATTTTGCATAAAAACCAAAGTTGAAGAAATCTCAAATTTTTGATCAAAACGATGGACTAACCCCTTTCGAAAAATTCTAATTTGGCGTTTTTCGTACACAGTTGTTTTTATAGTCTTTAAAGGCTTTTTTTTTAACTAGAACGTCAGCAAATACTTGTTCTCGATCTATTTTTGATAAAAACAAAACATGGAAAATCTTCAACTTTTTGACCAAAATCATGCACTATCCCCTTTGCAAAAGTGCCAATTTTGCCTTTTTTTTAAATACATCTTTATATTGTCTAGAAAAGCTTGTTTTCTAACGAGAACGTTAGCAAATGTTTTTCTGGGTGTATTTTGCATAAAAAAAAACGTTCACAAAAATTCAAATTTGTGACCAAAACCATGGACTAACGCCTTTGCAAAAATGCCAATTTTGTGCGTTTTTGAAACCGATGTTTTTGTTGTTCAGAGAGGCTTGTTTGCTATATAAAACGTCGAAAATCGTTTTTTCACGATTTATTTTCACGACCTATGACATGGGAATACAGGGGGTTACTAGCGGTTACTGGGGGTTACAAGAAGTTACAAAGGGTTACAAGGGGTTACAAGGGGTTACAAGGGGTGACAGGGGGTGACAAGGGGTTACAGGGGGTGACAAGGAGTTACAGGGGGTTACAAAGGATTATAGAAACTTTTTTCTAACTAGAACGTTCCCAGATACCTTTTTTTAGTCTAATTTGCATAAAAATTAAATTAAAGTTGAAGAAATTTCAAATTTTGTATCAAAACGATGGACTAACCCCTTTGAAAACATTCTAATTTGGCGTTTTTCGTACACAGTTGTTTTTATAGTCTTTAAATTCTTCTTTTTTTATCTACAACGTCAGCAAACACTTTTTCTCGATCTATTTTTGATAAACACTAAACATGAAAAATGTTGAATTTTTTGACCAAAATCATGCACTATCCCCTTTGCAAAAATGCCAATTTTGCCTTCTTTTTAAATACATCTTTATATCGTCTAGGAAAGCTTGTTTTCTAACGACAACGTCACCAAATCCTTTTTCTGGGTGTATTTTGCATAAAACGAAACGTTCACAAAATTTCCAATTTTTGACCAAAACCATGGACTAACCCCTTTGCAAAAATGCCAATTTTGTGCGTTTTTGAAACCGAATTTTTTTGTTGTTCAGGAAGGCTTGTTTGCTATATAAAACGTCGAAAATCGTTTTTTCACAATTTATTTTCACGATCTATGACATGGGAATACAGTTGGTTACAAGGGGTTACCGGGGGTTACAAGAGGTTACAAGGGGTTACAAGGGGTTAGAAGGGGTTACAGGGGGGTACAAGGGGTTACAGGGAGTTACAAGGGGTTACAAGTGGTGACAGGGGGTGACAAGGGGTTACAGGGGGTTACAAAGGATTATAGAAACTTTTCTCTAACTAGAACGTTCCCAGATACTTTTTCTTAGTCTATTTTCCATAAAAATCAAAGTTTAAGAAATCTCAAGATTTGATCAGAACGATAGACTAACCCCTTTAGAAAATTTCTAATTTGGTGTTTTTCGTACACAGTTGTTTTTATAGTGTTTAAAGGCTTCTTTTTTTATTTAGAACGTCAGCAAACACTTTTTCTCGAACTATTTTTGATAAACAGAGGAGACGAAAAAACTTTAACTTTTTGACCAAAATCATGGACTATTCCCTTTGCAAAAATGCCAATTTTGCTTCTTTTTAAACCCTTGTTTATAATGTCTAGAAAGGCTTGTTTTCTAACGAGAACGTCACCATATACTTTTTCTGGGTGTATTTTGCATAAAACGAAACGTTCACAAAATTTCCAATTTTTGACCAAAACCATGGACTAACCCCTTTGCAAAAATGCCAATTTTGTTCGTTTTTGAAACCGATGTTATTGTTGTTCAGAAAGGCTTGTTTGCTATATAAAACGTCGAAAATCGTTTTTTCACGATTTATTTTCACGATCTATGACATGGGAATACAGGGGGTTACAAGGGGTTACCGGGGGTTACAAGAGGTTACAAGGGGTTACAAGGGGTTACAAGGGGTTACAAGTGGTGAAAGGGCGTGACAAGGGGTTACAGGGGGTTACAAAGGATTATAGAAACTTTTCTCTAACTAGGACGTTCCCAGATACTTTTTCTTAGTCTATTTTCAATAAAAATCAAAGTTGAGCAAATTTCAAAATTTGATCAGAACCATAGACTAACCCCTTTGGAAAATTTCTAATTTGGTGTTTTTCGTACACAGTTGTTTTTATACTGTTTAAAGGCTTCTTTTTTTATCTAGAACGTCATCAAACACTTTTCCTCGATCTATTTTTGATAAACACAACAGAGGAAAAAACTTTAACTTTTTGACAAAAACCATGGACTAACCCTTTGCATAAATGCCAATTTTGTGCGTTTTTGAAACCGATGTTTTTGTTGTTCAGAAAGACTTGTTTGCTATATAAAACGTCGAAAATCGTTTTTTCACAATTTATTTTCACGATCTATGACATGGGAATACCGAGGGTTACAAGGGGTTACAGGAGGGTACAAGCCTATACAAGGGGTTACAAAGGGTTACAGGGGGTTACAAGGGGTTACAAGGGGTGACAGGGGCTGACAAGGGGTTACAGGGTGTTACCAAGGATTATAGAAACTTTTTCCTAACTAGAACGTTCCCAGATACTTTTTCTTAGTCTATTTTGCATAAAAATCGAAGTTGAAGAAATCGCAAATTCAAATTTGTGACCAAAACCATGGACTAACCTCTTTGCAAAAATGCCAATTGTTTTGCGTTTTTGAAACCGATGTTTTTGTTGTTCAGAAAGGCTTGTTTGCTATATAAAACCTCGAAAATCGTTTGTTTTTTCACGATTTATTTTCACGATCTATGATATGGGAATACAGGGGGTAACAAGGGGTTACAGGGGGTTACAGGGGATCACAAGAGGTTATAAGGGGTTACAGGGGGTTACCAGGGGTTACAGGGGGTTACAAGGAGTAACAAGGGGTGACAGGGGGTGACAAGGGGTTACAGGGGGTTACAAAGGGTTATAGAAACTTTTTTCTAACTAGAACGTTCCCAGATACTTTTTCTTAGTCTATTTTGCATAAAAATTAAAGTTGAAGAAATCTCAAATTTTTGATCAAAACAATAGACTAACCCCTTTGGAAAATTTCTAATTTGGTGTTTTTCGTACACAGTTGTTTTTATAGTCTTTAAAGGCTTCTTTTTTTATCTAGAACGTCATCAAACACTTTTTCTCGATCTATTTTTGATAAACACAACAGACGAAAAAACTTTAACTTTTTGACCAAAATCATGGACTATTCCCTTTGCAAAAATGTTAATTTTGCCTTCTTTTTAAATCCATGTTTATATTGTCTACAAAGGCTTGTTTTCTAACAAGAACGTCATCAAATACTTTTTCTGGGTGTATTTTGCATAAAACGAAACGTTCACAAAATTTCCAATTTCTGACCAAAACCATGGACTAACCCCTTTGCAAAAATGCCAATTTTGTGCGTTTTTGAAACCGATGTTTTTGTTGTTCAGAAAGGCTTGTTTGCTATATAAAACGTCGAAGATTGTTTTTTCACGATTTATTTTCACGATCTATGACATGGGAATACAGGGGGTTACAGGGGGTTACAAGGGGTTACAGGGGGTTACAAGGGGTTACAAGTGGTGACAGGGGGTGACAAGGGTTACAGGGGGTTACAAACGATTATAGAAACTTTTTTCTACCTAGAACGTTCCCAGTTACTTTTTCTTAGTCTATTTTGCATAAAAATCAAAGTTAAAGAAATCTCAAATTTTTAATCAAAACGATGGACTAACCCCTTCCAAAACATTCTAATTTTCTGTTTTTCGTAGACAGTTGTTTTTATAGTCTTTAAAGGCTTCTTTTTTATCTAGAACGTCAGCAAACGTTTTTTCTCGATCTATTATTAATAAACACAAAAGCTGAAAAAACTTCAACTTTTTGACCAAAATTATGGACTATCCCCTTTGCAAAAATGCCAATTTTGTCTTCTTTTTAAATCCATGTTTATATTGTCTAGAAAGGCTTGTTTTCTAACGACAACGTCACCATATACTTTTTCTGGGTGTATTTTGCATAAAACGAAACGTTCACAAAATTTCCAATTTTTGACCAAAACACATGGACTAACCCCTTTGCAAAAATGCCAATTTTGTGCGTTTTTGAAACCGATGTTTTTGTTGTTCAGAATGGCTTGTTTACTATATAAAACGTCGAAAATCGTTTTTTCACAATTTATTTTCACGATCTATGACATGGGAATACAGGGGTTTACAAGGGGTTACCGGGGGTTACAAGAGGTTGCAAGGGGTTACAAGAGGTTACAAGGGGTTACAGGGGGTTACAAGGGGTTACAAGTGGTGACAGGGGGTGACAAGGGGTTACAGGCGGTTACAAACGATTATAGAAACTTTTTTCTACCTAGAACGTTCCCAGATACTTTTTCTTAGTCTATTTTCCATAAAAATCAAAGTTGAAGAAATCTCAAAATTTGATCAGAACGATAGACTAACCCCTTTAGAAAATTTCTAATTTGGTGTTTTTTGTACACAGTTGTTTTTATAGTGTTTAAAGGCTTCTTTTTTTTATCTAGAACGTCAGCAAACACTTTTTCTCGATCTATTTTTGATAAAGACAACAGACGAAAAAACTTAAACTTTTTGACCAAAATCATGGACTATTCCCTTTGGAAAAATGCCAATTTTGCTTCTTTTTAAATCCATGTTTATATTGTCTAGAAAGGCTTGTTTTCTAACGACAACGTCACCATATACTATTTCTGGGTGTATTTTGCATAAAACGAAACGTTCACAAAATTTCCAATTTTTGACCAAAACCATGGACTAACCCCTTTGTATAAATGCCAATTTTGTGCGTTTTTGAATCCGATGTTTTTGTTGTTCAGAAAGACTTGTTTGCTATATAAAACGTCGAAAATCGTTTTTTCACGATTTATTTTCACGATCTATGACATGGGAATACCGAGGGTTACAAGGGGTTACATTGGGGTACAAGCGGTTACAAGGGGTTACAAAGGGTTACAGGGGGTTACAAGGGGTTACAAGGGGTGACAGAGGGTGAAAAGGGGTTACAGGAGGTTACAAAGGATTATAGAAACTTTTCTCTAAGTAGAACGTTCCCAGATACTTTTTCTTAGTCTATTTTGCATAAAAATGAAAGTTGAAGAAATCTCAAATTTTTGATCAAAACGATGGACTAACCCCTTTGAAAACATTCTAATTTGGCGTTTTTCGTACACAGTTGTTTTTATAATCTTTAAAGGCTTCTTTTTTTATCTAGAACGTCAGCAAACACTTTTTCACGATCTATTATTAATAAACACAAGAGACGAAAAAACTTCAACTTTTTGACCAAAATCATGGATTATCCCCTTTGCAAAAATGCCAATTATGCCTTCTTTTTTAATCCATGTTTATATTGTCTAAAGAGGCTTGTTTTCTAACGAGAACGTCACCAAATCCTTTTTCTGGGTGTATTTTGCATAAAACGAAACGTTCACAAAATTTCCAATTTTTGACCAAAACCATGGACTAACCCCTTTGCAAAAATGCCAATTTTGTGCATTTCTGAAACCGATGTTTTTGTTGTTCAGAAAGGCTTGTTTGGTATATAAAACGTCGAAAATCGTTTTTTCACGGTTTATTTTCACGATCTATGACATGGGAATACAGGGGGTTACAAGGGGTTACAGGGGGTTACAGGGGGTTACAAGAGGTTACAACGGGTGACAAGGGGGTGACAAGTGGTTACAGGGGGTTAGAAAGGATTATAGAAACTTTTTTCTAACTAGAACGTTCCCAGATACTTTTTCTTAGTCTATTTTCCATAAAAATCAAAGTTGAAGAAATCTCAAATTTTTTATCAAAACGATAGACTAACCCCTTTAGAAAAATTCTAATTTGGTGTTTTTCGTACACAGTTGTTTTTATAGTCATTAAAGGCTTCTTTTTTTATTTAGAACGTCAGCAAACACTTTTTCTTGATCTAATTTTTGATAAACACAACAGACGAAAAGACTTTAACTTTTTGACCAAAATCATGGACTATTCCCTTTGCAAAAATGGCAATTTTACCTTCTTTTTAAATCCATGTTTATATTGTCTAGAAAGGCTTGTTTTCTAACGAAAATGTCACCAAATACTTTTTCTGGGTGTATTTTGCAGAAAACGAAACGTTCACAAACTTTCCAATTTTTGATGAAAATCATGGACTAACCCCTTTGCAAAAATTCCAATTTTGTGCGTTTTTGAAACCTTTGTTTTTGTTGTTCGGAAAGGCTTGTTTGCTACATAAAACGTCAAAAATTGTTTTTTCACGATTTATTTTCACGATCTATGACATGGGAATACGAGGGGTTACGAGGGGATACAGGGGGTTACATGGGGTTAGAAGGTGTGACAGGGGGTGACAAGAGGTTACAGGGGGTTAAAAAGGATTCTAGAAAGTTTTTTCTAACTAGAACGTTTCCAGGTACTTTTTCTTAATCTATTTTGCATAAAAATCAAAGTTGAAGAAATCTCAAATTTTTAATCCAAACGATGGACCAACCCCGTTGAAAACATTCTAATTTTCTGTTTTTCGTACACAGTTGTTTTTATAGTCTTTAAAGGCTTCTTTTTTATCTAGAAAGTCAGAAAAGACTATTTTTCGATCTATTTTTTGATAATCAGAAAAGATGAATAAACTTCAAGTTTTTGACCGCAATATTACGGACTATCCCGTTTGCAAAAATGCCAATTTTGCCTTCTTTTTAAATCCATGTTCATATTGTGTAGAAAGGCTTGCTTTCTAAGGAGAAGGTCACCAAATACTTTTTCTGGGTGTATTTTGCATAAAACGAAACGTTCATAAAATTTCAAATTTTTGACCAAAACCATGGACTCATCCCTTAGCAAAAATGCCAATTTTGTGCGTTTTTGAAACCCATGTTTTTGTTGTTCAGAAAGGCTTGTTTGCTATATAAAACGTCGAAAATCGTTTTTTCACGATCTATTTTCACGATCTATGACATGGGAATACAGGGGATTACAATTGGTTACAGGGGGTTACAAGGGGTTTCAAGGGGTTACAAGGGGTTACAAAGGGTTACAGGGGGTTACAAGGGGTTACAAGGGGTGACAGGGGGTGACAAGGGGTTACAGGGGGTTACAAAGGATTATAGAAACTTTTTCCTAACTAGAACGTTCCCAGATACTTTTTCTTAGTCTTTTTTGCATAAAAATCAAAGTGTAAGATATCTCAAATTTTTTATCAAAATGATAGACTAACCCCTTTGGAAAAATTCTAATTTGGTCTTTTTCGTACACAGTTATTTTTATAGTCTTTAAAGGCTTCCTTTTTATCTAGAACGTCAGCAAACACTTTTTCTTGATCTATTTTTGATAAACACAACAGACGAAAAAACTTTATCTTTTTGACCAAAATCATGGACTATTCCGTTTGCAAAAATGTTAATTTTGCCTTCTTTTTAAATCCATGTTTATATTGTCTAGAAAGGCTTGTTTTCTAACGACAACGTCACCATATACTCTTTCTGGGTGTATTTTGCATAAAACGAAACGTTCACAAAATTTCCAATTTTTGACCAAAACCATGGACTAACCCCTTTGCATAAATTCCAATTTTGTGCGTTTTTGAAACCGATGTTTTTGTTGTTCAGAAAGGCTTGTTTGCTATATAACACGTCGAAAATCGTTTTTTCACGATCTATTTTCACGATCTATGACATGGGAATACAGGGGGTTACAAGGGGTTACAGGGGGTAACAAGGGGTTACATGGGGTTACAGGGGGTTACAAGGGGTTACAAGGGGTTAAAACTGGTTACAAGGGGTTACAACTGGTTACAAGGGGTGACAGGGGGTGAGAAGGGATTACCGGGGGTTAAAAAGGATTATAGACAGTTTTTTTTTTAAACTAGAACGTTCCCAGATACTTTTTCTTAGTCTATTTTGCATAAAAATTAAAGTTGAAGAAATCTCAAATTTTTGATCAAAACGATGGACTAAACCCCTTTGGAAAAATTCTAATTTGGTGTTTTTCGTACACAGTTGTTTTTATACTCTTTAAAGGCTTCTTTTTTATCTAGAACGTCAGTAAACACTTTTTCTCGATCTATTTTTGATAAACACAAGAGACGAGAAAACTTTAACTTTTTGACCAAAATCATGGACTATTCCGTTTGCAAAAATGCTAATTTTGCCTTCTTTTTAATTCCATGTTTATATTGTCTAGAAAGGCTTGTTTTCTAACAAGAACGTCATCAAATACTTTTTCTGGGTGTATTTTGCATAAAACGAAACGTTCACAAAATTTCCAATTTTTGACCATAACGATGGACTAACCCCTTTGCAAAAATGCCAATTTTGTGCGTTTTTGAAACCGAATTTTTTGTTGTTCAGAAAAGCTTGTTAGCTATATAAAACGTCGAAAATCTTTTTTTCCAAGATTTATTTTCACGATCTATGACGTGGGAATAAAGGGGGTTACAGGGGGTTACAAGAGGTTACAACGGGTTACAAGGGGTTACAAGGGGTTACAGGTGGTTACAAGTGCTGACCGGAGGTGACAAGGGGTTACAGGGGGTTACAAAGGATTATAGAAACTATTTTTTAACTAGAACGTTCCCAGATACTTTTTTTTAATCTATTTTGCATAAAAATCAAACTTAAAGAAATCTCAAATTTTTGTTTAAAACGATAGACTAAACCCTTGGAAAAAATTCTAATTTGGTGTTTTTCGTACACAGTTGTTTTTATAGTCTTTAAAGGCTTCTTTTTTTATCTACAACGTCAGCAAACACTTTTTCTCGATCTATTTTTGATAAACACAACAGACGAAAAAACTTTATCTTTTTGACCAAAATCATGGACTATTCCCTTTGCAAAAATGTTTATTTTGCCTTCTTTTTAAATCCATGTTTATATCGTGTAGAAAGCCTTGCTTTCTAACGAAAACGTCACCATATACTTTTTCTGGGTTTATTTTGCATAAAACGAAACGTTCACAAACTTTCCAATTTTTGACAAAAACCATGGACTAACCCCTTTGCATCAATTCCAATTTGGTGCGTTTTTGAAACCGAATTTTTTGTTGTTCAGAAAAGCTTGTTAGCTATATAAAACGTCGAAAATCTTTTTTTTCAAGATTTATTTTCACGATCTATGACATGGGAATAAAGGGGGTTACAGGGGGTTACAAGAGGTTACAAGGGGTTTCAAGGGGTTACAGGGGGTTACAAGGGGTTACAAGGGGTGACAGGCGGTGACAAGGGGTTACGGGGGTTTACAAAGGATTATAGAAACTTTTTTCTAACTAGAACGTTCCCAGATACTTTTTCTTAGTCTATTTTGCATAAAAATCAAAGTTGAAGAAATTTCAAATTTTTGTTTAAAACGATAGACTAACCCCTTTGGAAAAATTCTAATTTGGTGTTTTTCGTACACAGTTGTTTTTATAGTCTTTAAAGCCTTCTTTTTTTATCTAGAACGTCAGCACACACTTTTTCTCGGTCTATTTTTTATAAACACAACAGACGAAAAAACTTTACCTTTTTGACCAAAATCATGGACTATTCCCTTTGCAAAAGTGCCAATTCTCCCTTCTTTTTAAATCCATGTTTATATTGTCTAGAAAGGCTTGTTTTCTAACGACAACGTCACCAAATAGTTTTTCTGGGTGTATTTTCCATAAAACGAAACGTTCACAAAATTTCCAATTTTTCACCAAAACCAGGGACTAACCTCTTTTGCAAAAATGCCAATTTTGTGCGCTTTTGTAAGCGATGTTTTTGTTGTTCAGAAAGGCTTGTTTGCTATATAAAACGTCGAAAATCGTTTTTTCACGATTTATTTTCACGATCTATGACATGGGAATACAGGGGGTTAAAAGGGGTTCGAGGGGGTTACAGGGGGCTACAAGGTGTTACAAGGGGTTACAGGGGGTTACAAGGGGTTACAAGGGGTGACAAGGGGTGACAAGGGGTTACAGGGGGTTACAAAGGATTATAGAAACTTTTTTCTAACTCGAACGTTCCCAGATACTTTTTCTTAGTCTATTTTGCATAAAAATCAAAGTTGAAGAAATCTCAAATTTTTAATCAAAACGATGGACAAACCCCACAGAAAACATTCTTATTTTCCGTTTTTCGTACAGAGTTGTTTTTATAGTCTATAAAGGCTTCTTTTTTTATCTAGAACGTCAGCAAAAACTCTTTTTCTCGATCTATTTTTTATAAACACAACAGACGAGAAAATTTCAAATTTTTGACCAAACCCATGGACTCATCCCTTTGCAAAAATGCCAATTTTGTGCGTTTTTGAAACCGATGTTTTTGTTGTTCAGAAAGGCTTGTTTGCTATATAAAACGTCGAAAATCGTTTTTTCACGATTTATTTTCACGATCTATGACATGGGAATACAGGGGGTTACAAGAGGTTAAAGGGGGTTACAAGAGTTTACAAGGGGTTACAAAGGGTTACAAGAGGTTACAGGTGATTACAAGGGGTTACAAGGGGTGACAGGTGGTGACAAGGGGTTACAGGGGGTTACAAACGATTATAGAAACTTTTTTCTAAATAGAACGTTCCCAGATACTTTTTCTTAGTCTATTTTGCATAAAAATGAAAGTTGAAGAAATCTCAAATTTTTGATCAAAACGATAGACTAACCCCTTTGGAAAAATTCTAATTTGGTGTTTTTTGTACACAGTTGTTTTTATAGTCTTTAAAGGCTTCTTTTTTTATCTAGAACGTCATCGAACACTTTTTCTCGATCTATTTTTGATAAACACAACAGACGAAAAAACTTTAACTTTTTGACCAAAATCATGGACTATTCCCTTTGCACAAATGGCAATTTTGCCTTCTTTTTAAATCCATGTTTATATTTTCTACAAAGGCTTGTTTTCTAACGAGAACGTCACCAAATACTTTTTCTGGGTGTATTTTGCATAAAACGAAACGTTCACAAAATTTCCAATTTTTGACCAAAACCATGGACTAACCCCTTTGCAAAAATGACAATTTTGTGCGTTTTTGAAACCGATGTTTTTGTTGTTCAGAAAGGCTTGTTTGCTATATAACACGTCGAAAATCGTTTTTCACGATTTATTTTCACGATCTATGACATGGGAATACATGGGGTTTACAAGGGGTTACAGGGGGTTACATCTGGTTACAAGAGGTTACAAGGGGTTACAGGGAGTTACAAGGGTGACAGGGGGAAACAAGGGGTTACAGGGGGTTAAAAAGGATTATAGAAACTTTTTTCTAACTAGAACGTTCCCAGATACTTTTTCTTAGTCTATTTTGCATAAAAATCAAAGTTGAAGAATTCTTAAATTTTTGATTAAACGATGGACTAACCCCATAGAAAACATTCTAATTTTCCGTTTTTCGTACACAGTTGTTTTTATAGTCTATAAAGGCTTCTTTTTTTATCTAGAACGTCAGCAAAAACTCTTTTTCTCGATCTATTTTTTATAAACACAACCGACGAAAAAACTTTAACTTTTTGACCAAAATCATGGACTATTCCCTTTGCAAAAATGTTAATTTTGCCTTCTTTTTAAATCCATGTTTATATTGTCTACAAAGGCTTGTTTTCTAACAAGAACGTCATCAAATACTTTTTCTGGGTGTATTTTGCATAAAACGAAACGTTCACAAAATTTCCAATTTCTGACCAAAACCATGGACTAACCCCTTTGCAAAAATGCCAATTTTGTGCGTTTTTGAAACCGATGTTTTTGTTGTTCAGAAAGGCTTGTTTGCTATATAAAACGCCGAAAATCGTTTTTTCACGATTTATTTTCACGATCTATGACATGGGAATACAGGGGGTTACAGGGGGTTACAAGGGGTTACAGGGGGTTACAAAGGGTTACAAGGGGTTACAGGGGTTTACAATGGGTTTCAAGGGGTGACAGGGGGTGACAAGGGGTTACAGGGGGTTACAAAGGATTATAGAAACTTTTTTCTAACTAGAACGTTCCCAGATACTTTTTCTTAGTCTATTTTCCATAAAAATCAAAGTTAAAGTAATCTCAAATTTTTAATCAAAACGATGGACTAACCTCTTCGAAAACATTCTAATTTTCTGTTTTTCGTAAAAACAGTTGTTTTTGTAGTCTTTAAAGGCTTCTTTTTTATCTAGAACGTCAGCAAACACTTTTTCTCGATCTATTATTAATAAAGACAAAAGATGAAAAAACTTCAACTTTTTGACCAAAATCATGGACTATCCCCTTTGCAAAAATGCCAATTTTGCCTTCTTTTTAAATCCATGTTTATATTGTCTAGAAAGGCTTGTTTTCTAACGAGAACGTTACCAAATTTTTTTTCTGGTTGTATTTTGCATAAAACGAAACGTTCACAAAATTTTCGAATTTTTGACCAAAACCATGGAGTACCCGATTTGCAAAAATGCCAATTTTGTGCGTTTTTGAAACCGATGTTTTTGTTGTTCAGAAAGGCTTGTTTGCTATATAAAACGTCGAAAATCGTTTTTTCAGGATTTTTTTTTACGATCTATGGCATGGGAATACAGGGGGTTACAGGGGGTTACAAGGGGTTACAAGGGGTTACAAGGGGTTACAAGGGGTGACAGGGGGTGACAAGGGGTTACAGGGGGTTACAAATGATTATAGAAACTTCTTTCTAACAAGAACGTTCCCAGATACTTTTTCTTATTCTATTTTGCATAAAAATCAAAGTTGAAGAAATCTCAAATTTTTTTAGCAAAACGATGGACTAACCCCTTTCGAAAAATTCTAATTTTGCGTTTTTCGTACACAGTTGTTTTTATAGTCTTTAAAGGCTTCTTTAACTTCTGTTACCCTTTTTAACCCCATGTAACCGTCTGAAACGCTTTGTAACCCCCTTTAATTCCTTGTAACCCTTTTTAACCCCTTGTAAGCCCATGTTACCCCATGTAATCCACGGTAACCCCTTCTAAACTTATGTAACCCGCTGTAACCCTTTGTAACCTCAAGTAAAACTCTGTAACCCCTTTTAACCCTCTGTAACCCTTTGTAACCCCATTTAACCCTTTTTGATGCCTTGTAACTCCCTGTAACCCCTTGTAACCCCATGTAACCCTTTCTAACCTCTGTAACCCCTTGTAAACCCCTGTAGCCCACTGTAATCCCTTGTAACCCCATGTAACCCCCTGTAACCTCTTGTAACCCACTTGATTCTCTTTTAACCCCCAGTAACCCCTTGTAAAATTCTTTAAACCCTTTTAACACCATGTAACCCCAAGTAACCCACCGTAACCTCTTGTATCGTGATGTAACCCCTTGTAACCCCTTGTAACCCCTTTTAACCCCTGTAACCCCTTGTTACCCCCTGTAACTGTCATGTAACCCCCTGTAACCTCATTGAACCCTTTCTAACCCCTGTAACCCCTTGTAACTCTCTGTTGTCCCCTGTAAACCAATGTAACCCCATGTAACCCTTCGTAACCCCTTGTAGCCCTCCGAACCTCTTGTAACCCCCCGTAACCCCTTGTAAACCTCTGTAAACAATGGTAACACCATTTAACCCCATGTAACCTACCGTAACCCCTTGTAACGTCATGTAACCCCTCGTAACCCCTTGTAACCCCATGTAACCCACTGTAACCCCTTGCTACCGCATGTAACCCCTTTTACCCTCATGTAACCCCCAGTAACCCCTCGTAACATCATGTAACCCCCCGTAACCCCTTGTAACTCCATGCAACACTTTGTAAACCCTTGTAACCCCCTTTAACCCCTTGTAACTCCTATAACCCCTTGTAACCCCTGTAGCTTCTTGTAACCCCCTGTAACCCCTTGTAACCCTTTGTAACCCCTTGTAACCCTTTGTAACCTTTTGTAACCCTATGTAACCCCATGTAACCCACTCTAACCTTTTGTAAACTAATGTGACTCTTTGTAACTTCTTGTAACCCCTAACTCCATGTAACCCACTGTAACCCCTTGTAAACTCATGTAACCTCCTGTAACCCCTTGTAACACCTTGTAACCTCTTGTAACCCTTTGTAACCTCTTGTAACCCCATGTAACCTAATGTAACCCACTCTAACCCCTTGTAAACTCATGTAACCCCTTGTAAGCCACTGTAACCTCTTGTAACCCACAGTAACCCCTTGGAAACCTCTGTAAACCTTTGCAACACCATGTAACCCCATGTAACCCACCGTAACCGTTTGTAACGTCATGTAACCTTCTGTAAACCCTTTTAACCCCATGCAGGAGCCCATCAAATGGAGCCTCCATCTCCCATACAAGCCCTTGGAGCCAACCCTTTCCCGAGTAGATTTATAATTAGAACGGTTCCCAGGGGAGACTTCGCGCGCCGACGGTGGGAAGAGCCAATCACAACGACGAAATGACACTGTTATTGTACTTCATCAAACAACAGGAAATTAGGTGTTGACAGGCGAAGCACAATCATAAGCTAGTGAAACGTGACTTTAGCGTTTTCATCCCCTAGAGATTTTCTTTCCTTTTTTTCTAGCCGGTAGATTCTACTGTGGAGAGTTTTAAACTCTAACTATGTTAATCTTTAAAATTTTGGCTGCGTGTCTTACATTGGGAGACCATGAAGCTGGTCTGTTACATGCATAATGATTAAGTACTACCTGCAGTCTGTAGTTCTGAAAGGATTCGTTTTCTTTAGCCAATTTTTTTAAGCGTTAAGGTTATTATTTCGGCTAAATGACTCAATATTAATCAAATTTCTAGTTTTTCAAGGTTTTTTTTTCCGAAATGCGTTTATCTGAAAAAATACTTGTAGTACTTGTGGTTGTTTTGTCCGTCAGCTAATGGGATGATTCCCTGCTATGTTTTGTAACGCTCGGCCCAGCTATTGTTTTCTAACAAAAAAGTGATCTACAGATGCGAATTCGAAGGAAAGAATTGAGCCTAAACTTCTACATTAACTGCTGAGAATTGTCCTGTTAGTCAGTCATAATTCTTTTGTTGCAGATACAATCCATTTTGTTTTTCTTGAGATAAGTGGGTCTTTGGACTCCCGGGGGGGGGGGGGGGTACTTTAGGAATTTCTGGGTGGGGATGTGCCGCTGGGATCCTGGAACCCTTAACCTATACCAGAGCTAGTTCAGCGCTGAATTTTGCTACCCTATACTAGAGTAAACTCCCCAAATCCCCCCTATCCTAGAGTAGCTGTTTCCCTAGTCTAGATCAATCTTCAACCAACTGATCAGTTTCCTGAAAAATGATACCCTATTCTAGACCCAAATGTTCTGATTTATATACCCTATCCTAGAGTAAACTGCTTGAAAACCATACCCTTCACAGCGGCATATACCTATATAGCCCATATATGGCAGTACCCCCCCGGGTTTGGACTGGAGCACGATGTCACAAATTCCTCGGCTTTAGCAAATTACTTTTGAGTTAGCTTCACGGTCGAGCAACTGTTCTCTTCAGTTCAACTTTTCAAGGGCCAGTTATATCAGGCAACTCTCGTGGTGATACGAGTCAGTTGTAAAAGAAGACTGAAGTTTCTCAAATTTCGGAAATAAAGCATTCCTCGTTAGTTGCTACTTAGGTCATCGTTTTTGCTCGCAGTGCTCAACTGGTGAAATCCACTCCGCGGTGATGACAAAAATCAAATCATGATCCTGGCACTTTTTCGGCTCTGATCATCGAAAACTTCCAAATCGTCCACAGAGCGCTTAATCGTCGACTCTTTTCGAAGTGCATGCTTACTTGTGGAATGTATGACGACAAATAAAAACACTCGCAAAGATAACCTTTCAGTGATCCTCAGTTCGCTGCCTTTGTCCCATCGCTTCATGCTCAGTCTCAGTCGGGTAATTCATTAACTTTTATTTCATGATACCCAGATCCCAGCGGCTGTAAAATCATAAAAATGGACGTATAGTAAAAAGGAAAACGGTCGAAGGACGGGCTTCTGAGTTCGACTTCATCCAACTTCATTTTTTTGACGGTGACATACGAGACTCACGGAAATATGACACTTTTCGCGGGAAAAAAGCCGTTCTATTTATAAATCTACTCGGGAAGGGGTTGACTCAAGAAATTAATGGGGATGGAGGCTCTATTTGATGGGCTCCTGCCCCATGCAGCCCACTGTAACCCCTTCTAACCTCATGTAACCCCCTGTAACCCCTTGTACCCTCATGTAACCCCCTGTAACCCCATGTAACCCCCTGTAACCCCTTTTAACGCACTGTAACCTCTTGTAACCCCAGGTAACCCCTTGTAAACCCCGGTAAACTCTTGCAACACCATGTAACCCCATGTAACCCAACGTAGGTCCTTGTAACGTCATATAACCCCCTGTAACCCCTTGTAACCCCATGTAACCCCTTGTAACCCCTTGTAAACCCTTGTAACCCTGTAACTCGTTGACTCTCCTGTAACCTCGTGTAACCCCTTTGTAACCCCATGCAACCCTTGGTAACCACTTGTAAACCCATGTAACCCCATGTAACCTACTGTAACCCCTTGTAAACACATGTAATCCCCTGTAACCCCTTGTAACCCCATTTAACCCTATATAACCCACTGTAAGCCCTTGTAACTAAACGTAACCCCTTGAAACCTTTTGTAACCCACTGTAACCCCTTGTAACCTCATGTAACCCGCTGTAACCCCTTGTAACCCCAGGTAACCCCATTGTAACCCTCTGTAATCCCATTTAACCCCATGTAACCCCATTGTAACTCTCTGTAACCCTTTGTAGCCCCATTTAACCCCTTGTACCCTCATGTAACCCCTTGGAACCCCTTGTAACCCCTTGTAACCCCCTGTAATCCCTTGTAACCCCATGTAACCAAATGTAACCCACTGTAACCCCTTGTAAACTAGTGTAACCCCCTGTAACTCCACGTACACCGCTGTAACCCCTTGTAAACTCATGTAACCCCCTGTAACCCCTTGTAACCCTTTCTAATCCCTATAACCCCTTGTAACCGCTGTAACTCCTTGTAACCCCCTGTAACCCCTTGTAACCCCATGTAACCAAATGTAACCCACTGTAACCCCTTGTAAACTAGTGTAACCCCCTGTAACCCCACGTACACCGCTGTAACCCCTTGTAAACTCATGTAACCCCCTGTAACCCTTGTAACCCAATGTAACCCAACGTAACCCCTTGTAACCTCAAGTAACCCCCTGTAACCCCTTGTCACCCTCTGTAACCCTTTGCAACCCCACGTAACCCTTTGAAACGCCTTGTAACCCCATGTAATTCCTTGTATCCCTTTGTAACCCCTTGCAAGCCCATGTAACCCCATGTAATCCACTGTAACCCCTTGTAAACTCATGTAACCCACTGTGACCCCCTGTAACCTCATCTAATCCCCTGTAACCCCTTGTAACCCTCTGTAATCCTTTGTAACCCCATGCAGCCCTTTGTAATGCCTTGTAACACCTGTAACCCCTTGTAACCCCATGTACCCTTTTTAACCCCTGTAACCCCTTGTAAACCCCTGTAGCCCACTGTAAGCCCTTGAAACCCCATGTACCCCCCTTGTAACCCCTTGTAACCCACTATAACCTCTTTTAACCCCCGGTAACTCCTTGTAAACCTCTGTAAACCCTTGTAACACCATGTCACCTCATGTAACCCACCGTAACCCCTCGCATCGTGATGTAACCCCCTGTAACCCCTTGTAACCCCATTTAACCCTTTGTAACACCTTGTAACCCCTGTAACCCGTTTTAACCCCCTGTAACCCCCTGTAAACCCCTGTAGCCCCATGAAACCCCCTCTATCCCCATGTAACCTCCTGTAACCTCTTGTAACCCCCGGTAACCCCTTTTAAGCCTCTGTAACCCCTTGTAATTCCATGTAACCCCTTGTAACCAAATGTAACCCTTTGTAGGATAGGATAGGATAAGTGCTTTATTATCAACAGAGTGCCTACATACACATGTGTCTACAACGATAACAAAGATTTTTGTTTCATGTAACCCCTTGCAACCCCATGTTACCTCTTGTAACCCTTTGTAACCCCCTGTAACCCCTTGTAACCCCCTGTAACTTTTTGTAACCCCTTGGAACCCCTTGGAACCCCCTGTAACCCCCTGTAACCCCCTGTAAACCCTTGTAACCCAATATAACCCCCTATAACTCCTTGCAACCCACTGTAACCTCTTGTAACCCCCTGTTACCCCTTGTAGGCCTCTGTAACCCATTGTAATCCCATGTACCCCATGTAACCCACTCTAACCCCTTGTAACCCCTGTAACCCCATTTAACCCCTTGTAACCCTCTTTAACCCCTGATAATCCCTGTAACCTCTTTTAACCCCTTTTAACCCCCTGTAACAGCTTCTAACTCCATGTAATTCCTAGTAACCCCTTGTAACCCCCTGTAACCCCATTTAACCAGCTGTAAACCCCCTTAACCCGTTGGAAGCCGTGTAACCCCTTGTAACCCCTTGCAACCTCCCTGTAACCCCCTGTAACCCCTTGTGACCACCTGTAACAGCTTCTAACCCTATGTAATTCCTAGTAACCCCTTGTAACCCACTGTAACCCTCTGTAACCCCATGTAACCTCTTATAAACCCCTTTAACCCGTTTGAACCCTTGTAATCCCATGTATCCCCCTGCAACCCCATTTAACCCCCTTAACCCCATGTAACCCCACCATACGTCTTGTAACCCCTTGCAACTCCCTCTAACGCCACGTAACTCCCTGTTATCTCTTTTAACCCCATGTAACCCCTTCTAGCCCCCTGTTACCCCATGTAACCCCCTCTAACGCCATGTAACACCCTGTAACCTCTTTTAACCCCATGTAACCCGTTCTGATCCCCGTTACCCCATGTAACCCCGTGTAACGCCTTGTAACTCTCTGTTACCCCATTTAGGACGAATACCATTTTCTAAATATACGCCCTGCTTACCAGGAAGAAAGATGTTCGTTACTAGATTATTTGGAAAAAGAATATAGAATAAAAATAAACAGAATGTCACCTAACAAAATATTTACGTTTCTAATAAACCCCCCTAGCGGAAATGCTAAAATACAAAAACTAATAGTGAAACATATATTCGAATTCTTTGAAAAAAGGAAAGGGGAAGACGGCAAAAAGTAAATACTCTAGGACTTAATTAATTAATAACTTATTAGCCATATATGGTTAGGCATTTTTTCTTGTTTGTAATTTCAGGTATTTGGAAATAGTTGATATACTATTTGTTGTATAAGACTCCAAATAAATAAAACATGTATGTATGTAGGAACAGAATCAGTTTAAGATTCTGGGAAACTGCCAACCTACCTATCCCTACCCGGACCCTATAATTTGTCCCAAGGTGAGAATTTAGTTTTAATGTCGGATCATGGGGAGGGTGTAGGTGAGGAGTGTCAATCCTGTCCTCTATACTAGGTAGGTATTTTGGGGGCTTTTCGTCCTCGGAAAGCCTCTAAGGCCTTTAGCAGCAACGCCACGCGCAAACGTGCGCCAACTATCCCCGGTCTCTTAAATAACAGCAAAGTCCTAATCCCTTTTACTGTGGGCCAAGATTATAGGGCTGGGGAGTGGGGTACTCAAGAAGTGTTGTGCGGGGAGGCTCCTCCCCGAGGTCCAACCCCTCAACCTTTTAGGTACTATTTTTTAAAAGAAATGGTACCCCTTTCATATACCTTGTTTAGAATTCTATCCTTTTAACCACCGTAAATGCACTGTCTTAAAAGTATGAATAAATCACAAAACTAGAATGTTTTCTCGACTCTTTCACAGCCATAAAATGCATCTGTTAGCCCTTTTGGGCCTTTTTACTGACCGAAATGACAAAATTCCCTACCCTTTCATATACTTTGTGAAATTCCTTTCCTCATAGACCTGAATCCTGAAAAAGGTACCTTTTTAAGGTGGGGCCGCCCCGTGCGGGCCATTATTATGGGGATTAAAAGGGAAGGGAAGGCCCTCTCTCTTCGAAAAATAGAAAACGCGTTCTGAACTGAATGAAGAGTCGCTGTTGTATCAAAGGGTCCATTTTTGAGAACTCGTTATATTGATACAGCTTTATTGTTGAGCTGCATTAAAACGGTATTCCTGTAAAATATTGATCCGGGCTTCAATTATTTTGTGTGTAAAAAGCAAAAGCCTGTCATGTTTTCTTTACAGAAGAAAGATTTCACGACTTTGCCAGTTTTTCCTTTGCGGTCAAATGTAATAATCGGTTCACCCACTCAATAGCTTTTCAAAGGATTTATCTGAAATGCTATTTAAACCTTACAAGTCCCAAATGCCCCGAGGTGTAGGTGGTAAACAACCCTGGTTCTTGCCACATAGACACGTGCAGTAACAAAATCCAATCAGAAATTATTATGCAAATCAAAACGTTGCTCCGCGCCACATTCAAAAATTGATAGCTTTGGTGGCGAAAGCTGGGGAAGGTTTTTCATCAAAGAGAAACAAGACGTTCTCACATAAACGTGCTTTCCGTCTTTCACAGCTTCAATGCAGGAAAGATAACTATGAAAGCCGCCTGGGATGCCAAAACCAGCCGCGCACGAGGTAAATTACTTGTTTAAGTGTCAATTCGGTAGTCAGAAATTTGTATTCCGCCTAGTTCAACTTAAAATTATTTGAACTGTTATTTAGTTAGTTATCACTCAGTTGGTAAGAATTACCACCGTTTGACGGAATTTTGATAAATTTCATTACACCATGACACTGACAGCTCCTTTAAAAGGTTTGTTAAAAAACCATAAATAGCCGAATTATATTTGTTTTCATTGTTAGTTTCGTGCTAGATGAGCGTGTAATATATAGCAAACGTGGGAGCCATCATGCAAAGGAAGAAAGCTATTTTTTTTAAAAAAATGGAAGACTTTTTTTCGTGCAATTGTAATGTTGAATTTATCAATTCGGCTACGAAAACTAGAGCGTAACTTGCAGCTTCTGAATTCTTCTTTCAGTTAATTAATGCCACAAAATGCTGATTTAAACGTAAACATACACAGCAATAATCTTCTAATGCATGAAGATTTTCAGCGGTTTCGTGGAAATTTTTTGCCTGATTTCAATTTGCTTACAAAAAAAAAATGAAAATAAAAACGTTATAGCGACTATCTGCTAAGTGAAAGGTACGGAATCATAGCCGGCTTTCAAACCTTAATATTTGTTCAATGAACAAAACCTAATAATCTATTGCGAGCATAAAGCGCTTAGATATCATTCCTCGAGCACTTTGAGACGGTGACAGAATGATATTCACTAAGAGATCGGGCCTTTCGTCTTTTTTTTTCCGAGCCGTTCCAACGGGTCTTAAGTCGCGCAATAATCAGAGAGTCCGCCTCGCTGGCTAAATCTTTTTGGGATTCATTTACTGTTAGTGTAGCAAGCCTAAAAACCTACCGTTTTTATTTTTTTCTTATTGTGCAAAGCGATCATGGAAACTTTGTGTGCTAGTCTATTCTTCAAATAGTCAGGGTGTTCATAGTTTCCATACAAATCGTAGATCTATCAAAACGTTTAGTGATCAGACGGCCAGTATCTTTTAAGAACAAAATTGGAAAGAATTCACTTATCATTAATTTTTTTCTACGGCTTTTTTGTTCTTCAATCATCACCGCTGCGCCTGCCAAGCAGTTAAAGACTCAATTTCTTGCCACAAACGTACGCTCCCTTAGAATAGCACGATTCATCGTTCCATTTTCCGAGGTTCCTCGTCACATAAAGTTCCGTGCAGTTTTCACCACTGTGAGCGTTATTTGGCTCTTTAACATTCCAGTTTCTGAAGTCCACCATGGAGCCATCTACCCACTGATAGCTACGATCTGTACTGTTTAGGTTGAACAGTCCGATCCAGGCAGACGAAATCGAAGAAGGCGTTAAAGCTTGGCCCGTTTTGCGCAAAAATCATTCTCCTCTGCACTGTGAACTGAGGTAAGGGTACTTTTGTTGCTGGTACAAGACCAATGTGCGTCAAACCAGTTTAGTTTTTCCTTGAACACTTTAAAGCAAGAGTTATTGAAATAAACCCAGTCAGGTGGGGTGCATGTTTTTATAAAAATAATAATAAAAGATAAAAGATTAGAACATGTATACATATTTTGGAGGAATAGAGAGACAAGGTGTTTGGGCCACTTCAGTTAAGTACCATAACCATTCAGTTAATAAGCAGGAAATGTTACAAAATGCACTCTACACAAGAGAGATAAATCGGCTCATCCTCGGTGTAAGAACCTGTTAAACTCACGGGTGCCGTAAAACAAAGAAAACAAAGAAGTCAACAAATTAGAACCTAGGAAAACAAAAGATGCGAAACAAAGAATTAGTTCACATTCAGGTTCTTACAGTGAGGTAAACCCGATAAATCGTTTAAAGGTGTAAAGTGTAAAGTGTGAAGAGCGTCAACCAACCCCTCCCCTTGAGCTCTATTCTCCGTTCCTCTCCGTCGCCGTCGTCGTCGTCCTTTTGGTTTTTGAAATTGACATTCCCTTACAATACATTCGGTACACTAGGAGACTGGGTGCAAGCTAATGGCACAAAGTTTTCGGGATTGTTTGGCTAGACAATAGACCTTTGTCACGCAGCGGCCATTTTGTCCCAAGAGATTGAAAAAGCTTTGTATTTGCACGGCTAGCTTTGCAGTGAGAACGAGGCTTGCCGCGCAGATACAAAGCTTTTTTAATCTCTTGGGACAAAATGGCCGCCGCGTGACAAAGGTCTATTAAGCCATGATTGGTTAGTGGTTGCCTTTGGATACCATCCAGCAATCAAAACTCAGTAACGCTTGTCCACTCAAACAACCCTAGAAATCGTTGTACCAAAGCTTATACTCCCTGTAGTATATTGGCGGTGAACTGAAGGCAAGAAAAATGTATTATATCTACCTTCACAGAGTTTCCCATAAGAGTGAGGCCCACATTTACACGTGAAACGTCTGCCGATGACGTCACAGGACTCACGACACGTTCCTCCATTAAGGCAAGGATTGCTTTTGAAGCAGCTGTTCTGACAATCAGCAACAGGAGGATAAGACTGAAAAAAAGCTGGGCATAAATTCCACGACCTAAATAACAGGTATAGCTACAAAACGTTGTTATCAAATATTTTTGAGTTATAAATGTGGTCTTGTCTTCTTAGCCTAAGTCCTTTCAATCGAAATCAGATTCCTACCTAATCCAGAAGGGGAAACCATGCACAAGCTCCCGCAGAAATGGCTTGGGGGTCACGCTTTCTCTGTGGTTCAGAACGGCGCGTGAATGTGATAAATGATTTACAAATAAATTAATAAGTCAGGGTGACCCATGTAACCTGCTCTAGGCTTTCTAATCATTGTCGACAACACGTGCAACATTTTTTTAAAAGTTTAATTAATTTCTCTGGAGTCACACCGAACAGATGTCAATAAAAATGTCGTTGCTGATAAGCAGAAACCACAATACGTAGCTAGTGGTGTAGGTGTACTAGCACGAGTCCGAACGCCATGTATTACCGAGTATTTAATGCACTAGCAATCTGAATCAGACCTCATGGCCGGAACTTCGACGGAATCCTATATGAATGCGACGGGGATATTAGAACGTAAGAATTCATGATTCATTGAGGATAATTTCTCTTAGTATCAAAGTATCATTTGTATTATACTCTACGCGGGACTTCTTTAAACAAAGGGACGTTCCAGGCCTAAATAAATTATGCCAATTCAAAGAGGAAGGCTAGAAACCTTGCAAAACCTTATAATCACGTTCGTCATTAGAAAACAGACTAGGATAGTAGAGCGATTTTCGCATGACCTTGAAAAATGTTTTCGCTAAGTGTTCGTTATTGTTTTATCAGCCAATGACTGAAAAGATCAAAACATGGTCTCTCCGTTTTCCCGTCAGAGAAAATCCACTTATGGAGAAGGCATTGTTCAATTAGCCAATCGTGTTGCAGTATGACGTCAAAGCGAAGTATCGGTTGACTTAAAGAAAGTTCTAGGGCGTGACGTTTTTTAACCCGAGCGTTCGCTTAACCAACCAAAAGCCACTCGCGTTTGTATCCGTTCAATAAACCAATCAAGTCGCTCTATTTCCGTTTGCTTGCTGTTTCTGTTTTGTTCGCGCGCTTTCATCTCAAGGTCATACGAAAATCGCTCTATTATTAAACGTCATGAATGAGTGTCATTTTTTATTCTTCAGTGAAGTAAAAAGTGTTGTGTTTAATAGAAGTATATTTACCCATACCCTTATGTTGTTGTAGTCAATAACTAGATCGTAGTATTGCCAGCCCTCTGCACATTCCAAAGCATCGAAGTTAGTATAGCTGTTTTCTTCGTTCAGTTGTCAGTTATGCTGGTCTGCGCTTTGTTTGAAGTTGAAAGAGATACACCGACATTCCAGTCGGCAGGCGTCAAAGCAGAATAAAGGCTTTCTAGCTGTGACGTTGGCAATCACGTGACCACGAAGGGTTCGGTTTTTAACCGTGTCCCTTCCACGGTTGAAATGGTATACATTAGTCATACAAGCGTCTTTTGCATTAACCAGAAGCGTGGTTTGCAACAAGAGCAGTATATCTTCAATAGCCAACCGGAAGAAGAATGGTTTCAAAAGATTAGTACCCATTGAACCTGCGCAATCGTTCTCCTAGACCTGGGTAATACAGAGAAACAGGTAAAATAATAAAAAAGACTGATAAATTAGAAGTGAACATTTTCATTGTTTACTTACTCGTGAATGGGCAAAGGACTATGAACGAAGAATAGCAGTGGGAATTAAATAGAGAGGAAAACAATCGTGAGAACTAGTCCAATTTGTGAGCTATTCACGCAAACAATATACAAAAACTGCAAAAACATTGGATAATTGGATTGGTAATGAAACCAAATCCATTTAATGAAATGGCTGTGCTGCATAGCTTGCAACATAATATCAATTAAATCAACAACTGTACTTCTCAGTTGCAAAATTCATACCGGAAAAATATTAACCCATTTCAAGCGTCATGAATATTGGTAACAAGAATGGTCTTTCATGTTCACGCAAAGAATCATAACACAATCGTGCTTGACCGAAAAAGTATATGATAACCTTATACGAACAGTATCTATATAATTAAAAAATAAATTTCAATTCAACTGGAATCGCTTATCTCGCTAACAGGAAGAGACTGTCGTCATGTCTGCAGACGTACATTAACGTTATTTGCTTCCTTTTAAACTTTCAGTGATAATCGAAAAATCCCCAACTGTATATCTTAGCTGTCTTTAGATCAGTGAGGCAATAGTTAAATTACCGACCATTCAAATTTTGGGCAACTTTCCAGAGTCCACGTTCTTATCTATTTCTTAACCGCAAAGAGAGAAAGTATTAGTGAGAATTCCTTTGATCATTTTCGATTTAGTAATTCTTAAATGAGACGGCCCCAGTGTTGCCAAATAACCAGTACTATTTCAAAACGAGTACAAAGCAGAGTACGGAAAATTGCTAATACTCACCAGAAGAAATTATAATTATAGTTGTTCAGGCCTGTTGGCTATTCCGCATAAACATGTAACTATATATTGCTATTTTCAAGGTGTCTTAGTCTTTTAAGGTTTTATGAGCAGGTGTTTTCTTTAGCTAGTGGCAGTCGACTTGTCTTCACTGATTGGCTCTTTTCTGGGTGCCGTGTTTAGAATATGAAAACATCGCAATATAGAGCTTGCCAGTCTACAGCCAGTCACATAAACGTTGAAACACTTTTCCCAAAAAACCCGGGTGTCTTAGTTTGGCAGCGCGTGTGCGCCTCAGCGGAGGAATTCTTACGACAGGGTTGCCGCTGTCAGGGAAAAGTCAGGGAAAAACGAAAATTTTTCAAGGTTAGGGAAAAGTCAGGGAATTTTTTTAAAAAGTCAGGGGAAATCTTTGATATTGTCAAAGTCAGTGAAAAGTCAGAGAATTCTTTTTTCCGGTTTATAGTTGATAAGTTTTCTTCAAGACCATGAAATGCATTTTCTTTCGGAAAAGATGAAAAGTGAGTATGCTGCAAAGCAAGCAAAGCGATCAATTTGACACTCTACGCCTGACTTATGTAATAGTTGTGGTCAGTGGTTTTCGTTGTGAATGATTTCTTCCAAATTCCTTCTTCCTCTTTCCGCGAAAAGCGGAAAAAGGTTGAAAATCAAGAGAAAGATGTCGATGGCCTGCAAAAAAACTAGCGAAGCGAACGTAAACATCGATTGTTTCGCATTAATAAAAGGTCAGTGAAAAAACTGTTTAAAGTTCAGTGAAGAGTCATCGCCCACTAATACTCATACGTTTCATTTTGTTAAATAAGTTGTATATCCGTTTTATATAGAGTCTGTTCAATATTTTCATCAAGCAGATGAATACGATGAAGAAATATTTCTTCGTTTGTGACGAAAACCACCCATTGGAGAGCGATTCATACGCACATTAGTTTAACAGTTTATTTAAAAAACGTACTTTCGAATACAGGTTATCATTTTGAGAGGTTATTGTTCTCTAACCAGCTTGTTAAAAGTTTGTAAGATTTCCCATGGAAAAAAAAAACAGTCTTTTCTTCTCCACCAACTCCCGCACCCATCATGTCCACCAAGAAATGGCGTACTTCCCAAGAACAACGAAAAGTTTTTTTTTCGATTTGCCCCGCCAACTATCCTCGGGACAGGAGCGCTTCAAACATTTGGGACTAACGTTTTCTTAGAGAAAAATGGTGTCATGAGTTTAAACCCAATCTACAATTTAGAAGCAAGATCGTTTCATCGGTTATCGAAATTACAGCGTTCAAACGTTCTTTCGAAAGGAGCGGTTTGGCTGGACAAAGGAAACTTTTAATTAATAACGCTGACTCTTCCTCAAACGGAGGCAAAAGGTAGAGAAATGCCAGGAAAAACATCTTGACAAGATGGAGGAGCAATGAAGACCAGGAAGGAGCGAACTAGTCGCGGCTACTTAGAACGAAGCACTAAGGCGGTTTATAAGCAACTACCACACAGCAAAAACATGACTATTAAAAAAGAACTCCCGTTTTTTCATTAACGCGATCATTCCACCGCGTCCAAAATGCTACTTGTGGGTAAATTTCCCTGGAATTGAATTCTTCGAGACCAAACTCAAGTTTAAAAGAAGAGAGAAAAATTTTTCCTCGTGTGCCGGTTTAACGTCCTCCAAAAAACGTCGCATAAAAAAATTTCACGTCGTGGTCGTACAGTGACGGCAACGAAACGTACAAAAAAACAAGGATCATAAACGTTTGCTCATTAATCAAATTGCTTTTTTGTCGTTGTCGTCGCCGTCACCGTCGTCTTCGTTAAACTTGAGCCTATTCACTGACACATGGAGAAACGTTGTCAATGGTAGATTAGTTTTAGTAAGTATTCTTGATAAACTGTTGCGATATTTGCAATAGTACAATGGCTTTTGATTGGCAATTTTAAACGTCAGCAGCAATAACCAGGCCTTTTGCATTAGTTGATCACGTGATCAACTTTCGGTAAGCACGAAAACAGATCGCTTTTGAAAAATTTTGTTAGAACGAGCTGAAAGAGCATATTAAACTTAGCTACAGTCAAACTTTCATTAATCGGTCAGCTATCAATTTCCCTAAATTTGCTTCCCATATTTACTGTAAATTTGACCTCTGTTTAACGGTCACCTCTATATAAATGCCGCGTCACACAAAAGCTTAGAAATTCAAGCGTACTCTATCAAAAAACCAAGAACCCTTTTGAAGCGAAAATTCAATGTTACGGGTGGACCATTAGAAATAACCGGAGAGGCTGGGGTGGGGGGGGGGGAACATTCCGCCAAAAAAATTGATGCGAGGGAAACTCGTCTGAAAAGAAAAATCCTGCAAGCAGTGGCACCGAAAAAAAATTCATGCGGCGGCCGGAAAAAAAATCATGCAGATAAGTCAGCAAAAAAAAAAACAAAACAAAATTCGTGCACCGAAAAAGTTTCACCCCCCCCCCCCCCCCCCCCCCCACCCCGTTCCGGTTATTTCTACTCTGCACTCCTTAATTATCATATGGCGGTTATGACAAAGGTTTTTCTCTTGGCGCCAATCAGGAGCCAGAACGACTCCGACCGTTTGGAACTGGTTCGGCAAAACAGTGTGCCCTATTCTAGTCATTTCTTGGACGCTATTTTCTTTCGCCCGTTTACAGTTTCCCTATCTTCATTGGCTCTCCGAGGATGGCTTTTAATCAGCTGCCGACTGGTTTGCCTCTTCCTCCATTGGTCGGTGGATACGATGACGAGTTTGTGGATGCAGTTGAAGACGATTTGCAGTGTTCAATCTGTCACCTACCGCTGAAAGATCCAGTGCAGACGAAATGTGGCCACAGATGCTGCATAACGTGCCTTTTGGAACACTTCAAAAGGTTTGCATTTCTTATTAACGCGAAATGACTACTGTTCATATCATAACGTATTGTGTATGTCTGTGAGCAGATCCATTCTTTCTCGAGTTATGTTTGGTTCTGAGTGGAGTTTCTGAGTTGCTTATACTGCCTCTCAATTCCAATTCACGTCAGGTAACTCTGATACATAAGGGGTTATCCTCCTTCTTTAAATTTGCTACTGAATCAGGCCTTGTGCAAAGGTTTTGTACAATAACATTGAAAAACATAAAATGTATAGAAAAATAAGGAAAACGAAGACAACGTTTCCAAGCGTTCTAGAATTAAAGAAAAATTGATAAAAACTTTACGGAGCTCATTCACGATCAACCATGTTGGTCAAGGCAAGTGACCCAACTATTCTTATATTAGTTTTATTAGCCAAAGAAGTAAGAAACATACAATCACAACTTTCATTAAAATATGCCTTGGTCATTCAATCTATCTGGAGAATCTAAGCCTTCTCTAAATCTAGTCATTGAGCAGGAGGGTTGCTGAAACTTCTTTGGTAATGAAGTCTTAATTTTCGGCAGATCTCAGTAATTTAAATAATTGTGTATTAAACGCGAGTCTATCATCGTGTGCTGTCTTAAAAAAATGCACTTCCTTTACGCTTCTCAGAAAAGTGAATTCGAATTATTTATTTACCTTTCGCATAATAATAGGATAATTGGACACGCATCATTATCTCCTTTTTCTTAGAATTACAGTACGTTTCTAAGAAAATTTGTCAGTAAGATTACAGGTTGTTGCCAAGTTTCTGGGCAAAAAAAAATTTGCCCCAGTTTCTTTCTTTATTTCGTTTTATTTTTCCGTTGGTCTTATTGATTTTCTTCTTTTGCCGTAAAATGAAACATTCTGATAAGAAAACGAAACGAACAGCGCAGATGCAAATTGATGAGCTTAATGGTCAACGGACTGCCGAGGACGAACAGTTTTATTGAAGCGAGGAATCTGAGAGTTTCACTACAACAAGTAAAGATGATTATAAATATCCTAAGAAACCCTGTGTATTTCTGAGAGATTGTAAATACAATATGAACGTGACCATCTGCTACAGTTCTGTAATGTGTGAATTTCAGTTAGAAACTGACATTTACCTCGACCTTGATTATTATGGATATCCCAAAATTGATTATGATCTCGCTTAGGTGGTTCAGAGTCGACTAATCCGCTTGTGCATTTCACTTAGTTTTTTATACATTGATACTAGGAGACTAGGAGTTTCAATTTGAAAGTAAGTGCTGGCGTCAAAGCTGGAATAAAATACAGAGAATACAGTTTGAAAATAAATGAAGTGAAGAAAATGACCGGTGAGAATCAGGGTGGGTAATAGCCTTTTAAAAGAAGAATATGTCATTTCCGTGTATTTTTGATCGAGTAAATGTCCAGAGTGCAAGCAGATGATTTTTCGACGCCTGAGGTTTTAGTAATTGCTTGTTTATAGTTTTTAGATATCTTTATTTGCCCGTGGAAATAATTTCATCGATGTCACGAACGGTTAAGTAATGAATCCCGAGGCCGACAAGATATTTTTGGGTGTCTGGCTGCCTTACTAAGTCAACATTTTTGCCGATTCGCGAATGGAGGTGCAAAGACACAGGAAAAAATAACAGATTCCCATTTTTGGATAGTTTAGGGTTTTAAAGAATACCCATAACAATCCCAAATTTGGCAAAGTGACACAAGTCCCAACCAGGGAATTCCCAACCAAGTTCCCTGGTTGGTACTTGTCTCACTCTTCCAAATTTGGGATTTTTGTGGGTATTCTTTAAACACCCTTAGTTTTTCCTGTGAGATATCCACGCATGGATATTAATGGGTATAATGTGGTGCTCCAGAACTTTTGTTTTGACTTAAGGGTGACTCGACCAAGTTTTTTTGGGGGGTACCATCCTACTTTGAAGCTCTCTAGTATCCCTACCTTTACTTTTATCGTAAGTCTAACACATAGAATGGATAACATATAGATCAATCTACAATATAACATAAAATTTTTGGCGATCGGAGTAAATGTCACGTGGTTATAATGCCACGCCCCTTTGAGGTCTGAGTCGGAAATTTGCTGTTGCCGGCATTTTTTCGTGAAAATCTCTCGGCTACACATAGTGCGCATTAGTGCCTTGCGCTGAACAGAGTTTCACCAAAATCGCAAAGACCCAATTCGAGAAATTCAGCGGTTTCCAAATTTCGGTCATAATTTATGCGAAAATGATAAGCAAACTTTACACGGATTATATCTAATAAACTATTAGATTCATCTCTGTATTTTGGGCATCGTTATAACATATGGGTCCTTGCAAGTCCGCAAAACAATTTAGGGCCTTGTAAATGCGCGCGATTTCGAGCAAAGCAAACATATAGAAATTATAGTTTTCGCTCTTTGTTGACATTTGTCAGCGTTTAAGAGTCAATCTCACGAAAAAAGCATTTTCTTAAAAATTCGTAGTTTTTTTTCCTTCACATTTTTTCAGGGCCACAATTGATTAACTAACTACCCGAACTCTGAATTTCATGGTCATTGAAAAATTGTGACATTATCTTCTATAAGCCCAAACTTGAGTAAACATTGAAGATTGTTAGCGTTTTGGCTGGGTACTTTGGTTTTGGCTACTATTTCTTTCCACCGCCAGCACATTTTTATTGTTTTCCCTCCACCACCAGCACCACCACCGCCACCACATTTCTATTGTTTTCCCTCCACCACCACCACCACTACCGCCACCACATTTTTACTGTTTTCCCTCCATCACCACCTCCACCACCGCCACCACACAACAAGACAAAGCGCAAGAAACAAAGAAAGTCGGACTCTTGGCTTAGAGGCCATAGGAAGATTGTGTAGACACGGAAGGATTATTTATTATTCCTCGAAATAGAACGGAAAAACGGATTTGTAATAGTCAGTCAAAGGATTAATTTTCATTCCTTTTCCTTTCAAATCGCTGTGTATTTGACTCTTATTTTGTTATTGGTTTTTAATAAAGTTTTTGAAACGGTATCTGTCTTGTGATTTTATTGCTAGCCATTATTAGTCGCGTGTTTTAATTGATCCTTGTTAAGTTATTTAAAATTGTTTATATAATAATACATCAAGGTGCTCCCTTGGGTCTAGCTGTAGAGATCAACTTATTTGTATGCAACTTTGGGCTTGTTAACCCGCATAATTAACTGACTATAGCTAACGGCGCGTGAATTGACAAGACCATAAGCTCATCAAGCCCTGAGAATCCTCGAGATAGAACGGAGAAAACGCTTTTGTAATGGTGAGTCAAAATTGAAATAGAGAGTTTTCAGCTCCACTTTGTGTATGTGTGTGTGTGTTTTGTTTATACATCCGATTTTTAGCGCTAAATAAGAAGACATGTGTTGCTAGGCGATCGCACCTCTTATTCCTATCTTTTTTTTAATAGACATTCCACTTATTAGTTACTTATGGAGTTTATTCAAGAACCAAAAGAACTAGAACCACCTGTTGTTTTCTATAGAAATTTTTATACCCTGTGCAATACTTTCTACAGAGTCAAGTAAACAAAGATTGACATTTTTGCTTGATAGGTAGTTTTTCGCTTCGCTGAGCTTCGACCTTGTTTTCATGTTTTGCCCCAAAATTAGTACGATTTCGCTTTCGCTTAACCTCCTTTTCCCTTCTTTTGAAGTAAAGATTTTTCAGTTAACTTCCGTGTCTTGGTTTTGTTTACAACCGATTTTTAGTGAAAATAATTTAATGATTAAAGATTTTTCATGTAGTATTTTCTGCAAAATTTGCCCACTTTTAGTTTCAACACATAACAGTTTCTACAATATCCAATCAGAAGACTATAGCAAACAATATCTAATCAGAAGACTATAGCAAAAAGCTAATTATATAAAAATAATGTTTCTGTCTATAGATTATGACCTCAATATTTTTTGATGACGTCAACTCTAGGAAATTCTGATGTCACTTACTCCTTGCCAGCTACAAATAAACTATGACATCATCCTATCTTAATGGCATGCATGACGTCATCGGCAGTAATTTAAGCTGTGACATCATCCTATCTTAATAGCATGCGTGACGTCATCGGCATTAATTTAATCTATGACATCATCCCATCTTAATGAGATGCATGACGTCATCTGCGTTAATTTATACCGCAAAAAAAGTTGATTAAATCCGCAAAAAACCGGAGTAACCGGTGCCTCCCCTAATACTTACAACAATGCGGTTCACTGGTGTGAGGTAACCTTTTTGTGTGTGCATTTTCACTTTTATTTAGATCCTAAATCGATTATTTAACTAAGACTAAAATTGATTCAGTATCAGTTTCCTACATTCCAGTAAAGGTCACATAGACATTTGTTTCCATCTATGTTTTCTTTTTCGTATTTGAACAGGCTAATGCAGAACATGCAACCGTGGAATTGTCCTGTGGACCGAAACTTGCTGCAACAAACTGTAGGTGGCGCTTGGCACTACAGGGTGTTTTAAAGTTCGTTCCCATTGGTTGGTTCCGTTCCGATTTTTGCTTCGCTTAGGTTTCATTGATTACTTAAACTTGGCTTTTGTAAAATTACGTATGTTATTCCTTATTCATTTTACACTGAATAGCTAAAATATTAGCCGCCAGAATGGCCTCCTTCATTTTTTGAGAAATTTCTGTGTAGCAGTGTATAGAATGTGCGAGCTTCGCGAGGGTGTCTTAAGTCACATTTTTCCAGGAGAAGTGTAGTCGCTTTTTCAGCCCGTCCAGTGTTTTGGGGGCTAGGTCTTTGTACGTTCTCTCTTCAACGACACTCCACATGTTTTAAGATCAGGTGAGTTTGCTGTACAGTCGTCCTTTTGTATAAAGTTTGGTAATTTCGCGTAAGACCGCGTCTGAGACGCTTTTGAAGTGTTCGGCGCTTCTTTCGCTTGAAGGCTTTCCGCCAATTGTTGGTCATATATCTTCATACCGTTGTGCTCGAAACTTTGATATTGTGAAGTTAAATTTAGCTGTCTCTCTCGTTAAATTATTATACTTATCATCAGCTTTTTCGATTCAATTGCTCGCAAAGTTCGTCAAAACTAACGGCTGTCCACTCCTTGGTTTTTCTTCTTAAGTCTTTTTGACCACTTATTAACCCTTCCTTCGGTCTTTTTTAACAATTTGGCAATTTCTTTGACTGATTGCGGGCCAGATGACCGTAAAGAATCTGCCTGAGCTCTAGCACAAACAGTTTCGGCCTTCATTTCCGCGAAAAAGCAGAGATAATAAAAGAAAATGGCAATAATAACGGAAAAACCCTACAAAATTAGCAGGAAAAATATGGCCAGGGAAAGCTGCACCCGCGCGTGAGCATTAATGGCGCAAAAAATTCAGAAACATGACTATTTCTTCAAATTTTAGTTTGAAATTGCTTTGAACAGTTATCTAGATAAATTTCTTAACTAAATGAGTTTAAATTTGGCTGAAGAAGCATTAAATGCTGTATACAAAAGGCAATTCTCAGTTGGAACGAACTTTCGAAACACCATGTGTAGTAGAATAGAAAATTAAAATAAAAAATATACTTTACTAATTGTTTGTAATAAACCAAACCTTACAAACGCGTTGCAGTACCCAAATAAAATCGTGTACATTTTGGACCAGGCTTAGATATTTACGCCTCAGCTCTAACGAATCCCATTTTGACTCCCCTAATCTTTCGGTGTACTCCTCTCCACTTCCGCAAATTAGACGCGAAGCTGTCCTCTGCACAGATTCTATCACATAGATGTTCTTAACCAGCTAAGGATTCCGTACGGCGCAAGCATACTCTAAAATCGGTCTCATTAGAACCTTAAAAGCTGTGCCTATACCGACAAGAATACCGGGATTGATGACCTTAGAAGCTAAAAACCTCGGCTAAATTGACTTACCGGCTTTAATGCAACTGGTTTATCTCTCTTTATAAATGGCCTTAAATCGGCTTAGCGACCAGACAAGGGAAAAAAGACACTAGTTAAGTGAGGTTAGCCGATTTTTATTTTAAATCCCTTTTACACTCGTAGGCTACGGACACAATCGTTTTTCAAAAAAAACAAATCCTTATAGTTCGAAAGTTAAGCAACAATGCCCATACTCATATTTAGAGCTTGGGATACCTTTCGTAAGTCCAGTGGTAATTTTGTAAAATTTGGTGATAAAGGACAACGAATGAATGAAATTCGTTTCTTTGTTTTAGGAGATTTTTCCTGACGTAGCAACACAAAGAAAAATTCTTTCCTTCGAGATAAGGTGTCCAAGTGAGGGTTGCCAGTGGACCGGCGAACTGAGGTCCAAAGACGTGAGTAGCGTTCCTTGTGGATGTTTCTTTTAGGGTGGGTGAACACTAGTTGGATAGGTTTCGAGTGGTTTCCACTCATTGGGGTGTTATTTAAGTCCTTGCAGGTATAGTATAGAGCTACGGACAAAATATGTTTTATAAAACATTACAATGATTTTATGTGATTGTAAACCTACAGAGAATTACAATTATTTTCTTTGTACACGCAGTATGCCGGTAACTGGCTGTAGATCCCTTGCAGTCAAACGGATGACAAAAAAAGAATCCAAAACGACCACAAAAACAGCTTTTAAAGTGTTGTATATAAACATAAAGAAAGAAAATCTGTCTAAAACTTTAAATTTGAGGCTGTACGCCGTCTACTTTGTGACCGATTATGTTGGATACATTAGCACTACATCCCTTTAATATATCAAAAAAATATATAAACAAACGAAGGAAATCTCAACAATAACTCATAATGTTACTAACTTTTCTCTGATCGTTTGTTCTTGAAGGACCACTTGACAGGTTGCCCTCATCAAGTTGTGCCATGCACGAATCAAAACTGCTCTGAAACCATGAAAAGGAATTCTCTGAGAGAACACGTGAACAACATCTGTCCATGGAGGATTATCAGGTGCAATCACTGCTGTACGTGCCATCCAGAGTGTAAAACTAAGGTGAGAATCTCGATAAATTGTTGTTGTATTTTCGTGCGGTGGGCCTAATCTACTATTGACGTATATCTTTCTGTATTAGTTTGTCCTTGCAAAATAACTTTATTTCATTGTTTCTGAAGGACCATCAGGCTCTCTGTAAAAGATTTCCACTGAACTGTCATCAGAGCTGCGGAGCTGTCATTCCAAGAGAGGAGGTACGCCTTCTATAATAATTACCTTAAAAACGGGGCAACGAAGGAAGAGGTGTCCTGAGGTTGCAAATGTAATAATTGTTCACAAGTAAGCGGTAGGTGCCAAATGTAATTAGAAAGCTAGTCACAATTCTCCTTCAGTCATATCAGTCACATTTGTCATAAGGGTCTAAATTGTACTCAGGTAAGTAACTGGGTAACAACTGTAAATTAAAAGAACATTGCGTGGTAACTGGTTGAACGTGTGTCAAATAACAGTTTATTGGAGACTGTTTCCTTGCTAAAGTTACATAAACTCCTCTTACAAATGTTAAATTTCCACATTAGAGACTGGAGGAGACAAAGGCATCAACCTCCTCGACAACTAAGGAATGCTACCTGTCTTTTCTAGCCTTTTCCTGAGCTGCATACACTGAAGTTACATTTGCACAATCATTGCCGTTGTGACCCTTATCAGAACTTCTGTGAATCGTTCACCATTACAGTTGTGACCCTTATTACATTAGCGACTCACGCTTTATTGCAGCTTTGTGGACCTCTTTAAATTTGTAACCCGTTCTTTTTTTAGCTTACTGGCTTACAGCAAGTAACGTTCTATGTCAGCACCTGCGTAAGTCCGTCCGTCCCTCTGCAAAGTCATTTCTATTGTTCTCGTCATGCGGTGACTCGTATCCTTCGGGGCCGAAGGGACTGGGTTCGATACCTGCTATCTCCCAGTTCCAATTCAAAGTAGACAGACTGCAAATTATATTAGTTGCTAAAAATATATATATCTACGTGTCGCAACTGTTCATCAGTAGGATTACAGGCAAACAATACAGAAATATTTTTGTCAAATTTCGATGTCAAATGTAACTTGAAACTTTGTAAGCTCACAGTCCTACCATAAACGATAAAGTCTTCGCCATACCATTTCAGAACAAGCTAAAGGGGCATTAACCGAACACCAAAAAAAAAATCATTTTAGGCCTTTATGGAGACTCGCTGTTCCCACTTGATTAAATCGCACACACAGTCCAGCAATACTGACAATTGTCAGAAGTAGAGCTTAAACGACAACGATATTAATTCCATTCCCTGCCTGCAAGACTGCCAGAACATCCTAGCTTGCCCCATAAAATTAAACCTCTCCGTCGAACGTTTTTGGCCTGGTATATTCCGTCACTACTGTTCCAAAACATTCAGCATCGCAAAAAGGTGCTCCGTAAGAACAGAGCACGTTGTTATCCTAACATAAACAACACAGTTCAAAATATTATTTCATGTGGTGTTCTATTCTTGTCAACCAATGCAGCGTCTGTTAGGTTCAAAGTCCCTCAGGTGGTTGTCATGCCAATCAGCCGTCGTGTTGAAAAACTGGACCAAGCCTCAGGATTCTGGCAACGACGATCAAAATTTCGGCGAAAAAATCCTTTTTAACTAAGGCGCGAAGGCAAAAACAGAAGGCCACACGCTTTTGCCATGTTTCAAATACTCAGGTTGTGTTTATTTGAGTGATGACTGCGTTTCAGGCCTCTTAGGATGCCGACAGCCCGTGAAAGGATGTAGTGTATAAGAAGTTGTGACGAACATCCAGGCAGCTGTTGGATATACGAGATTCCGTAACCATTTTCGAAAAAAAAATCTCCCAGAGTCGAGAAATACGACCGCAAGTGGAACAGGTTGTGGGCGTCGTTACGTAGATATTTTAACACCGATGTCAAATGATAACAATGGAAGTAACTAATTTTTCATCTTCGTCTAATATGATTGTGGTGACCATTTTCCGATATCTTTGTAGCAGAGAACCTCCATATAACAAAGTCCTCTGTATAATTAACAATTTAGTAAAATCCAATTTGTTGGTCAAAAATATCGAGAATAAAAAATTTTAGCTAGTTAAAGCTAGACTTTAATTCTTTTTTGCGGCCAAAAAGTTCGCGCTTTTCGCTACTAGTAGGCTATAACATATAGCCTAGTAGTAGCGCAACCAATCAGAACGCAGCATTGATAATAGCCACTAGTTGGATTTTACTAACGAACGATATTCTTCGCTCCGTTAATAAGATATATGGAAAAGAACCTCCATATAACGTAACCTCGTAATAGCGAACGTATTTTGCCAGTCCCTTGGCCCTTCGTTATATCAAGGTTCTGTATTCCTTCTAACAAATGGGCTGGAACTCCCTAAATGAGTATAGTTCCCTTGCAGGTTTCAAGTCATGTTCAGAGGGACTGTCCACTCAGCATTGTAAAATGCCCTTTTGGTCATATGGGCTGCACAGCTGAGGTAATGCTTACTAAAGCCTCTCATTGACGATCACTCGCGTTCAGAAGGACTTTCTGCTCAGAGCATAGTAGGGAGTTTGAGTTATCTGGACGGCGACGGCAACAAGGCTTATAAACAGCAATAGGTTTACATGGTTTACCGGCTGTAGGAGAAAGTTACTCACTTCTAGCGATTCTTGCTGCTGTAGAAAACTTCCGGGAAACTGGTTCGGCTTAATACCCCTGCTCTATCAAATGTCCTTTTATAATCCTATACATGTAGTTTATTTTTAAGAAAATCATCTAAAGAGCAATTTCTACGTAGTCGCAAGACAACCCCAAACGGGATGGCCTAAAAGACATACTAAGGATAGGCAATGGAGGGGAAGAGAAATAAGCTCAGATTAAACATCAGTTTGAATCAAACCGTCGATTAAATGAAGCGAGACATCTACTATGAGGTGGAATATCATTATCTTCTCTTTTGGGTATTTCTAATACAAAAACAATAGCCTGACCTAGGCTTTAACGGTTTTAACTTTTTTGTCATGTTCTTAAAATCGCTGAAATGTAACGTAGTAATGCACTTTGTATTTCCTGTTGCTCTCATTATACATTGCAGACAATTTATTGTCCTGATTCCGGTTCACTGGGTCTTGGAGCGTAAATCGGACATATTAACGAGGGCGAAGGCTAACTAGCTCTTTCTATCACCAAACAGCCCCTCCCCTCCTCAACTGGGTAGTTTTCCTCCTCCTCGTTTTTAGGTTCAATTTTTTAATGTTTGCATAATTACGTTAAGGTTCAGTGATTTGAAGTCACGCGCGAGTTTGACCTTTTTCCTTCGACACCATGAATTAACCAATAAATACTTTTCTTACTTTCTAGTAAACCAATGGGAAACCAAAACATTCATCGACCTTAAAGGTCAAATGAACCAAAATTTCGACATTTTTATTTTAGCTCAATTCTCGTGAAATATGTTTAATATGAACCGAATAAACATACTATGAAGTTTCAGCTCAATTGAAGCAAGGATGTCCGAGATATTCGCAATTAAAAATTGTTATTTTTTGGCCCTTATCTTCGTAGAGCTGTCGCAAAAATTGTCGGTAACAACAGCTTGTGACGTCAATGTTGGTCAGGAGAAAAAAAGCCGGAAATTCAAAACAGTGTTTTTCGAGTCGACTTGGCGCAGAAATTGTGGTGGTTTGTGCGGCCATAAACCTAGAAAGAACAAGCAATTTGTCGTCAAAAGTTGCAAGCTGTGGTTATAACCTTATTATTTAATTTTCTCGAAGAATACATCATAGTAAAACGGACTTTAACGACGGCATTAATTTCCTTGCGCTGTACTGGAAATGTGCGTGCGCAGGTCCAATTTTTTTCAAGATGTATTCACAAAATGTGTTCATATAAAGACGTTTCTGGATATACAAGGTCCGGAGCTCCACTGTGGCACAAAAACAACATATCTTTGCATAGTGATTTGCCCAAAGAAATTCACGCTTGACCACAATTTGTTTGAAGTCACTGAACTTTGTCGCACTCGAGCTGATATTTTAAAACCCACGCTCGATCGGATACTTGTCCTTCGCAGAACACTAAAATATAAACAAAATCCTCAATGTAGAAGTTTTAGCGTTGATATGTGGGCAGAAAAAGAGTTCATCTTTATCTACTAAAATCTTCCCCAAAATCGGTTTCAAAGCAACTACAGTTTTTCAAACTTGATCGTTTCGCGCAGATAAAGTTTGCTTTGTGTTGTCAAGTTGAACATGCATAACACTTCTCAAAAAGCGGGTAAGATCTCGTTCAAACAAAGTTGAAGTTACATTATTGCAAAAACTTCTCTCCAGTTATGTATATGATTTAATTACCGACTGAGGTCACTTTAAGGACCATAGACGCCACTTTAAGCTCGCGAAGAGAGGCGACAAGCAACGGAACAATTCCGTCATGCATAAAATTCACCTCAAGTGAACTAAAAAAAAGCTTCAATAAGGTTGCAAAACAACAAATTTCCACTCAAAAAACATAAGGCTTAAGGCTCTTATACCTGCTGACGATGAAGAAGTGAATTTTCTGTGCGAAATAAACTACCTAAAGATCTTAAAAGCAAAAGATCAGTTGCAAGCTTCGCACCCAAGCCATGATTCACCATTTAGCTGTTTTTAAAAACTGGTCCATGCGAGGGTCTTCATTCAAGCAAATTAAACTCAGCAGACTGAATCATTAGAAAGTACAGAAAACTGCACATAAGGGTTTGTTTTGCTCGCTTTAGTCAAATCCAGCTCCAGCAATTGTTTACGGGCAAAGAGCCAATAGGCCACTTGCACTAAGAGGTCACGTGACCAATGCTTCCTTTAAACAATGAGTTGGAATCTTGCTGATACCAAAAATTGACAGAGCACATAAAAATTATCTTACACCCGAAATTTGAGCGGAAACGCATTTTAGGGAGTTATTTTATGGCAATTTTATGGTATACTCTTGCCCTCCAACATGACGGCCAAAACTTCTTTTTGCTTAGATCTTATTAAACGTTTGATAGTTACTCTCAGATTTGCTGTAAACGTTCCCACATCAACTTATCAACATTCTCCTTGAAGTTTAAGAGCAAAATTTGAGTTCAGAAAGAGTTAATTCACAATTTCAAAAATCACAATTTGGTCACGTCACCAACTACGAACTTACTCATTTTAAGAAAATGGTGCAGGTTTGAAAAACAAAATCACTATTATTTTGTTCAAGACATGACCCACTAATCGTTTTTTGAAGAAAAAATTATATAACTTTCACTTTCATAAAAACGATGTCACATGACCCCTTAGTGCAAATGGCCTATTGTTTTGAAGTCACTGCCGGCAGTTGTCGTTCTCAGCTACTTCACAGCGAGTGAAAAGGAAAATTGGCGTACAGAAAGAAAACAAAAGTACGTAATTAAATATGAAAAAGAAAAAAATACTCTGACTATTATTACTTGGGCAACAGAAAAGTGATCGAAGTAGTCTGGTCTTCTCGAATAAGCTTGGTAGCCTTCTATAGTTCCGAGGAAGTTTTAAGCGCTCAAGTTTGTTCACTCGCAAGCGTTAGCACTACGGTTCTTTGACATAAGACAAGGATAAAGCTGGTTCTGCAAATGTACCTGGGCATGTAAAAAAACTAACCGTAACTACTAATAACAGAATACTAGCGGGTTTTAATTCAGCCCGGCGAAAGAAGGCGAAGCACTGGACACAAAATCAATTCACAAATCGAATGCACAATTATCAGAAAATAACAAACCTCTTTTGAAATGTTCAAAACGTTTTATTCCTCCTCAGACTGACGGAATGATCTGTTTTTACTCTAACATTGGTTGTTCTGAATCCAAAGTAATTTTCAAGTGACGAAAAAACAAAAACAACCACTAAAACCCAAAAAAAAGCCTTTAAAAGGAGCAAACGTTCGCACCTCGTGTATTTCATTCAGTCTCAGTCAGAACTCTCACAGAACGAGAAAAACAAACGCAGACGATAAGGGATGCTCAGAAGCTTGCGCAGAACGTTTTTCCGCCCTGAAAGACCAACATTGACGTCACGTAGTCTCCAGTCTATCACGCGGCCATTTCAGAAACGTTTTCGTGAAGTCTTCGGAAATGCTCGGATTTTGATCTTTTATCTTTCTATAAAGGCTTGGGAAGAAAAATCTTTACCCAAATCTCACTTAGGATGGTTCTTTTTAGTGTTTGATGATGGTAAAGCGGCAATAGAAAATATTTCAATTTTTTGGTTCATTTGACCTTTAAAATAACTAAAAAACCTGCCAAACCCGATAAATAAAACTAGAACATGACAAATAAGTTAAAACCGTTACCGGCCAAGACTAGGTGAGTCTATTGCAAAGCTTCCATCGAATTTTATCCATGAAATAAGGACAAAAGGCTATGACGTCATCGGCAGTACCCCGCTGAGGACCTGTAGATACTAGTGAAGCCATGTTGACATTCATTCAGCTAAAAAATTAAAAACTTATCGCACCAGACTGAGCAATTCGTTTTTGGCGACCACCTTGCTTACTTAGAAACTGTTCGTTGTTTTTGTTGCAGATTAAGCGGAGAGATGTTGAATCACATCTTAACTCGGCCATGAGACATCATCTTGACATGGCTTGTGCGCAATGGAGTACAACGCAAACTCATTTAAGTTGGGCGCATGGTCAGATAAATGACCTACAGGCCAAGTTACAAGACCTCGAGGGGAGGGTCAATTTTCTGGAGTACAGTGACTAGGCGGTACCCGGCACGAGGATAAAAGTTACAGCTATCTTTAGAGCTAGCTGGGCGTAGAACATTTGTTTTGCTTTTATTTGGTCATCTTTAGGGCTTAACGAACGAGGAATATTATGTGTAGTATTAGGAAATTTATATCTCATTGAGTAAATTGATTTCTTAACTTAATTTCTCACTTCGTACCGCAGGAAGCTCTCACAAATAATGGGATTGAAGATCGGTTGATATTGGAAATCCACAGGCATTTTTTTAAAGTTTGTGATAGGCATGCTCCTCCTCAGAAGAGACGCACGGCCGCTTTCAAAAGTCGTTAATTTTGTGCTTAAAATGTTGATACACCTTCTTGAGGGATCCCCCCAAGTACTTCCAGTCCAACCCTCGTGACTTAGCTGTTTGTTAAGAAAACTATAAACTTCGTGAATTAATAACATCAGAGGCGCTAAGAAATCATACTACACAACCCACGTAACATTCACAGGTGTCTACAAGTCGTAGAACGTAACAGGAAATATTGAGGGTCAAGGTAATTAGACTTAACCTTAAAAACAATGCTGTGTTTAACCAGGTATTTACTAGCTCAATTAACCGTAGATAAGGATTTATAGTACCATGACTGTCCAGAGGCATCCAATGACGGTTTCCTCCTTTAACGCTTTTTAGGCTATCCAGAGTACTTTTAGATCTCGAGAAATACATTTTAAGCGGCGCTATAAAATTTGTACCTGTTCGGACAGCCTAGGGCAATTTGAGCCTCCCTAAACTCATAAGGGTATCATTATTATTTTGTAGAACATTTTAGACGTTATTCAAGTTTCAGAAGGTGAGAGTTTGTCTGATTTCTATTTCCATCACATTTTCGACTCTGAAAATTTTATGTTTCCTTTTCTTTTTTACGAATAACAGCCAAACTTGAGGAGTAAAATGTGAAAAATTCAGCTTCAGTTATTATATAAGCTTCGAAAATCGTGCATGAATGGAACAGCCATGTAGAAAGTTTTAGCCTTCCCCTGGCTATAGAAAATCCTAGGCCATATTCTGCTCGGTCAAACAGATATTTTACAGAAAACAGTCGTTGGGCGCCCTGAATGTCAAATAAACCAACGCTTAATCAACATGAAATTAGTAACCTTAAAATACCTTATTTAACTATTGTGACCACGCTGGAATCACGCATCTTTTAATTTTGTGGACTTCCCAAGCTACACGCAGTGTTTTTGTAACTTTAGGTTTATATATCGTTGAACGGAACGTGTATGTAAAGTCAGATTTGAACGAAGTATATATATATAGTCCATGAGCGTGTGCGGAACTTCTCTTTAACGCAAGTGGGTAATTATGCGAAACCTGGTCCTTCGAGCCGGATCCTGAACGATGATGAGTGAACTAAAAAAAACAATGAGAAAAAAGGCGAGAGCAGGCCACAAGAGGTACCTGAATCACACCTTGGATGTCGATTACACCACGGAAAGAATTGAAGCGATGGAGTACTTCAAAGAGTAGAACGAAGCGCTACGAAAACAGTTAGGAAAAGTCACAAGCCTGAGCGACGAAATCTTCGCTGACTGATGGATGCAGATGACAAATTGGCTTGCGACGATGTGACCGCAGAGTTGCTCGATGCTAGCAAACTAGAGTTTGAAGTAGAGCTGCGAGTTTCTAACATCAAGAAGATTTTAAGGTGTTTTGATACAGTTTTTCGGAGAGCATATACCCTCTATTTTTCAATCCCCTAAAATCTGATTTTATCATCGTACCGTCCAGTCGCCATAAAAATTTCACCACTAGCTGACCTTAGATTAAGGTTTGTTAAAATGCAGTTTTCAATCGGTATTACGACGAAAATGATGAAGAAACTTTGAAGTCAGTTAAATACGTATTTTGCGACATCTGAATCTGCCATTGAAAATCCAACATCAGTAACTTAAAGCGTGGTGTTTGGCAAATAACGTCTGTGGGAATAAAAAGAAATGTATGTTTGAATTCAAATAAAACCCAAATAAATTTCAAACCCTATATTTTCAATAGCCGTGATGAATGAACGAATAAGCAAATTCCAAATAACTAAAATTAATCTAAAGTATCATGACAATGTTGCTTAATGTCATATTTCCATGCCCAGGAAATTTTGGCGCATTTTCTTTAATGCGATCTTGGAAACTAAATTACTTTCTAAACACCATTCTAAGTGTAACTTTGTGCAAAATAGTGACATTTAACGCTTTTTCATATATCTCAGGAACGGCTTGATAAACCTAATGACTTATAGTCCAGTCAAATTGTGGTTTAGTATCAAACTAATTGCAACACAATTTTTTTCAACGCCATTTAATTGTTGAATGGCTGTTTAACAACATACTAAAAATCCGCCAAAATCGGTTCGGTGAAACATGAGAAAAATTGGCAATAAAGATTTTCAACTCTCACCACAGGAAGCCCAATTACAGGAAGATCAGGAAGATCACAAATTCTGACGAAAAATCTGATAATTGTGTTTTATTTTCTCAAGAATTTTTGATACAACATCGCTGGTGTATTTTGGGTAGTTTTGTTTTAAAAAACGCCGACTTAATGTGTGAGAAACACCAGGGTAAGTGTTTCGTCCTGACGGCTCTGCACAGGTTACCCAGCCACTTGTCTGTCTTCATATTCTGTTTTCCAAGCTTTAATTGTTTTTTCTATGACGGTATTTCAAAGAGAAATTATTAGTCCATGGTTAAAAACAATAATTGATTTTTTTTTGCGCAATATCAAAAATGCAGTAAGTATTTTAGCAGTTTTACAGGCTGGTAATTTTTTATATGTGCAGCATGGATTCAAATTTAGTAGATGACTGATGGTGAACAGTTTGATTTGATATTTTGGTCACGTTCGGTCAACTACTAAAATTGCATCCATGCTCTTGGATAACGTGCGACTAAATGTGTGCAACGGACGATAGCTTAGTATCAGTACAAACTATTTCACACCTATTCCCGTTTTCTGTACGTAATCGAGTTTTGTGAAGTAGTTATGTTCAAACCTTGGACACAATACGTGTGATCGAAAACAGGGGATCTTTTTTTTTTTCTCGCGACATGCGCAACTTCCTTCAGGATTATGACTCCGTGCTTTACAATGTGAGTGATTAGATATTCTGCTAAGGACTCCGTCTATTTTGTTCTTGCTAGATCTTAACGCTCTCAGTGCCGTAGCCAGACCAAACGGCCAACCGAGGCCGGCGGGAGTTGCTAGGGGGGTTCGAGGGCATGCCCCCCCCCCCCCCCCCCCCGAGAAATTTTGAACTTTAGTCTCTCGGAAATGCGATTTGCAGCGTTTTCTGGGCCTTTCGGTAACTTTTTTTCGAGTTAATTTAAGTGGAATTTAAAAAGCAATAATCAGAAACAAGCTACATAATCTGGGTGACCGTTAACCTCGCCAATGGTTTTGATCAGTATTTGTTCAAAAAAAATTTGAGTTAACGTACGTAGCCCCTTGAGATCGATGATATGGTAATTTTTTCATAGTATATTGACTGAATTGCTGAATTCTTTGTAATATCATGATGCGTTAAAAATATCCGATGATCGCTTATGTAAAATAAAAATGATCGGCGAAATTCGTCAAAATTTTACCGAGGCGAGTGCCTCGGTGGGCCTCATACTAGCTACGGCGCCGGCTCTGCGTTTTTCATTACACCTGGCCAAATCTGTTGTAAGGGAAATCCAGAAAACTCAGGGCAGTGTGATTGTTCCAGTTTTATCTTCTTGTCGTAACGAGTCTCAGATTTAGTTTAGTGTATCTGTATGTTTAATTTGTATTCATTTCTGCGGCAGCCCTTCATTTCTTGGTAAGATGAATAAGTAGAGTAATCGCTCTGTTGTCTCGAGGCGTTTATATTCCCTCCTTACATTTCTTTTGTGAGAACAACCCTGAACCTTGACCAATTTTTTTTTTCGTCCATTGGCAAATGAAGTCTGAAGACCTCTTTTTCTATAACGATCATGGGATCCTATACGTCTGAAAATAATTGCAGCGGTGAATGAAGGAGCGAAAGTACTGGACATATGTACGACATTAATGGGCTTGCCTGACTTAGCTTCTGATGGCTCATCTCTTTTTGCGGAGCCTATCTTTCTCTTCGGATGAGCGTTGTGTAACTCTTCAACTTACTACGTGTTAACCTTTTCACTGATCGACACTGAGTTGCGTAAATTATGCTCTGCGTGGGGAATTTCCATGTCTCAGGGGCACCCAACGAGGATATAGTTCAAAACCACTCAACATGGCATTGTTGAACGTATTTTAGTATTTAATATAATATATAATATTTAGATATAGGCATATTTTTATCCCCTAAAAACTTTTCATCTGTTCGGATTTCCTAGCTGAAAGTCTAGTGATCCGAAAATCATAGGGATCAAAACTTACCTTTTCGAAAATTTCAGCCAGGAAAAGGCTCCCGAAAATTCTAGGTGGCCTTTTTTGGGGTAAATATTCGTTTAAAATGGTTAATTATACCATTTTGTAGATGTTCGAAAATCCTAGGAGAGGCAGGCAAGCAAGAAATTTTGCAACAAATGTCCCGAAAATTCTAGTTCTCAAATCGTCTTCCGAACAGATATTTTCCCGAAAATTGCCGTTGGGTGCCCCTGATCTCTCCATAGACTCTTGCAATATATTTTTACATACGCATTGTTTTAGCTACCCAGAGTTTTAACCTGCCTCAGTCGCCTCCCTATTTTACTATTTCGTTTTCTTGAAACAAACGTTTGCTGGAACCAAAGTTCTTATGTGATGAATGTTCCGCTAACCTTTATTATTTTTTGCGAAGGTAACAACACTTTTCTTTAAATGAAAACGCATTCCCCTCCTATCAAATTCATAGGCATTGGAGCTTATCCGCTCAAAAACTCCGCATTGTTGTGCATCGTAAAGAATTAGTAAAACTATCCTCCCCTCCTCTCCAATTCACTTTTAACAAGAGAACGAATAGCTTTAAAAAAGTGAAACTTGTATATATTTGAGGATGTCGGTACGAAAATTAATGTATAGGTCGCCGTAAAAGCCAAAGCATTACCTTGCTGGATATTTGAACGTACCGAACGAAAACTGCAGTCTTTTGACAACAAGAAAAAGACCAAAAGCAAAATGAGCCCGAAAATCCTCCCAGAAAAGAACAAGGAAAGGAAAAATAGAAAGAGTGAGGAGAAAGAGAAAAAAAAGTAATGGCTGCACTATTAGGTGTTATGTTGACTTCTTTGGAGATAGTTTTTGAAATAGAAAACTTTTTGATGGGAGAGCTCTGTTTTGGCTGTAACCTTCTTAAAAATCCAACTAGATATATATTTTTCTTACTCTTGCGGCTAACAGAAATCTGATTAAAAAAAGGAATATATTTTTAAAGCCAATGATTAAGTAACGGCCTTCATTTTTCAGATTTAAAGCTTTACGACTAAATTTGTTATAGTTTTACAGCCAACAGTTCACTTTCTTACTCTGTAAGCCTCCTGTTATTTGGGGGTTCCTTGAGTGGAGCATGGCTTTCCTGTGCAAAAGCCAACCGTGTTTAATATTTATCTTTTTTGAAAAAATAAACACTTCGTTTTATCACCGAAAACTAGGTAGCAGTTATTCTTTCTTCTTTCACTTTTCCATAAAAGTAACTAACACATTTTATGCATTTTTTGTTGTAAAGTATAATTTCAAATAACGTGGGTGCCCTGTGTTTAAAGCTCAAAATGTTTAACGCTTAATTTTGACATGTCCCACCGATCGGATTTTGGCGGATTTTTAGTATGTTGCTAGATAGGCCACCCTTACTTAAATGGCGTTGAAAACAATTCTGTTGCAATTAGTTTGATGTTGAGCCTCGAAAATGCCTAGAGCGACTGGACTATTAATCTGATCAGGATGTGCATAATGTTATGAAGTAGTTGCTTTTACTGTTGTTTTAAGTATTGATATTTTAAAAACGTATCTCATGAATAGGGTACCCGAATGATTATAAGGAATTTCAATGTATAGCCCTCACAGTTAGCCGTTGCTGTATCAGGAGTACTATCCCCTAGTTGAAGGATTTGTTAAACTTAAATTTGGTTCTTTGAAGTAGGCATGTTCAGGAATTATAGCTGACCATGAGTTTTACCTTCACTGAAGATCCTGTTTTGTATGCTTAGTCGTACCAAGCAGTTTTACCACTAGAATTCAATAGGCCATTTGCACTAAGACGTGACGTGACATTGTTTTTATGAAAATGAAAGTGATATGATTTTGCCTTTGAAAAACGAGTATGGGGTCATATCTTAAACAAAATAATGGTGATTTGGTTTTTCAAACCCGCACCATTTTCTTAAAATTAAGTAAGTTCGTAGTTGGTCACATGACCAAAATGTGATTTTTAAAATTATGAATTACCTCTTTCTGAACACAAATTTTCACTTAAACTTCAAGGAAAATGTTGAAAAGATGATGTGGTAACGTTTACAGTACATATGAGCGTAACTATCAAACGTTTAACAAGATCTAAGCAAAACGTAGTTTTGGCCGCCATGTTAGTGGAGGGCAAGAGTATGCCCTCCAACATGGCGGCCAATACAAATCATACGACTTTGTTGAAAGATCAAAGTGCCATAAAATATCTCCCTTACATGCGTTTCCTCTCAAATTTCGGGTGTAAGATAATTTTTATGTGCTCTGTCACGTTTTGGCATCAGCAAGATTCCAGCTCATTGTTTAAAGGGAGCATTGGTCACGTGACCTCTTAATGCCAGCGGCCTAAGGTTCTTTGACACTTATAAATTACGACAGTGTAGACTGCTCTATTCTCCACAAGTTAAGCGACAGGATATGCAAGGGAAAGTTCTTATGGTCAGTTGACCCAAACACGTCTACATTTTGGTTATTTAATTTGCTGGTGATAGGCTTGCTAGTAGTAGGATGTTTGTAGCTGTAGCAGATAACATTTGGAAGCTGAGATGAATAAAGTTCTGTAGAAGAACAGTCTTGGTACCACTCGTTAATTGGCTAAACGAGCATTCATGTTCTTTAATTATTACCCCCAACATGCTTTTTAGAGAACCTGGGCACTGATCAGCGGTACCCTTATCAAGCCAATGCGGTGAAAAATTTCAAACTTGCAACTCCCTCAAATTCCAAGCCGAACCTACCCTACTAAGAGGCCAAAAAATTGTGTTGTGATAATCACCATGCATTTTGACGTTATGCTGATTTTTTTTTTTTTTCAAATTAATGCGCACTACATGTCCCCATGATTAAAACATTTCAGTGTCATCATTTGTAGAGCTGCATTCTTTCTTTTGCGTTTTCAAAAATGCCTGCCGTAGAAAAGTCTCTGGAAGGGAAAAGGAAGTTACGACAGAAATTATTGCTCTAGAAAGCCATGACTGCAGGAATGCGACAACCGTTAAAAACAGCAATGAGGCCGTGACGGTTGGAACCAGAACGCAAAAGTTCGAATACGGACGAATGTCTCGAAAGTCGATTTCCTTCAGAATCATTTAGCCACCTGTGCCCAGTTGTTCGAACGCCGGTTAGAGCTAACCCAGGGTTAAATTTTAACCCGGGTTTCTTTTTCTTTTTATCAAAAGCACTCTCTCCGGATAATTTTCTCTATTCTTTTTAGAGTATCCAATCATCAAATTGTAGGCAAAGAGAATTAAACTAAATTTGCTTTTTAAGCTCTCATATCTGAGTTCAAATTTGACACAAACCCTTGGTTATCTTAACCCAGCTTCGAGCAACCCGACCCTGGAGAATAACAATTATTATTCATTCAATTATTTTTCATTCAAAATATTTCGCCGTTTCTGATTGGTTTCAATCTCCCGGCTAATTCTTCATAACGAACTGGCGATTTGATGGTATATTTGATTCAAAACGAGGCTGCTTGGGCAAAAGAAAAATGGCGTTCACTGTCGTTCGAAGACCAAATAGCTGGACTTCTGACTTAAACTGACTGGAAGAAATGCAACAACACGCAAAACATGTACATATTGCTCGATGGATGTTATCTAAAACATCTGTTTATATCCTGAAACCGTACCAAGAAATAGGCTTAAGTTTGGAAGAAAGTCACGTTCACGCAAAAGTTATGACACAATTAGGCTTCACGGGGAAAACTTAATTATGAGAACCCGCACTACTTCAACCCTTAATATTTCAGGCAGATGGTGTACGTAGTCAGAGTAGAACCTGCTGACGATACTCACCAGAAATTAACTTTGTTCAGCCCTCTTTGTTATTACAGTACTAGCATAGGATGAATATGTAACTTACCGGTATATACACCACACAAGTGATGAATAGCTCTGATTGGCTAGCTAGGAGGTCTTTCAAGTGGAGCCGAGTACTTTTCAATTCCGAGCAGCCGAAAAGAAACAAAAAGATCTTTAAGTCTTTAAAGTTCTGGTCCGAGTTGTTCAAAACTGAGCTGGATAGCGCTATCCACTGGATAAATCACTTTCCAACGGATAAGTATTAGGGAAACCAATTACGCTATCCAGCAGTGGACAGCGATTTATCCGGTGGATAGCGTTATCCACCTTTTGAACAACTTGGGCCTGAACCCCACAGTTTTTGTTGAGTAGAGTGTCGGATCCCCCAAAAAAGGGTCCTAATATTGACGATCGTCAATATTTGAAGTCTTTCGTTTCGTTCAGCACATCGTTGGAGTTCATTTGATCGCCTGCGTAATTATGTCACTAAATGCAAACTCAATACGAGAATTTTACGAAAGTAAAGTGAATTTTTTGGTCCGCTAGATAGAGTGACATACACTAACACAATTATTCACCTCAGTGTCGGTGAAAGTGGTGAATATTTGCCATGCAACTTGCTGTTTCCAACGTGTCTTTTTTAAGGAAGACATTTCAAGAGCACTGCAGGTTTTTCCTAGGATAGTCAGCTTGTCTTCAGTTACCGGCTCCTTTCTGAGTGTCGAGTCAGAATATACATGTATATATTGAAATAGTGTGATACAACAAAATAGCCTTTATTTAAATATCAAGTACACACTCGTGCGTGTACCAGCGTTTGCTAGACCTTGAATGAAAAAATATAAATATGAATATAATAGAAACAATATAAGCTTTTCTTAAAAAGAAATAACATTTTTTTAATTACAGGTTAGCCTCCCATTCAGTAAGGCCAAACTAAATCAATCGCCAGCTCATTGGACAGCTAACTAAAATGGGGTAATTCTATTGCCAAATAATTGGGTTAAACAATTTATCTCTCCATCGTCAGGGGAGTTTGTGGCTGTTAGTAGATGACGTTGCAGGTTCAAGCTCAAACTTGGGAGGTATTGCCCTTAAAAAATACTAGTGGAGCCGATTCACTGGCCCTACGCAACTCTTTTTTTTTTCGCAACCTACACGTGTCATTTAGCAACTTTTGGATAATTACTTATATCTCTACCAGAACATTTTCAAAGTTGGTCAGTGTTCTCGCCTTATATTAAGCCCGCCCAAAACAAAAATATTTTGAATGAATCATGATCGTAGAAAGCGTTAACTGTAGCAATGACTGTATGTACACCCACCATAACAAACAGAGCCCTAATGGAGGGGGACTTGTTCAAAACAGAGTCTATGGAGTTCAGACTTTTCAGAGCACCTTTGACTCTCCAGTGGTCCGGTTTATATAGGCTACGAAAACCAGAATATGATAAATCATACATGAGCCTAGCAGCACTAACATTTCCCATGGCGAGAAAAGCATTACCGAGGAGATGTCGAGTCTCTGCCAAAAGGTGATCCCTAGCGTTCCCTTTGTCCATTCTCAGGAGAGTCTCAAGGGCTTTCATGTGTAGGTGCACTGCCTGTTGGGGCTGTCTCAGCGCACAATAAGCTGCACCTAGACTGTTCAATGTCGTTGGAACAGAGGTGTGATCATCACCCCAGGTTTGCTTAAAAATGTCCAGCGCTCTTTGAAGAACCTTTGTGGCTTTCCGTGCTTCGCCAATGCGGGTATACACCACACCTAGGTCATTCAGGGCCTCGCCTACTATAAAATGATTTGCGTTAAAAACTTTTTTCTTGACACCTAGTGAGCGTTCTAAAAGTTCCTGAGCTTTTTGCAAATTTCCCTTGTCCCTGTACATAAATCCCAGAAAATTCAACGCCTCGGCCACATGAGGATGGTTAGATCCATGGAATTCCTGGAGTATTTCCAATCCGAGTTCTGAATAATATATCGCCGTGTAAAACTCTCCTAGCTTGTAATAAATCGTTCCCATTGTGTTGAGGACCCTGCCTACAGAAGCATGTCGTGGGCCATATGTTTGCTGCAATATTGCCAGTGACTGATTATATAGTTGCAGAGCCTCACTATGCTTCCCTTGACGACTATAGACTACTGCCAAGTTGAGAAGAGACCCTGCGATGTAGGGATGACTCGGGCTCAGTAATTTTTGCAGTAATTTCAATGAGCCCTCGTGGTATGCTTGTGCAAGGCTTAAATTAGCGAGATATCGATATATAACACCAAGTTTTTGAAAAGTTGTAGCTCTTTCAAGGACAGATTCCTTTTGCTCTATTTGGCCTTCACTTGCGTTGTCTTTCACGAGGTTGTAATTTTGCCCCCCACTTTTACGATTAACATCCAATGCAAGTTCATGAAGATCTTTTGACTTGTAGGGATAGCCTAACGTTCGATACATAGACCCTAGAAGGTTTAATGTAACTGAGGTACCTCTACTTTTAGCTGTATTGGGCACCAATTTTAGTACCCCAGTGGAAGTTGTATTTATTGCCCTCATGAGATCTTCATTTTTTGAACTTGTTGCTCCGCTGTGTAAACACACTACCAGGAGCACTATTTGCAAATCATACCGGTCACCTCTGATTGCCTGCAAGTTTGTCAAATTTACAACTTCGTTGAGTCTGAACACGTTTGTTGCTGGTTTTATTATGGCAGGCCCGGAGAATCCTGAACTGTGCGAGACAAATCGTAGAAACGTATCTGTAAAACGGGTTGGCATGATATCGGCTACTTGTAGGTGTTCCCTCGTAGAAAAGACACACATCGAGGTCAAAATTTCTAGACATTGAGAACCAAAAGAACTGTTAGGGTCTGTCAAGGAAGTGTTGTACACATTTGAGATGGCTGCGTTCAGTTGGTGTTCAAAAGATAAGGCGAGCCTTGAGAAAATACCCAGTAGTAAGACACGGCTTTCGGGATTGCTTGGAGGGGCAGCAGCAGTCAGATTACAACATGGCGAGTTAAGGCAGTCTTGGTTTTTGCTACTTACCTTGCAGACCTGTCGAAAAGCTTCACGAATCACCTGATGGCTAGAGAGGGTTTGCTTTCCTTCTTTGCCTGCCACCTTAAAAAGCACGTTTCTTAGAGAGTTCCGAATTTGAGCTTCTGTGAAGTGCTGATGAGAATTCTTTTTCAAAAAATCCAACACATATGCCAAACTGAGTGGGGAGGTGTCGGTGTAACCAATACAAGCAAGATCTCGAATCACGGGGTCATTTTGCGCGCTGAGATTCACAGCTTTGAGAACTGCCGCGTACATTGGAATTGAATATTTCGAAGCGTCACTTTCTCGCCACTCAATTTCTTCTTCCATTCCAAGAGAAGGAATATCTCTTTTAAACTCAGATATGTAATCCAGATATCCATAGTCTGCACGCTTTGGTGGACCTTCGCGTACACTTTCAATGTAGATAGCTGCTGTTGATAGTGCTAGAGGCTGGTGTCCAAGAATGTATGAAAGTTCATTGGCATGGTTTTCGCTATCCTCTTCCAGCCCGGTTATCGATTCAAGTAATTTGACCGAGTCAGTTGGTATCATGCCTTCATAAAGATCCTGTACATACACGTAATCGCTCAGCCTTTCTAAAGACACACGTTTTTGTACAGTAATGATGACAACAAATGTGGCGAAATGACTACTTCCGGGTTCGAGGTTGAGGTTGCTAAATAACAATTTCAAATCTTGTACGTTGTCAAAAATCAAAACAGGCTGGCTGTTTCTCTCCTCTAGTAGTTCTTTGAGTTTGATAAAAAGGATAGAGAGTTTGATGTTGGTTTTTTGTACACCTTCGTTTGAAAACAAGTCAGCGAATTTGAAATTTAACTCTTCTTTTAGTTGCTTAATGCCATCCGCCTTTTTTCCGGAATGACTACAAAGAGCTAAAACCGCATCTGTCAGACTTGACAAAAGAGAAGTAACGCTAGCTGCATCAATGGTAATAACGTCCACCGGTCTTTTGTTTTGCTTCATTGATTCGAACAAACGACGTCCAACTTGTCTAGCAAGCTCAGATTTACCCGAGCCTGGTCCGCCGATCAAGTACACATGAACTTGTTTTCCATCATGATCTTTAGACAATCTCTTTATTTCTCGCGTCACGTTGAAAACTTCTTCCAGGCGCCATATCCAGCGATGTCTTGGAGGCCATGAAACCTCGTTGTAATAAATGCGCGACAACTCAGCCGGAAACAGAAACTGCCAAAGTTGAGTTGCTGGCGCTACGATCGTGCCAGCCAAAGATAATACAAATACCACTAATGTCAGTGCAACAATGAGGGAAACGGTATTTGGGTATTTGCTCCTGATTGGCTCCAAGACAATTGTCAGCCACGGACGATATCTTTCAGCTAACCTCCAAAGTAAAGAAGATAATTGTGTTTTCCAATTATCCGGTTGTTGTGCTGCCGTTGTACTGTCGTTTGACTTTGAGCTTGACGGCCTTGATGTTACTTTCCTTTTCTTAGCTCGGGTAGGGCCTTGAATTCCAAGAGGTAAAATTGCCCTCCCTGTGGAACGAGTGTTCGGAGTTGCTTGGCTTCGTGTTGAAGGCATCTTTAACCTGGGCCTTCATCGCTTCATTCTGTATTAACGCAACTGATATTTACCCGGAAGTGAACCGATGTTATTTCATGAAACGACACGGCATAACCAAAGTTAAAAGACCAAAAAAGTGGTCATTAAATTGCCCATTAATCGTTTTTTAGAAAAAAAAAACTTACGAATATCAAGGAACTTTGTCAGGATTCGTCGCCTGACATATTTGAAACCACAATCCTTTTGTCCCGCGCTCCTTTCAGCATAAAAATTCCCATGACCCCTTGCGCCGCGCCTGGATAAGGGGAAAGGAACACGGAAAATTTTATTTTCTTTAACGACATTAAATAGACCTTGTCACGGTTTTCGACGCCATCTTGACGAGTAGGCAAACGCGTGAGAAATTACAGTGTTTGTATGAGAATCTAATGTCGAATAATTTCGGTAGAACGACTGTTCTGAAAAAAATATGAATTGTAAACTAAATTGAATTGAATTGAATTGATTGTTTTGTTTGCTTTGTTTAGGGATCGGAACACCAATGTGACCTGACTGTGATCATGTAAAAATGCTCTATTGAAAAAAGAAAAAAAAAAAACAGGCAAAACAAAACAAAACAAAAATAAAATTGGGACTTCAGCTGGATTTCCACACGTATTCCTGTGAACAAAAAAATTGCACCTACTCCAACTATTGGAAATTAAAAAGAACATATCATTTTGAGAATGATGTTCATACACAGGCACAGGCACAGGCCAGTGGTGAATCCAGGGGAGGGGCCCAGTGGGCCCAGCCCCCCTTTTAATTTTAGACTAAACTGAGGCAAAAGAGCCAAAAAAAACTTTTTGGGAGACTGCGCCCCTCCCTTATCTAAGGGAGGGGGGCCTGGGCCTCCCCCTTATCTCAAGGTCTGGATCCGGCACTGCAGGCATCTGGTTTCTAGTCCAGAAGCTCTACCACTGAGCTACAGGAGACTTGTGGCAGGTAGGGAAATTAAACTAGGTACTGTATGTGATCACCATGAACATGTTATCAGAAAAGCTTTCAAAGACTGTCATCCTTAACAACCCTGCATTTACCAAATGTTGATTCAAGACTGCGGCTTACATGCATATGTTGTAATTCAATTTTATCCTTGGAAATACGAGTTTAAAAATTTGTTACCATACATTACCATACCCCAAAACAAAGAGAGACAAAATTTAAACCAAGCATAAAATTGAACCCCAACATATATATTCGGGGATCAGGAAAGTGTAGAGGAATTTTTATCAGCGACTACAGTGTACATTTGCAACAAAGCCGCAGGTAAATATCATCTTTATTTGAGCAAAACTGCTGATTTAGTGCTGGTAAAAAAACATTTACTTACAGAGCTTACAAAGAATAAGAAGAGAACAATATAGACTGAAGATGCTTAAAATTAAATAATTATGAGATATTCAGACATGCATCTTATGTTACTGACAGATCATTTCAGGAAATGAGAGAATTACATGTATTTTAAAAAATACTGCACTACTTTAATCCCCAGTTTATCAGTAATCTTGACCACTATAAAAATGTTTCTTTTTAGTGTCTTCAGATTATTATTGTAAAGACAAATAGCTTTAACTGTACAAAAACTGTGATGTTTGAAGCTACACTCTTTGCTCTGTAGACATCCCAACGACATGGTACCCACATAAGCTGATTGTGTAACTTACTGTATGGTATCCTTAAAATAATAGTTGTAATTTTGTGTTTGAATAATAAATTTATTATGAGTACATGTAGCTGGTTAGGCATACAAACAGCTTGTGTGAGCTCCCTGCACCTAAAACAAGATTAGCTGGTGGGCTTTGATTTATAGGTGGATAAAAATCCATTTTTTTTATCAGTTTCTTAATTCACCTTATCAAAGTTATGATAAACACTGACAAAGGTAAGGAAAAAAATTTACACTTTGGATGTTATTGAAAAGCCTGTTTTTAAGTTGAGTTTGGTTTATTAGTTAGTACAATTGGCCAGTGTGATAATTAATAATCACACTTCAGAAAAATCAGCAGCTCCCTGTTTAGTTTCTTCTGAACGTTGTTGCTGTGGCTGACGTTTCATCTCCCTTTCATTGACCTTCGACTGAATGAACACCTGAAAAAAGGAAATCATTACTTTAAACCAGCTTCTTATTAACATGGACCTACATTGTATTTGTAACATAATTTTCACACACATAAACACAATGTGCCAGAGACCAATATACACTTTATACAGTAAGTAACACTATGGAGAATCCTTGTTAATTCTGCCTCATTGAAAAAAAGTATGCTTGTTATTGACTAATGAAGCTAAAATCTCTGAATATTGAAGGAGCATAACAATTTCAGTTATTTCTGAACATTTGAGCCTGATATACCAAATCATTTCAGGGAAATTCTCTTTCAAAAACCCCAAGAATAGTTCATTAAAATTTTGCCACATAGCAATCTTGCAGTGCTTGATTGCCCATATTTCCTTTGTTATTGACTGCAAAGAGCTGAAAATTGCACCAACTTCTTAAATTAACCAGTTCTTTCAACATTTGAGCCTAATAACTGTACATGCGGTGAAGTCTTCTATGGGTTGACTTTGTATGCTAATGACCTCTGCAAGGATTCGCCTAATACATATAAGAGAAATGAGAGATGACTTATTTCTCATTTGAAAGTTTGTTATAATTATAATACTTTGTTATAATTATATATAATACTTCTACCCAAACAACATGTACATGTATCATACCTTTGATCCATCAATGAAGTGACTTGGCTCATTGAGTGCTTTTTCTGCAGACGCAGGAGTATCAAATTCAACAAAGCCATACTTTTTTGATCTTCCAGACTTATAGTCCTGTCAATGATTACAGAAATAATAACAATGAAGTAGTGATTAAAAATTGAAGATGGACTGTTACTTTTTTGTGTATGGTCTTACTTCAAAGGACACAGCTGTGTTCTAAGAAAAACAGTTAAGTTATCAGTCCAATTATTCTTCTGAACCGTGAAAATTCAGGTGTGCAGCATTATAAGATGTGCAAATGTTTACAATAGCTTATAAAATGGTTGACAAAATATGGCAAAAGTTACTCACAGGAGTCATGGCCATACATTATGCCAATTCTCCTGGATACGGCACTGATCTCCTACTCTCCTGAACAGACGGGTCACCAAATCTCCCAGATAAAATGGACTTTTGAGCTTTTCTGTGCTTTAGTTGGAAATTTCGCCCATTTTTTTTGTTTTAGTTTCTGGGCCATTTTTGCACCTAAAACACTGACCAAAAGACCCCCACCATCTATGCAGGCTATCTTTTTCACGAAAGGGGAACTTTTTGAAGCGATGTTCTTGATCAGCTTTGTATTGCAACGGCGGATCCAGGATTTTTTTAGGAGGGGGTGCACTCATCTCTTGCTCTACTTCAACACCAATAAACCACAGTTTTTTTTTTGCAGAATACCAGTTGTATTAGAAAACTGCAGGTCATCTCAGGGAGGGGGGGGGGGGTGCGTACCCCCTGCACCCTCCTCCTAGATCCGCCCCTGTATTGAACACCCTTCAGTTCCCCTTATATTATTTTGTCAAGCAATAATGTTACATTTTAAAGTTCTCCAGACCTTAAACAGTATCTTTTTTTCAAAAATGACAGTCAGCATACATGTACATGTATATCCTCGCAGGTCTGCACTAACCCCAACATTTATTTGTTACCAAAGTCTTTGTAAAAAACACTACGGAATTGGGCCTATTGATTCGTGTCAATAGTGAATGCAAATTTTTCTGTAAATCAAATGTCTCCTATTATTTGTAGGTGGAAATTGGTGAAACATCTTGATTGTTTTGGAGACAATAAAAGAACAAAAGATTACCAGAATGATCATCAAGTTATTTCCATGTTGCTGGTGAAGCAGCAAAAAATTATGCTGAAAATATTATTAGTAAGAATGCCACTATTTTGAGCAGTGGTAAGAATAATGGGAACGCGCCTGTATCTATCTTCATTAATTGAGTTTACAGCATTTTTCACTATGGAATTCCAGAAAAACAAACGAGAAGTCGAACGGTTTGAATTGCACTCTAAGTTGTTTTCATCAGCATGCAAATTACCTATCCTTTCCATCAAACTGAAATATCCTGGCTTTTGTTGTCTATTTGCTTCACTTACACTTACATGTATATGCAAATTACCCTTTATTCAGAAGATTTTGCTGGAGACAAAAATGACACCTTTGATTTCCCAGATCAGATGCTTGCCTTTTTGGGCACCCTGTTCACTTTAACTATCAAGATTTTTTAAGCTTCACTTCAAAATTTTCATTCCGACATTTTAAAGCAGGGAAGTTATCATGATGGTTAATATTTAATATTAAAATTATCATTTGTCTTTAGGGAATACCCAAATAATTGCAACAAGCTCTACTACGAACATACTTACAAAGACAACTCTGGAAGATGTAACAACGCCAAACTTCTGAAAGTATTCTCTTAGGGTATCTGTCAACATTAATCATTAGTAAACAAATTAAACTAAGGTGAATATTATCATTTAGCAAGGGGTTGGAGGGGGGATTGGCTGGAAATGAGGAGGCAAGGGAAAGCAGCCCTTCTTTTTAGGCGGAATTGTCATGAGAAACATTTTCTGAAGTGGTCCGGCCAAAGAACAGCTCATCAATGGCGGTGGACCGGGTAAAACAGCTTGACGTTAATAAGTCTTGCAAGATCTGTTCAGCCTCACCTAAGATACCTTCCATATGGAAGTGGGGTAGTGAGGACAGTGAAAAGGGGATAAAAGATGACGAAAACATGGAAAGTCCCCATATTTTGATGAGCCACGTGCATATCTCACACCACTGTGGACGGTAGACAATCTGTCGATCACCTCCCCTTGTTTCGCAAGAACTGACTTTGAGACCCTTCACAGCTTCACGAGATTTTTCCGATAACGTATTGCTAGTACTTTTTTATACGACAAGTTAAAATCAGGAATCATACCACGACAGACTGTCCAGGGAAGTTTCGCAACAAAAAGTTGAGCACGACTTGACGCCATCTTGGATTTGACTAGTTCTGAACCAGGAACCTGGAAACTAGTTTTATCGGAAAACCGCTGAGCAGTAGTTGGACTGTGCCCTCTTGCGTGGGCTCACCGGAACCGCGGGGAGATTGAATTTCATCGTGCTTCAACATGACGGTCCTTGGAGGAGCTAGGTAAGAAATTCTGCAGTCTTGATTCTTTGGATAGCGAATTTATGGGTGTTTGGTATTTTTATAACTTTCTTCCAGTTCTTCGAGTAAATTCAAGTTGGATCGCTTGTTTTTAAAGCGGTTTTGGCGATGCCTTAAAGTGATGTTTCCGACATGGCTAGCCACCAGCTCTCTTCTTTTTGTTGTTTTCCTTGGAGTTTCCTTGGCAGGTAATATATTTAAGCCTCGCAGAAGGCAGGATTGAGATACCTGCGGCTGCAATTGTATCTTAATCTAGTCTACACTTCAAAGAAGCCAAATGCCCGAAATGTATAATAATAATCATTAATAATTTTAATTGGCTTTCCTGGGGGTGACCCCGGCCGGGTACATTTCCAGGGATTTTCAAAAGACTACTAATTCTCGGGGATAAGGGCTATAAACATCTGAATAAACCCCCATTCTCAGGGGCTGGGAGCTCAGAATATAAGTATAGAAGTTATCTGTCAGGTCACAGGCGCAGTAGTGTGCCTAATAGAGCAGGCAGTTGGGGATGCCTTTATTATAGGGGTGCAAGGCAAGTTTGTTGTTTATTTCATCTGCTCTGTGCAGTACACTGGCCAACCAATGTAAAAATACTAAGAATTCGGGAGTAATACTAAGAATACTAATACTGGAATACTGGCTTTCAATCCCACACTGTTTAGCCCAGGGATTTTGCTGTTTGTAAACCAAAAACGTATAATGCCCCTACCACATGGTGGGCCATTTCCCAGAAATGCATAATGATCCACTCGTCCTCCCCATGTCCCTGAGAGCTTGGCAGCCTGCCATACTTGGAACAGCTTCCAGTCAAGGCTAAAATTGCAGCTAGAGTCCTTTTCCTGCAAATTTTTGTAAGGAAACCAGTTCCAGTTCATTTCAGTAAAAAAATCCTGGACAAAATTCCTTGGGACAGTACTGCAGTATTCATATTTTTCTGTCATTTCTCAGTTCCCTCTTAAAACAATGCATCCTTTTCAAAATTTTCTTGCAGTTCTCCCTCCCCCCACCCTGTACATGTACAAAGTTGAAACTCGGAAAAAATTGTTGATACATGCTTCTCAAACTCATTAATTATTCATGATGGCAATGGCCAATAACTGAGGCATATTTGGGTGAACCTTGATACCCAATGAACACTCAAATGAAAATCTTATAGGTTTTGATCTGAGATCAAATATGGTTTTGATCTCAGATCAAACACTTTCATTTTAATGAGCATTTTTCAATAATAAAAATATTAATACATCGTTAGCATTAATTCCAAAAATGACCTGAGTATTATTTGATAAAATAATAATCTTGATAGCGTCGGATACCACAAACTATTCCGTAAAAGGTCTTCGGTGGATATCTCTCCCCCGACTCATCACAAACTTGCCAAGCCAGTAATTCAAGGTTACTACATCCATGTCTTCAATGCTGGTAGAAAGCTGTGCAACCTTGTGTAAATCATAGCCTTTAAAGAGCCCTCCTGGTCTAAAACAGGAGCTTTAACCAACTGAGAAATTTGCCATTCGCCAAAAATTGTTACCACCCATTTGTTCTTATAATTGGTTGGCGAGGGAATAGCTTTTTTGACTAACTCGCATTCTTCATAAACCCTTTTCGGCTCCCTAAATCTTGCCTCTCCATCTTCACTCATGGTCAGACACCAACTACAGTAAACACCTATATTATAAGAACAAATGGATTAAGAAGACCAGGCTGAAATTTGGCCAATAAAGCCCCATTTTTATAAGAACAAGATCAGCCTGAAAATTGTAACATGTTCTTATAAAATGGAAAAAGTGTCATAATTAATGTTTATTCATCAGGCTGATTTTATTGATTGTGTTCATTTGTTAATATAATTAAATTACAGAATAATTATTTATTTTATTTTTCTAAAATATGCTAAATATACGTCTAGCAACATGTTTTGGATAGTATTACTAAATAAAAATTTAAGAACATTTTAAGAACATTTTGAGGCTGATTTGTCATTAAGCACCGATAAATAAGAACTCAATCAGCCTGACCTCCGAAATTGTGTGGTCTTATATGCGGGTGTTTACTGCACGCCAAGACAATTAATCATGCATGTTGACGCAATGTTTCAAATTAGTGTTCTTTCATTTGGGGAGGACAATAGCAAAAAAATGTATCACTGCATATTTTTTTGTTTCGTTTGGGAAAGAAACAATACAGTAAAAGCACTCGGCCGCTTTCATCTGTTTCTTGGTGTTTGGAACCCCTGATGAAACCCGAAGCATGAGTTTTTGATATATTACATCCAATGTTGTTTGTGGGGTGAGGGGAAGGGTTGGACTTGTGTGAATTGGAAAACACCCCAGAAATGCAAAAGTGTCCCAAGACTTTTGCCCATTATCGTCTGAAAATGAGGTGGGAAGAAAAAAGTCAATTTTGAGTGGTTTTCAAGCCTGTAAAAGTGTTTTTTCGGGCTTTGATGAAAGATTGTACACTGTAGTTGAACAAACCTTTTCCCAGCTTTTCGGAGTTTTCTGAACGTATTTGAAGAATTCGATTGAAACGAATGATATACACCAGAAATTGTGGTATCTCATAGCATGTGCTTTATTCCAAAGGATAACATAACTTTAAACAAGACTCTCCGAAAACAGTTAAGGGAAGCCACGAGTTACTAACGTTATGGTGTACACAGTAAGAATTTTGGCAGACCAAAGAGCTAGAGTCGTGGATATATGACAAAGCACAAGGTGCTTTTAATACCTGGTATAGAAGTTACTCAGAGATGTCAACATTACTGAGTCACGAGTACTCAATGTGTGCACCGCGAATGTCAAAAAATCCAGTAGGCATGGAAGAGAAAATAACAACGTTTTCCAAAAGATCCACAGACAGAATGGCCATGAAAAAATATCAAGCGATGTGGATAGCCATCCCTGTCATTTGTACAGCCCAAAAATATGACAGGAGCAAATGCAATTGTGACGTAAGAAAAAAGCGGTTGTTTCATAATATGCATGCCAGACTCATGCCAAAACTAAACAGTTTTTTGCTGACTTCACGAGAATTGTACCAGATCATTTTTTGGTGGAACGTGTTGCTAATATTTATACGTGTTTATTTGCTAAGAAAAGCTACGTTGCATTATATTTGTCACGAACTAAGTAAACAACCAAGTTAGTTTACTTTGAACTGATTTACATAGCACGACAGCACTCACCAACAGTTCTCACTCCAAAACCTTAATAATATGTGCTTTTTCTATAGAATCTTAACATCTCAGGGATAATGAGAGAAAATTTATCCGTAGATACATCTTTTGATGGTTTTATGTACAGCAAAAATGCAATTTTCAGCTCTTTAGTCACAGTACTCACTTTGAAATGGAGAGAAAGAGGAACAAGATAATTTTTCCTTACTGAATCAAGTGAGTACTGTTGTATTCACTTCACAGGATGGCCTTTTTGACGCGCACTATTTCAAATGCAATTATCAATTTGTGGTTGAAATATACCTTAGCCATGTTTCTTTAGTTAATTTGTAGTGAATATTGATAACACACTGTGTTTTTGTGACCAAGTACGGTACGTGATACTCAAAACATTGTGCCAGACCAACTTCTGCTGTACTTGGCTCCAGTTTAGGGGAATGGGCCCAGTACTATGGCTAATGAGGGAATTGCCTTGTAAAAATGTTGAGAAAATAGTTTCAAAGGTCATTATTATTGCATGTGATCACCAACTTGTCTCCAAAATGCCCAAAAAGCATAGGAAAAATGAAGAAAACAGACTTTTTCCCCCAAAACCAGAATTCAGACAATCCTGGACAAAAATCGTTGGGACATAATATTCATATTTTTCTGTTATTTCTCGGTTCCCTCTTTAACATTGCATCCTTCCCGAAATTTTCTTGCAGTTCTCCCTCCCCCCACCCTTATACAAAGTTGAAACTCAGAAAAAATTCTGGATACACGCGTCCCACATTGTTTGTGGGGTGAAGGGAGGGGTATTGGACTTGTGTGAATTGGAAAACAACCTAGAAATGCAAAAGTGTCCCAAGACTTTTGTCCATGATTGTAGTAGGTCTCTATTATTTGCCCACGTTGGGTACACGGGTGTGTTAGAGTGTTTTTGATTACTGTAAAAGTTTGTACATGTACACACATGTACATGAAGTTGTCTATCTGAGAAAACTGGCAGACAACAGCAAATCAGTACAGCTGTGTATGGAATTAATTTTCAGCGCTAAAAAAACTCATAATATTAATGGTTCCAATTTCATACCTACTTTTACACAATAATTTCATACATACTTTTACACAATAGCCCTGTCTACAAGACGCCTGGCTCCGCTCAGTAAAATATCGGGATATAGGGGCCCCTTTCCTGAGTTTTTACTGAAGGGAGCCTTGGGGCATCTCTACACAGGCTTTTACACAAACGTTTTCATCACGACTGGTTTCTTCTTTTGGCTTAAAATTGTTGTTTTTTTAGGTGTGGAAGATCCTTTTTTAAAAGTTTGTCAGTCTTTTGCTGCAATGTTCTGTCACACTGGGCCCAGCTTCTTAGCAGTGTTTGCAGATAGTGATTTTCACGTTTAGTGATTTACAGATCCATATTTCGAAGAATTGATTGCAGCTTAAACTGGAGCTAACTGAATTATGGCCAATTGCACTGTAACTCAGTCAAGAATGCTCTTTAAGCAATGATTTTTAAAGATAATGTGACTCTTTGGGTTGGATTGTGTCATTCGTCCTTTGGTAATTACTTTTGAATTAGCTTAACAGTCTTGTGACTGCCAGTTTGATTGGCATGGTAAATTAAGGCGCGCTGTGCCAGAGGAATTTTCTTGTGGCTTCCCTGCTTGTGTCTTCAGCCTTCAGCTGAAAATGTGTCGGCCTGTAGCCGACAAAGCTCCTCGTTGCACGTGAGAAAAAACCTCTGGTACCCAGGGTATAGTCTTTTGGGTAACAGTTACAAATGTGCCCATGACATGCATAATTTATGTTTTCATTTTTAGAGCAGTTGTTTGTGTACAACACTGGACTGATTCCAAGTCAATTTTATGAAGTGCTTGGAAGCAGAGATAGAACTGGATTTAAACATCTTTTGGTTTATGCATCTCTTCTCATTCTCGGCACTGCTTTGGTGAGTAAGAAAAGGGATATTTGTAGAAATGATAGAAATGTGGTGCTGAATTTAAAGCCTAGAGAATGCATGTGAAAGATGTTTTTTCAGTCAGCAGTGTGGGAAGAAAGTGATGTCTGATAGCCTTGGGATAGTGTATTTTGCTATTAGGCTAAACAATTCTGTTCTTAACTTGCCCGAAGGCCTAATGAAGGTTTTTTGGGGAAGTCAAATTACACAAGAACTGCAGCCAATGCTTATTAAATTTTCTGTTTTTGGGCCAGTTGAAAATACTCTTGGGCTAGTAAACATGCTACCCAAACATTGGCAAACTGTAAAAAACTAAATTTCATTTGTCAGTGATGTAGGCAGCTCAAAAGAAAAAAACTGGGTATACTTCCGATATAGGAGTCAAACCTATGACCTTCTGGTTACCAGTGTTCAGCTCAGCAGGTAAGGGACCTGCAAGATGGCCAGCAAGGCAAAAAATATACACCAGAGGTGCACTTTCCTGCAGGGGATGGGGGGTTAAGTGGAGTGAGGGACATGGCCCTGCACTTGCTGAGAAATTTAGGAGCTAAGCTTTCTGAAACATCATTCCCTCATTTTAAGACTTATTTAACTCAAATACTGTGTAGCCCATTGTTATCTTTTTTGATATCAATATATTAACTCCATCTTTGAATAATGTTCTCTTTCTACAAATGTGTGTCCCATAAAAAGAAAATTAGTATGTTTCCATATATACATTGTATTTAATATACATTTTCCTTGTGAGAATTAAAATTAATTGGATCGCAACTTCCTTTTTTTAAAACCTACTTTTTAAATTTTAGTAAACCCTCAGTTGGTTGTAGGGGGTAAGTGTTGCTTCAGGTGGTAAATTTTACCGGTTACCGCCTGATAAGGAGAGCACTGTGTTACTAGTCCAGATACTCTACCACTAAGCTACAGGAGACTCCAGGGAGCTAAGGACAAACATCCTGCATTCTGCTAGGATTGGAATGTCAATATTAATTTGCTTATGCACAATGATGGGAATGTGACGGTGAATTTTAAGCCTGGTGAATACTTGTTTGAGAAAGTCAGTCAGTGACATTGGCAGCTCGGAAGAAAAAATCAAAGTACTCCCAATAGGAGTCAGACCTATGACTTTGTGGTTACTAAGGAGCTTTAGGATTGACAACGGCTACTTAAGCAAAAACTTCACATTTAAAATGAATTTGTGTTTCTTCAAACTTTGTCACGGTTATTCCAAATTGCTGAAAATGTAAAGTGTAGGCAAATGTCCTGAGTTGATTTCTTGGGGACCGCACTCAAGTTTAGGAAGAGAAAGAAAACTTCATAGTCTCTTGTTTACAGCCTCCATAAAATGTGGAATTAGAGATGTTCACGTCTTAGTTGTGCAGTGAGGGCAAAGAAATGTACAAAAAAGCATGTCGCACGTGCAAAGTTGTTTTTTTCCTCGATAAAACTACTGTTTTTTGGATGTTCTCGTTGCTGTTGCTGTCATCATTGCTAAAGCTCCCTATTAGTCCAGATGATAACCTTTACACTGTAGCTTATAGATAGAGCCTCTGGACTAGTAGCCAGAAGGTCATATACCAGTTTAGACTCAATGCTTTGTAGGGGTATTCATGCAGATTTTTTCTCTCTAGCTGCCTGCCATCATCTGAAAAATTTTTTTCTCAAGAAGTAAAATTGTAGGTTTGGCAAGACTATTGTATTACTTCAGGAATGCATCCTTTGATTTCAGGTTTACTGCTTTAATTATTTTTACAAATATTAGGATGCATTTTTTCATTAACTTTAAGGCCAGTCCCCAAAATTAATGTTATGTACATGTATGTGTTGAACAGTTATTTTATAATTGCAAAATATTTATTATAGGGAAAGAGTGCTGTGAAATATGTCGCTAGGACCCTTTATGTCAAGTGGCGAGAATTGTTGACTATGCGACTACACTCTAGTTATTTTAGAAATTCCGCTTATTACAAGCTGAATGTTCTTCAAGACAGGCTGGATAACATGTGAGTGTGATTATGTAAATGTAAGGGAAACTTAATACGTTGATTTTATCACTCGGGTACAAGCCATCAGGGATTGATAAGGCAAAATAGACAAATGGGCCTATGGCCCCTGACTTTCAAAAGTCGTGGGCCATTTCGTAAAAGTATGGGCCATTGAAGTCATGGGGTGGGCCGGATGATAGGGGATAAAGAAGTGATAGGTACAATTCGTGGTGGCAGCACAGTATACTTTGGTTTGAGTACCTACTTTTTACATTTCATTCCAGTTAGTATTTCTCAGTTACAGTAAAATGTGCATGATATGTAACCCTGGCCACTGTACCTGTCACAGTCCCATAGCTTAAAAAACATTATGTTACTGTAAAAGTCAACTCAAGAACTGAACTGTGGTAACAACTGTTAACAAACGTGGGAAAAACTGTTTACACTGAACTTTTAGTGAGCAAGATTGACTTATTTCAGTGCCGTTCACAAAAAATATAACTTTGATGGGCCATTCCACGATCATGGACACTACATGTGCATGAGTGTGGTTAGAGAAAAATCGTTAGAGCAGATACATAGTAACAAATAACCATTCCCTTTCACTTTGTTTATGACAGATAGGTGCTAGTTGCATGTTAACCCTTTAAGCCCCAATATACACATGCAAATTCTCCAAACTGATCTCTGTACATTTCCTTAAAGAATGAGTTGAGAGAATTTGACAAAAAATCAAAGCATTTCTCTTAGGTGATCATTTTATCAATTCTCATAACCTAGTCTCTTGACAATGTATGGATATCATTGGGAAAAAATTGATGTTGGTCACTATTGGGACTTAAAGGGTGAAGTGAAAACCTCATCAAATTTGCTATTATGCAAAAATTTATATTTAAATAATTTGAGCCGTCATGGATGTTACAACCAATTAGAAATCACGTTCTTAAGTGCAAATGTTAAACATTAAATTCCTGTGAATTCTGCAAGCAAAAACTATAAACAAATTAATGATATCGTGTTTTAGGTAAATAGTGATACTACAATAACAAAGCGATAAATATTAATTTTCTTTTGTAATGTGTGCCTTCTTGGGTGAGGACAAAACATGGACCAGGGGTTCATGGACCCCCTCTTTGGACCGGGTCTATGGACCACTTTCATGGACCGCGTCCATGGACTCCCTGTCATGGACCAGGTCCATGGACAGTTTTTTTTATTTTTATAAGAAGGTTTTGCACCAGGTCAATGGACACTCAAAAACAGAAATAGTGCCAAAAAAAGATTTGACGAGACGCTGTCGACCAATGCTCACGATATCACAAATATTTAGTTGTGCTTACATGATGTACACTCTGCTTGCACATGTGCAGTCGCAAGACTGTTAAATTAAGTTAATTCAAAAGCTATCACCAAGGGAGGAATTACACGCTCCGGTACAAAGACTCTCATCACCCTGAGAAAAACAAGCTGGAGTTAAGAATACACTGCTTTTCGAGCAATCATGACTGAGTCACATCGCAATTCTCCATAGTTGATGTAGCTTCAGTTTAAGCTACAATCCATGCCACTTCTTCTTCTTCTTGATCTGGATCTGTAAATCACTATCTGTGAGAATTTATAATCATCCTGCTAAAAGTGCTAAGGAGCTGGGCCCAGCGTGACAAAACATTGCAGGAAAAAGTGACATTCATGGACAAAAAGAAAGTGGCTTAGAACTATTCAGATCCAGGATGCACTTTGGAGAAAAAACTCTTTTAAACAGCTTTACATTTAAAAGAGGTAGAAAATCAATATGTGCGTCACGACCTCTCAGCATGAAATAAGCGGCAAAAATTCACATTTGCTCAGTCAAAAGGTTTTACTCCGAAGCATAATCTACCCATCAAAGAAAACAATTCATTGGAACAAGCATCATTTTAGCATGAAGTACCGACCCCCACCCCTTTTTTTACACTATGTAAGCACAATTAAACATTACTGATCAATCAAGCATTGTTTGTTGTTGCTGTTGTTTTTTAACCTTATTTTTGCACTATTTCTGTTTTTGTTCATTTCTCATTATTGAAAAAAACTGTCCATGGACCCGGTCCATGACAGGGGGTCCATGGACTCGTTCCATGAAAGTGGTCCATGGACCTGGTCCAAAGTGGGGATCCATGGATCCATGGTCCATGTTTTGTCCTCACCCTGCCTTCTTTGCTTGATGACAGAACACTGTCATGGAGGTTACATTCTGGATCATGGACATTACAGTGTGTAAAAAAGATAAAGAAATCAGTGATGTCAAAAGTGTAAATTCCCTGTACCTTCTTTCTTTCCCACAAACATTAGAAAACTGGCCATTAGTTTTGAAATAGGCTATTTTATCTTTCCTTTAAATTTTCACCTTTTTGAGGAAAAAACATAAGTCACCAAGTAAATGTTTGTGACTCATCTTCAAGCTGATTTTCATGTATTTTTTTTGTTCCATGATTTAAGATTTCAAAGAAGCTGCTTGTAGAAAAGATGTTTTTTAAAGAAAAGCCTGGTTTCAAACTCTTTCTAAGCATTGTGATGAAAAATGGATACGTTTGATACTTGGTCTATTAATTAGGGTATCTTTCAGTTCCACATTATTCTCAACTTTTAGAGACTGTAAGCAATTTAAAAGTTTCAGCTATATTGATGATATGATATGTTTACTTTAAAAGATGAAGTAACTTACACTTGACATTTTTGTTGACTATTGTCGATTATTAATAACGTTGTCCTCATAATAGTTTGCTATTGTCTTCAATAAGATGAGTGCTCTCTTTAACTCCATAATAATATTCAGCAATGCTGAATATACCTTATTGTTGTTACATACAGCTGTAACAAATTAATATTAGAACCAGGCTTTTTAGGCAATTATTAGTGAGCTTCCTGCATTTATTGTTGTCATGATGTAACGTCCATGAAAGTAACATCCATGAAGTTTGAGAAATTTAACATCAAATTTTTTTGTGTCATTTTGGGACTGGTTTGTTTTGTTTTTCCAGCCGTATTGGGGTTATCATTTTTTATTGGATTCAGCTTTAAAAAAACTTGAAAGTTTTCTTTGTCCTTGACCATCTAATTTTGGAACTTTCTTTGGAGGCAGTGAATGGTAAATTTTATGGTAAATTATTCCAAAATTTTCAGGCTCGGATAGTCCTTCAATAATGCTAGGGCACTTCCGAGTTCCAAAAACCCTCACTTTCAAAATGAGTCGAAGTGCACGTCCTTTCTGGTGAAAATGAGTTTTATTTGCATGAGAATGAAAAATCTTTTCCATATCAAAGGCTGAGCATGCACTTAGCCTTGTTTTTTTGGCTTGGGGGAACTAGGAAATGGCCTATTTTATCACTCTTTAGCTTCTACGTGTCTGTTTTATTAGCCTGCAGTTCAGACATTTTCTGCGGGTGTGCGAATGTTTTTCCTCGTGAAAGCACCATCTTGAAACTCCAAAAGAGGGACAAGCCAAAGGGAGGGGGGAGGGGGTGGGGAGAGGGAAGAGAAAATGCCTGCCTGTTTTTTTTTCTCCCCTCCCCCTCCCCCCTTTCCTTCTTTCTCCCTAGCACCTACACCCCTGTACCTTAAAGGCTGCTATTTCTATTCTCCCCAATGTTCCTCTGTCATTAAATCGAAGATGGCAGCTAAAACAATACGAACATAAACAAGCTTTCGCCCGCCCAAAATACACCTGCAGTGCAGGCTACTGTTTTACGGACTGTTTAAATCTGTGCTACAGAGATGTTGACTGAACTTGGGCATCTTTCCTAATTTTCACTTTCCCTCACAGTGACTTCTTCTTAATGTTGGCATTGCAACCATCATGGAAAATTGCTCTCCTGTATAAACTGATTATATTATTGTTGTTATAAACATATCTGTAGTAAATATTTTAATAATTATTTTGCCTGCATCATTTTCCTGGTCACTAACTGCTTTCTCCATTATTATAATTTTTTTTTACTTTTAGCGATCAGAGAATCACACAGGATGTTCAGAAATTTTGTGACACTTTCCGGAAATGTAGCATTGTTTTTATCATTTCTCCATTCACCGTTGGATATTATACCTACCAGTGCTATAAAAGGTGACTTGCCTATTTCTTTTTTCTTTAATGTTATACTCTAAAACCTACCGGTATTTTCACACATCAATGCACACCTGGCCACCTTATAAGATGGCTGCTATGTTGAGCCCAGTTTGTGCCTACAGTGTAGTTATCATCCAATGGAATCAATAGTGAATGACAAGTGTAATCAATTACAGGTGACTCCCGATAACTTGAACCTTCTAGGGAAGTCAAAAAAAGTTTGAGTTATCAAGAGTTTGAAGCAAATATACCCAGAAGTAAGGAAAAAAAAAAAATGGATGGGGAGGTATTGCAATATTAATAAACAACATAGTATTGAGGGATTGGCTGCCAGTGAATTTGGACTGGAGTGTCTGGAATGTCTCAGATCTCAGTACACAGTTTTATTTCCCTGACATGCGTTTATAACATGGTTCGAGTTATCCAGGGCAAAATTATATATTATAGAAATGATCTTAAGGGAAGCAAAAATTGTTTCAAGTTAGTGGGAGGTTCAAGTTTTCGAGGGTTTAAATTACTGAAGGTAAAATTACAGTAAACTGTGGGAAGGAAATCCAGGCAAAATTGACATTGGTTAGAGTTAGTGGGAGGTTTGAGTTACAAAGGGTTTGAGTTATCAAGAGTCAACTGTATATCTCTCAATATTAATCAATGTGATTATTGACCCGTCAATAACTGTTTTGGAAAATCAATGACCAATCAAAGAACATTATTAAAATGTAATTATCTGTTGTTTGTTGTTTCCCAATTATATTCTAAGCACTGCAAGAAACATGACAACCCAACATTTCTCAAAGGTTATCCAAAAAATCATTTCAAATGCATGTTCATCGACTATTAAAATTACAATTTGTGCCTTTGGAACATTGTGTAGTGTGAACATGTTTTGGCGCTAGTGTGAATGCAGCTGTAGCGTCCATGATCTGGATCAGGATCAGTGATCCAAGATCACTTGGATCATGGTACAGACACTATAAAATAAACCAATGAATTCGTTTGATTTGCCATGATCCAAGTGATCTCAATCACTGAGCCTGATCTGGATTAATTATCCCAGTGGAACATACCTTTAGAAAACAGTTCGAGTTTTAATAGCGGGGGTTTTGAGTTAATGCCCAGTCGATTGCAAAATTCAATTTGCTATATAATTTGATTTATATAAATTGATAGTTACTGATTTTTCAGCTCTTCAGTGTATAGTGCAGTGCAAATTGAACTTATTTCATCAAAAAAATGTGTGTTTGGTGCACCAATTAAAATCAAATTGATGCAGTGTTGACTAGTGTTAGATTTAGTGTTTTTACCGATTAAACAAAAAGAAGAGCTAATGGGATGTCATCAGAGTGGAGTTTTAGGATCCAGACTTTGAGTTATTGGGGTAAATTAAGTGAATTTTTGATCAGGGGAAGTAAAATATAAATCAAGTGATTGGTGAATTCGATTTTCCGAGTTGAAGTTAACCAAGTAAAAATGACTGAGAAGTGGGGCAAAATCCAAGGGAAGTTTGAGTTAGCGAGGAGTTCGAGTTATTCTTGTTTGAGGTATCTGGGTTCTACTGTAGATGGATTTCTGATCTTGATTTTCTGGATCGTTTCGATTGACCACACTGTGGTAGAGGCAGGACTAACGATAGAGTAAAAGTCAATATTAACCAAATTTTAACAAATTAAAAATATTATACTATTTGATTTGTAAAGAGATGCTGAATGACAGTTGCTTCCCCTCTAAGCTTTAGCCAAATATATTTGTCTGTTAATAAAAGTTACTGTAAAATAAATGTTGATATATATACCGGTATTTTGCCTTTTCATTGCTGCCTGGTAAAACCACAGACACAGACTTGCTTAGCTTGTGTACTTTAAATACCCTGTTTTATTCTCAAATAGTGCTGGCTATCTTGGACCACTTCTCATTTATGCCTATTTCTTTGTTGGAACAATTATTAACAAGTTGATAATGACACCAATTGTTTCCCTGGTTGTCAAGCAAGAAAAACTGGAAGGGGACTTCAGGTATTCAGAAAATAATTATGATTTTATTGCAAGTAAAATATAAAGATAAAAATGTAAAATAAGTTGATAAGTATTTGTAATCAAATGGTGACCAGTGAAATTAGAGAATAATTTTGTGCGTGTTTTGTCCAAATCCTAAAAATTTCCCGAGCCTTGATTTGGACAAAACGCAAGTGAAATTATTCCTTAATTTCACGAGTATACCATTAATTTTGATCACCTATTAATATAATGGGTGACGAATTGCATTAGCGATCTTGGATTTTTGACATGTTTATACTGGATGGCATCGATCAAGAACTCCCTCTTGAGAACGTTTAGAGCTTCAATTTGGCTTAAGTTCAGAATTTTTCAACAAAATACCTGTTAGAATCCTTCTTGATGTGCTCTTTCATGTGTTCAGGTTCTTTAAGGCGTCTTTTCATGCCCTGGCATCTTCGTTCATGACATTTTGAAACTTTGTCGCCATCTTGACACTGAGATGTATGGAAGGTTGCCATGGCAATTTTGTAATTTCACATGTGAAATTACAAATTATCACCAAAATTTCGCACCAAAATTATGGAGTAATTTGTCTCCTATGATATTATAGAAGTAATGTCCATTACCTAGTTTTACTAGGGTGTGTTACCACCCTGATTGCATTATCCAGTTTAGCGTTTGTCACTGCCACCCTCATTACATGCACTCTATGGGGTGAGTTGCTACTACCCTCATTGTACCCCAGGGTGCACCCAACAATCTTTAGTCCCATTTACTGCCAGAGATTGTGGCATCAACCAGACCCAGATCACACTGCATCCCATCAAACCCTTTAACTATGAAGCATTTGGGGTTACAGGCTGGAAGTAATGTCTGATCCAGTCTGATTTAGTTTTTGTCAGTGGCTCTGCAGTAGCTTTTATGCATGTTACGCAAGATTATTTTGTGACCAGAGTTCTTTTTACTTCGGCGGAGCGCGAAGTAAAGGATTCGCGACGCTCAGGAATGTATCAAAGTTGCCATTTTTTGACAAGATTGGGCAAGCAAAGTCTGTAGGTTTTCGGTTCTATTCGGCTATTTGACGAAGTGAGAGCCGAATTAGTTCGAGATATCTCGAGATCACTTCGATTTCTTTGATTTATTCTTTAACTTTTTCGAGGAAGAAAGAATTATTATTTTGGCTTTCCCAGGGTGTGAACCGAGTCACCTGTGTGACCTGTCAGATCAGAGGCGACTCTAAGTTGAGGGATTAGCCGATTGCGCTACTGCGACCCAAGGTAGTTTGGGATATGAAAAGTAGTTATGAAATGATGCACTAGTTTCGGGACAAGATTGGGCGTGCAAGTTTGTGACTTTTCGGCTTGTTTCAACTATTTCACGAAATGAGACCGGACTACTTCGTGATATCTTGAGATCACTTCGAGTTTAGTCTTTAATTACTCGAGGAATAAGTAGAGGATATTTCGTTGCCACGCAGGCACACAAAATGTCTCTTTGAGTGTTGAAAAACATTTCACGAGTCAGCCCTCCTTTTGAACTGTTTTATGATGAATTTAAAGTTACAAAATGCTGCACAAAGACATTTTGTCTTTGTTGAGTGTTACGTAGTAAAATTGCTTTCATGCGTTGTGTGACTTTCTCGAACGTCCTCTACATTTTTAGATTAGCCATGAATAATTAATTAGGGCATGTTTACATTTCAGCATGAGTCAGCAGATTTGCATCACCTACTGAAATCATAAAATATGTCGAAAGGCTACTACTATTCGCTGTTTAGTATTTTCTAGAACCTTATGTCAAACGGTATTCAAGTTCCAAGCGAGTTCTTTTGACGAAGTAAGTTTTTTCCCACGAACTGGACTGCTGGGTTTAGTCAAGTGTGACGAAGGTGGATTTTCAGGTTCTGTGTTTACAAGTTCGCGGAAGCCGTAAGATATCTGAAGTTCAAGTGAGAGTTTGTTGTTATTGGTAGAGGCTGTTTAGTTTTACTCAAAGTTCAAGTCAAGTTTGTGTTGGTGGATGCTGTGTTTTAAAGCTCTGTAAGGGCTATGTTCCTTTGGTGTTAAACTTCCTTGTGTTAATCCGACATCCCTGCGTGCTGATAGTCAGTGAATAATTATCCTCAAAACATTTGAACTCATGACTTTGAGTTTTAGCCAATTCCATGCTCAACGTAAATGACTCCTTACCCATGCCTTACACATCTTTAATCAGTACATGAGACTGCCATGCTGTTTTTGAAGCCTGATGTGACTAAGAAAAATAGAGAATTGTTTTCTTAGAAGGATTTGTATGGAGTCATCAGAGCATAACTGGGCTAATATCTCGGAGACAATTTTTCCCGAAATGCTAGTTTTTGGCAAGTAGGCCTCTTGGATGTTGCTCTTTTCAGAATATCCTGACAAATCCCATAATTTCACAAATTAACACCTTACTCTTACCATATTTGATTTCTTACTATTCCTCCGCATTTACAATTAATTAGTTCCACAACCACGACGCCGAAATGTACACTCCGTAGCGTCTTGTTTTGTAATGTTTGTCTCTGAATATTCTTTTGACTCTACTGCATTGCTGACATGTTCTCAAGGGCCATTCAGATACAAAAGTTTAGTTTAGTATCTGAGGCAGTTAAGAATTATCTGGTGTAAAAAAGTAGGTGTGCAAAGATCCAAGGATGAACTTCACCCTGTTTTTTTTTTCTCTAATTAGTAGCATATCCCAGGAGTAAACCTTAATGAATACTCCCAGGGAAAGGACGTCTTTACCTTAGGTCCCGTGGTTGTTTTTATGCAGGACTCTTGCACCTTGCTGAATGTCCCAGACGTTTTTCTTGGTATTACATGTTAAGTGAGCCAAATGCTTATATTAGAATACAAGTCATGTAAAAGAGATTCGTGGCTTAAGGACTCTTAGAGTAAGGTAGCTTACAACAAGTTCTTTAATTACATGTAACTTCTTTTTTAACAGGTTTAAGCACATGCATATCAGGTCAAATGCAGAGTCAATTGCATTTTATAGGTCTTATTTATTGGAGAAAAGAAAAACTAATTCACGATTAAAGGTATGTTTACAAAGTTAGTACGTACTTCCTGTTTGCTGCTACATGTAACTTTAAACATTAACTATGTTTTGTACTAGTATATTAGTATATTGTATTGTGGTCTCAAGTCCAGCAAGTTGCCTGGAATTTCTGTTGCGATCTTGCTGTTGGAAGTTAAATAATCTATCACCATCATGGAAATGGTCAGAGTTATTTTGTGAACGTACATTACATGTAAAAAGCCGACTAAATACATGTGACTATAGGAGATTTTAAGGAATTTCCTGGTCTGGGGCCTGTGTCTTGAAAGGCCTGGAAACTTTTCAGGCCGACGAAAAATTTTAAAATCCACTCCTGTTGAATAGAAGCACAGTTCCTGGCACACAAACAGGTCAAAATGTTTTGCTTGGTTTACTGATAGTTTCTTGTATGAAATCTTTTCAAAATTATTGAAACTTTGATCTTTGGTCTTTGATCTTAAATGCAAACACAACTGAGCAAGATGAACTAAGATGACAACAGTCTAAAATAAGTTTCTATATTTTGTAACATTTTATTTGTAATAACCTCAATGCATCTTCCTGTGTCATTTATACAGATTTATCTTCCTTTTCCTTTCCTCTCCTTAAATACTTTATGTTTTCCTCTGCCTGCCTTGATTAGCCAAGCTATTTGTGAGAAGTGGATATTCGCGTGTACATGTTTGTTTTAATTTAATTTAATTCAATTTAATTAATAACTTATGAAGATCAATCAATTGCAACTTAACCTAAAACAGCTCTTTGGGCGTGAAAGTAAACGAGACTGTTTAATTCCAAGAAACAGGCCCCTGGACCCTACATAATAAACCTCTTGCCACCTCTTGTTTTGGGCAACTCACATTCTCCACTTTTTGTTAAACATTCTTATCTTCTTTCCTTTTTAGGAGCTTCTTCAAACACAGCAACGAATTGTCAACTTTGAGAGTATTCTTTTCTGTAAGTATTTTTTTTAACCCTTTCACTGCTTTCTAGAACAAGTTTTTTTGACATGATTTGCCACCCACCCCAATGAAAACAATTAATTTATAATAGCCCTTTTCTTTCCCCCTTTCCTTCCAATGGAAAAAAGGGAATATCCTTTGTCTCTCTCTCTCCAAAAAGTACTGTTGTCCCTATTTTCACTGTTGTCAAGTGCTGTTGTCACTGTTGTCGCTGTTAACACTGTTGTCACTGTTGTCGCTGTTGTCACTGTTGTAAATGTTGTCACTGTTGTAACTGTTGTCACTTTTGTCTTGTTGTCACTGCTCACTGTTGTCATTGTTGTCGCTGTTGACACTGTTGTTTCTGTGAACACTGTTGTCGCTGTTGTCACTATTGTCGCTATTATCACTGTTGTCGCTATTATCAATGTTGACATTGTTGTGACTTTGTCATTGCTGTTGTCACTGTTGTCGCTGTCATAACTGTTGTCACTGTTGTTGCTGTTGTTGCTGTTGTCACTGTCGTCACTGTTGTCGCTGTTGACACTGTTGTCACTGTTGTTGCTGTTGTCACAGTTGTCTCTATTCTCACTGTTGTCACTGTTGACAAAGTTCTCGATGTTGTCGCTGTTGTAGCTGTGGTCTCTGTTGTTGCTGTTGTCACCGTTGTCGCTGTTGTCACCGTTGTCACCGTTGACGCTGTTGTCACTGGTGTCACCGTTGTCACTGTTGTCACCCTTGTCACTGTTGTCACTGTTTTCACTGCTGTCACCGTTGTCACTGAAGTCAGCATTGTCACTGTTGTCACTGTTGTCGCTGTTGTCACTGTTGTCACTGTTATCACTCTTGTCACCGTTGTCACTGTTGTCACCATTGACGCTGTTGTCACTGTTGTCGCTGATGTCACTGTTGTCGCTGTTGTCACTGTTGTCACTGTTGTCACTGTTGTCACCGTTGTCACTGTTGTCACCATTGTCACTGTTGTCACCGTTGTCAATGTTTTCACAGTTGTCGCTGTTGTCTCCGTTGTCGCTGTTGTCACCGTTAACGCTGTTGTCACTGTTGTCACCATTGTCACTGTTGTCACTGTTTTTACTGCTGTCACCAGTGTCACTGTAGTCACCGTTGTCACTGTTGTCACTGTTGTCGCTGTTATCACTGTTGTCACCGTTGTCACTGTTGTCACCTTTGTCACTATTGTCACCGTTGACGCTGTTGTCATTGTTGTCACTGTTGTCACCGTTGTCACTGTTGTCACCCTTGACACTGTTGTCACTGTTGTCACCATTGTCACTGTTCTCGCAGTTGTCACTGTTGTCGCTGTTGTCGCTGTTGTCACTGTTGTCACTGTTGTCACTGTTTTCACTGTTGTCGCTGCTGTCACCGTTGTCACTGTTGACGCTGTTGTCACTTTTTGTACTGCTGTCACCGTTGTCACTGTAGTCACCGTTGTCACCGTTTTAACCGTTGACACTGTTGTCACTGTTGTCGCTGTTCTCACTGTTCTCGCTGTTGTCACTGTTGTCACCGTTCTCACTGTTTTCACTGTTGTCGGTGTTGTTATCGTTGTCGCTGTTGTCACCGTTGTCACTTTTGTCACCGTTGACGCTGTTGTCACTGTTGTCCCCGTTGTGACCGTTGTCACCGATGTCACTGTTGTCACTGTTTTCACTGCTGCCACCATTGTCACTGTAGTCACCGTTGTCACTGTTGTCGCTGTTGTCACTGTTGTCACTGTCGTCACTGTTGTCACCGTTGTCACTGTTGTTACCATTGATGCTGTTGTCACCGTTGTCACTGTTGTCACAGTTGATGCTGTTGTCACTGTTGTCACCGTTGTCACTGTTGTCGCTGTTGTCACCGTTGTCACTGTTGTCACTTGTCACTGTTCTCACCGTTCTCACTGTTGTCGCTGTTGTCACTGTTGTCACCGTTGTCACTATTTTCACTGTTGTTGCTGCTGTCACCGTTGTTACTGTTGTCACCGTTGTCACTTTTGTCACTGTTGATGCTATTGTCACTGTTGTCACTGTTGTCCCCATTGTCACTGTTGTCACCGTTGTCACTGTTGTCACTGCTGTCACTGTTGGAACTATTTTAACCATTGACACTGTTGTCACTGTTGTTGCTGTTGTCACTGTTGTCGCTGTTGTCACCGTTGTCACTTTTGTCACCATTGACGCTGTTGTCACTGTTGTCACCGTTGTCACTGTTGTCACCATTGTCACTGTTGTCACTGTTGTCACCGTTCTTACCGTTGTCACTGTTGTCGATGTTGTCACTGCTGTCACAGTTGTCACTGTTGTCGCTGTTGTCACCGTTTTCACTGTTGTCGCTGTTGTCACCGTTGTAACTGTTGTCGCTGTTGTCACCGTTGTCACTGTTGTCACTGTTGTCACTGCTGTCAGAGTTGTCAGCGTTGTCACTGTTGTCACCGTTGTCATTGTTGTCACTGTTGATGCTGTTGTCACAGTTGTTGCTCTTGTCACTGTTGTCACTGTTGTCACCGTTGACGCAGTTTTTACTGTTGTCACCGTTGTCACTGTTGTCGTTGGTGTCACTTTTGTCACTGTTGTCACTGTGTTCACCGTTGTCACTGTTGTCACCGTTGACGCTTTTGTCACTGTTGTCGCTGTTGTCACTGTTGTCACCGTTGGCACTGTTGTCACTGTTGTCACTGTTTTCGCTGTTGTTACTGTTGTCACTGTTGTCACAGTTGTCACTGTTGTCGCCGTTGTCACGGTTGTCGCTGTTGTCACTGCTGTCAGAGTTGTCACCAATGTCACTGTTGTCACTGTTGTCACTGCTGTCACAGTTGTCACTGTTGTCACTGTTGTCACCATTGTCACTGTTGTCACTGTTGTCACCATTGTCACTGTTGTCACTGTTGTCACTTGTTTCCTTCTTGTCACCGTTGTCACCGTTGTCGCTGTTGACGTGGTTGTCACTGTTTTCACTGTTGTCACTGTTGTCACTGTTCTCACCGTTGTGACTGTTGTGACTGTTGTCACTGTTGTCACTCCTGTCACAGTTGTCACTGTTGTCACTGTTGTCACCATTGTCACTGTTGTCACTGTTGTCACCGTTGTCACCGTTGTCACTGTTGTCGATGTTGTCACTGCTATCACAGTTGTCACTGTTGTCGGCGTTGTCACCGTTGTAACTGTTGTCGCTGTTGTCACCGTTGTCACTGTTGTCACTGTTGTCGCTGTTGTCACTGTTGAAGTGGTTGCCACTGTTGTCACTGTTGTCACCGCTGTCACAGTTGTCACTGTTGTCACTGTTGTCACGGTTGTCGCTGTTGTCACTGCTGTCAGAGTTGTCACCAATGTCACTGTTGTCACTGTTGTCACTGCTGTCACTGTTGTCACTGTTGTCACCTTTGTCACTGTTGTCACTGTTGTCACCGTTGTCACCGTTGTCACCGTTGTCACTTTTGTCGATGTTGTCACTGCTGTCACAGTTGTCACTGTTGTCGCTGTTGTCACCGTTGTAACTGTTGTCGCTGTTTTCACCGTTGTCACTGTTGTCGCTGTTTTCACTGTTGTCACTGTTGACGTTGTTGCCACTGTTGTCACTGTTGTCACCGCTGTCACAGTTGTCACTGTTGACACCGTTGTCACGGTTGTCGCTGTTGTCACTGCTGTCAGAGTTGTCACCAATGTCACTGTTGTCACCGTTGTCACCGTTGTCACTGTTGTCACTGTTGTCACTGCTGTCACAATTGTCACTGTTGTCACTGTTGTCACCATTGTCACTGTTGTCACCGTTGTCACCGTTGTCACTGTTGTCACCATTTTCACTGCTGTCACGGTTGTCACGGTTGTGACTGTTGTCACCGTTGTTACTGTTGTCACTATTTTCACTGCTGTCACAGTTGTCACCGTTGTCACTGTTGTCACCGTTGTCACTGCTGTCGCTCTAGTCACTGTTGTCACCGTTGTCACTGTTTTCACTGTTGTCGCTCCTGTCACCGTTGTCACTGTTGCACCCTTGTCACTGTTTTCACTGTTGTCACTGTTGTCACCGCTGTCACGGTTGTCACCGTTGTCACTGTTGTCACTGCTGTCACAGTTGTCACCGTTGTCACTGTTGTCACCATTGTCACTGTTGTCACTGTTGTCACCGTTCTCACCGTTGTCACTGTTGTCGATGTTGTCACTGCTGTCACAGTTGTCACTGTTGTCGCTGTTGTCACCGTTTTCACTGTTGTCGCTGTTGTCACCGTTGTAACTGTTGTCGCGGTTGTCACCGTTGTCACTGTTGTCACTGTTGTCACTGCTGTCAGAGTTGTCACCGTTGTCACTGTTGTCACCGTTGTCATTGTTGTCACTGTTGATGCTGTTGTCACAGTTGTTGCTCTTGTCACTGTTGTCACTGTTGTCACCGTTGACGCAGTTTTTACTGTTGTCACCGTTGTCACTGTTGTCGTTGGTGTCACTTTTGTCACTGTTGTCACTGTGTTCACCGTTGTCACTGTTGTCACCGTTGACGCTTTTGTCACTGTTGTCGCTGTTGTCACTGTTGTCACCGTTGGCACTGTTGTCACTGTTGTCACTGTTTTCGCTGTTGTTACTGTTGTCACTGTTGTCACAGTTGTCACTGTTGTCACCGTTGTCACGGTTGTCGCTGTTGTCACTGCTGTCAGAGTTGTCACCAATGTCACTGTTGTCACTGTTGTCACTGCTGTCACAGTTGTCACTGTTGTCACTGTTGTCACCATTGTCACTGTTGTCACTGTTGTCACCATTGTCACTGTTGTCACTGTTGTCACTTGTTTCCTTCTTAACACCGTTGTCACCGTTGTCGCTGTTGACGTGGTTGTCACTGTTTTCACTGTTGTCACTGTTGTCACCGCTGTGACGGTTGTCACCGTTGTCACTGTTCTCACCGTTGTGACTGTTGTGACTGTTGTCACTGTTGTCACTGTTGTCACTCCTGTCACAGTTGTCACTGTTGTCACTGTTGTCACCATTGTCACTGTTGTCACTGTTGTCACCGTTGTCACCGTTGTCACTGTTGTCGATGTTGTCACTGCTATCACAGTTGTCACTGTTGTCGGCGTTGTCACCGTTGTAACTGTTGTCGCTGTTGTCACCGTTGTCACTGTTGTCAGTGTTGTCGCTGTTGTCACTGTTGAAGTGGTTGCCACTGTTGTCACTGTTGTCACCGCTGTCACAGTTGTCACTGTTGTCACCGTTGTCACGGTTGTCGCTGTTGTCACTGCTGTCAGAGTTGTGACCAATGTCACTGTTGTCACTGTTGTCACTGCTGTCACTGTTGTCACTGTTGTCCCCGTTGTGACCGTTGTCACCGATGTCACTGTTGTCACTGTTTTCACTGCTGCCACCATTGTCACTGTAGTCACCGTTGTCACTGTTGTCGCTGTTGTCACTGTTGTCACTGTCGTCACTGTTGTCACCGTTGTCACTGTTGTCGATGTTGTCACTGCTATCACAGTTGTCACTGTTGTCGGCGTTGTCACCGTTGTAACTGTTGTCGCTGTTGTCACCGTTGTCACTGTTGTCACTGTTGTCGCTGTTGTCACTGTTGAAGTGGTTGCCACTGTTGTCACTGTTGTCACCGCTGTCACAGTTGTCACTGTTGTCACCGTTGTCACGGTTGTCGCTGTTGTCACTGCTGTCAGAGTTGTTACCAATGTCACTGTTGTCACTGTTGTCACTGCTGTCACTGTTGTCACTGTTGTCACCGTTGTCACCGTTGTCACTTTTGTCGATGTTGTCACTGCTGTCACAGTTGTCACTGTTGTCGCTGTTGTCACCGTTGTAACTGTTGTCGCTGTTGTCACCGTTGTCACTGTTGTCGCTGTTTTTACTGTTGTCACTGTTGACGTTGTTGCCACTGTTGTCACTGTTGTCACCGCTGTCACAGTTGTCACTGTTGTCACCGTTGTCACGGTTGTCGCTGTTGTCACTGCTGTCAGAGTTGTCTTCAATGTCACTGTTGTCACCGTTGTCACCGTTGTCACTGTTGTCACTGTTGTCACTGCTGTCACAATTGTCACTGTTGTCACTGTTGTCACCATTGTCACTGTTGTCACCGTTGTCACCGTTGTCACTGTTGTCACCATTTTCACTGCTGTCACGGTTGTCACGGTTGTGACTGTTGTCACCATTGTTACTGTTGTCACTATTTTCACTGCTGTCACAGTTGTCACCGTTGTCACTGTTGTCACTGTTGTCACCGTTGTGACTGCTGTCACTGCTATCACTCTAGTCACTGTTGTCACCGTTGTCACTGTTGTCACCGTTGTCGCTGTTGTCACTGTTGTCACTGTTGATGTGGTTGTCACTGTTGTCACCGTTGTCAGTGTTGTCACTGCTGTCACAGTTGTCACCTTTGTCACTGTTGTCACCGTTGTCACTGTTGTCACCGTTGTCACTGTTGTCGCTGTTGTCACTGCTGTCACAGTTGTCACCGTTGTCACTGTTGTCACTGTTGTCACTGTTGTCACTGCTGTCACAGTTGTCACTGTTGTCACTGTTGTCACCATTGTCACTGTTGTCACTGTTGTCACCGTTGTCACTGTTGTCTCCGTTGTCACCGTTGTCACTGTTGTCACTGATGTCACAGTTGTCACCATTGTCACTGTTGTCACCATTTTCACTGTTGTCACTGTTGTCACCGTTGTCACTGTTGTCACTGATTTCACCGTTGTCACTTGTTTCAGTCTTGTCACCGTTGTCACTGTTGTCACTGTTGTCACTGCTGTCACAGTTGTCACCATTGTCACTGTTGTCACCATTGTCACTGTTGTCACTGTTGTCACCGTTGTCACTGTTGTCACTGATGTCACCGTTGTCACTTGTTTCAGTCTTGTCACCGTTGTTACTGTTGTCACTGTTGTCACTGGTGTCACTTTTTTCACTGTTGTCGTTGCTGTCACCGTTGTCACTGTTGTCACTCTGGACACGGTTCTCACTGTTGTCGCTGTTGTCACTGTTGTCACTGTTGTCACCGTTTTCACTGTTGTTACTTCTGTCACTGCTTTCACCGTTGTCACGGTTGTCACCGTTGTCACTGTTGTCACTATTGTCAATGTTGTCACTGTTGTCGCTGTTTTCACCGTTGGCGCTTTGGTTACCGGTCACACTGTTGTCACCGTTCTCACTGTTGTCACTGTTATCGTCGTTGTCACTGTTTTCACTGTTGTCGCTGCTGTCACCGTTGTCACTGTTGTCACTGTTGACACCGTTGTCACTGTTGTGACCGTTGTCACTGTTGTCACCGTTGACGTTCTTGTCACTGTTGTCACTGTTGTCACTGTTGTCACTGGTGTCACTTCTGTCAGTCTTGTCACTGTTGTCACCGTTGCCACTGTTGTTGCTGTTGTCACTGCTGTCACCGTTGTCACTGTTGTCACCATTGTCACCGTTGTTACTGTTGTCACTATTTTCACTGCTGTCACACTTGTCACCGTTGTCACTGTTGTCACTGTTGTCACCGTTGTGACTGCTGTCACTGCTATCACTCTAGTCACTGTTGTCACCGTTGTCACTGTTGTCACCGTTGTCGCTGTTGTCACTGTTGTCACTGTTGATGTGGTTGTCACTGTTGTCACCGTTGTCGCTGTTGTCACTGTTGTCACTGTTGATGTGGTTGTCACCGCTGTCACAGTTGTCACCTTTGTCACTGTTGTCACCGTTGTCACTGTTGTCACCGTTGTCACTGTTGTCGCTGTTGTCACTGCTGTCACAGTTGTCACCGTTGTCACTGTTGTCACTGTTGTCACTGTTGTCACTGCTGTCACAGTTGTCACTGTTGTCACTGTTGTCACCATTGTCACTGTTGTCACTGTTGTCACCGTTGTCACTGTTGTCACCGTTGTCACTGTTGTCGCTGTTGTCACTGCTCTCACAGTTGTCACTCTTGTCGGTGTTGAAACCATTGTCACTGTTGTCACTGTTGTCACCGTTGTCACTGTTGTCACTGTTGTCACTGCTGTCACAGTTGTCACTGTTGTCACCGTTGTCACTGTTGTCACTGTTGTCACCGTTGTCACTGTTGTCGCTGTTGTCAGTGCTGTCACAGTTGTCACCATTGTCACTGTTGTCACCATTGTCACTGTTGTCACTGTTGTCACCGTTGTCACTGTTGTCACTGATGTCACCGTTGTCACTTGTTTCAGTCTTGTCACCGTTGTCACTGTTGTCACTGTTGTCACTGCTGTCACTGTTTTCACTGTTGTCGCTGCTGTCACCGTTGTCACTGTTGTCACTCTGGACACGGTTGTCACTGTTGTCGCTGTTGTCACTGTTGTCACTGTTGTCACCGTTTTCACTGTTGTTACTTCTTTCACTGCTTTCACTGTTGTCACGGTTGTCACCGTTGCCACTGTTGTCACTATTGTCAATGTTGTCACTGTTGTGGCTCTTTTCACCGTTGGCGCTCTTGTTACCGGTCACACTGTTGTCACCGTTTTCACTGTTGTCACTGTTGTCTTGGTTGTCACCGTTTTCACTGTTGTCACTGTTTTCACTGTTGTCGCTGCTGTCACCGTTGTGACCGTTGTCACTTTTGTCACTGTTGTCAGTGTTGACACCGTTGTCACTGTTGTGACCGTTGTCACTGTTGTCACTGTTGTCACCGTTGTCACCGTTGTCACTGTTGTCACTGTTGTCACTGCTGTGACAGTTGTCACTGTTGTCACTGTTGTCACCATTGTCACTGTTGTCACCGTTCTCACCGTTGTCACTGTTGTCGATGTTGTCACTGCTGTCACAGTTGTCGCTGTTGTCGCTGTTGTCACAGTTGTAACTGTTGTCGCTGTTGTTACCATTGTCACTGTTGTCGCTGCTGTCACAGTTGTCACCGATGTCACTGTTGTCACCGTTGTCACTGTTGTCACCGTTGACGCTGTTCTCACTGTTGTTGCTCTTGTCATTGTTGTCACTGTTGTCACCGTTGACGCAGTTGTCACCGTTGTCACTGTTGTCGTTGGTGTCACTTTTGTCACTGTTGTCAATGTGTTCACCGTTGTCACTGTTGTGACCGTTGACGCTTTTGTCACTGTTGTCGCTGTCTTCACTTTTGTCACCGTTGGCACTGTTGTCACTGTTGTCACTGTTTTTCGCTGTTGTTACTCTTGTTACTGGAGCCACCGTTTTCACTGTTGTCACTATTTTCACCGCTGTCAGAGTTGTCACCGTTGTCACTGTTGTCACCGTTGTCACTGCTGTCACTCTACTCACTGGTGTCACCGTTGTCAGTGTTTTCACTGTTGTCGCTCCTGTCACCGTTGTCACTGTTGCACCCTTGTCGCTGTTTTCACTTGTGTCACTGTTGTCACCGCTGTCACGGTTGTCACCGTTTTCACTGTTGTCACCGTTGCCACTGTTGTGACTGTTGTCACTGCTGTCACAGTTGTCATCGTTGTCACTGTTGTCACCATTGTCGCTGTTGTCACCGTTGTCGCTGTTGTCACTGCTGTGAGAGTTGTCACTGTTCTCACCGTTGTCATTGTTGTCACGGTTGTCACTGTTGACGTTGTGGTCACTGTTGTCACCGTTGTCACTGTTTTCACTGTTGACGCTGTTGTCACTGTTGTCACCGTTGTTGCTGTTGTCACCGTTGTCACTGTTGTCACTGCTGTCACTGCTGTCACAGTTGTCACTGTTCTCACCGTTTTCATTGTTGTCACTGTTGTCACTGTTGACGTTGTTGTCACTGTTGTCACCATTGTCACCGTTGTCACTGTTTTCACTGTTGACGCTGTTGTGACATTTGTCGCTCTTGTCACTTTTGTCACTGTTGTCACCGTTGACGCAGATGTCACTGTTGTCACCGCTTTTACTGTTCTCGCTGTTGTCACCGTTGACACTGTTTTCACTGTTGTCACGGTTGTCACTGTTGTCCTTTTTTTTACCGTTGACACTTTTGTCACTGGTGTCAGCATTGTCAGCGTTGTCAGCGTGGTCACTGTTGTCACCATTGTCACTGTTGTCACCGTTGTCACTCTTTTCACTGTTGTCACCGTTGTCACTGCTGTCACTGCTGTCACTCTTGTCACTGTTGTCACCGTTGTCACTGTTGTCACTGTTGTCAATGTTGTCACTGTTGTCGCTGTTGTCACTGTTGTGACCATTGTCACTGTTGGCGCTGCTGTCACCATTGTCACTGTTGTCACCTTTGTCACTGTTGACGCTGTTGTCACTGTTGTCACCGTTGTTACTGTTGTCACTGCTGTCACTGCTGTCACCATTGTCACTGTTTTCACTCTTGTCGCTGCTTTCACCTTTGTCAGTTTTGTCACCATTGTCACTGTTGTCACTGTTGACGCTGTTGTCACTGTTGCCACTGTTGTCACTTGTGTCACTGTTGTCACCGTTGAAGCTGTTGTCACTGTTGTTGCTGTTGTCTCTGTTGTCACCATTGACGCAGTTGTCACTGTTGTCACCTTTGTGACCTATGTTGCTGTTTTTACTGTTGTCACCGTTTTCTCTGTTGTCGCTGTCGTCACCGTTGACGCTGTTGTCATCGTTGTCACTGTTGTCACTGTTGTTACTGTTGTCGCTGTTGTCACTGTTGTTACTGTTGTCTCATTTGTCACTGTTGTCACGGAAGTCACTGTTGTCGCTGTTGTTACCATTTTTACTTTTGTCACTGTTGTCATCGTTGTCACTGTTGTCGCTGTTGTGACTGTTGTGACTGTTGTGACTGTTTTCATTGGTGTCATCGTTGTCACTGTAGTGACTTTTGTCACTGTTGTAACCGTTGTCACTGTGTTCAGCGTTGACGCTGTTGTCACTGTTGTGACTGTGTCACTGTTTCACCGTTAATGCTGTTGTCACTGTTGACGCAGTTGTCACTATTGTCGCCTTTGTCAGTCTTGTCACTTTTGTCACTCTTGTCACTGTTGTCACTGTTGTTACCGTTGATGCTGTTGTCGCTGTTGTCGCTGTTTTCAGCGTTATCATGATTGTCACTGTTGTCGCTAATGTCACCATTGTCACTTTTGTCACCGTTGATGTTGTTGTCACGTTTGGTTCTGTTGTCGCCGTTTTCATTTTTTTTACTGCTGTCACCGTTGTTACTTCTGTCAATGTTGTCGCTGTTGTCACTGTTGTTGCTGATGTCATCGTTGTCACCGTTTTCACTTTTGTCGCTGTTGTCACTGTTGTCTCTGTTGTCACTGTTTTCACCGTTGTCACTGTTGTCACTGTTGTCACTGTTCTCACTGTTGACGCGGTTGTCACTGTTGTCACTGTTGCAGCGGTTGTCACTGTTGTCACTGTTGTGACTGTTGTCACTTTTCTCACAGTTGTCACCGTTGTCACTGATGTCACCATTGTCACTGTTGTCACTGTTGTCACCGTTGTCACTGTTGTCGCTGTTGTCACTGCTGTCAGAGTTGTCACTGTTCTCACTGTTGTCACTGTTGTCACTGTGGTCACCGTTGTCACTGTTGTCACTGTTGTCATCGTTGTCACTTTTTTTACTGTTGTCGCTGCTGTCACCGTTGTCACTGTTGTCACCGTTGTCACTGTTGTCAGTATTGTCAATGTTGTCACTGTTGTCGCTGTTGTCACTGTTGTCGCTGTTTTCACCGGTGACACTGTTGTCACAGTTGTCACTGTTGTCACCGTTGTCGCGGTTGTCACCCTTTTCACTGTTGTCACTGTTCTCACCGGTGTCATTGTTGTCGGTGTTGTCACTGTTGTCTCCGTTGTCACTGTTGTCACTTTTGTCGCTGCTCTCACCGTTGTCAGTATTTTCACCCTTTTCACTTTTAACACTGTTGACGCTCTTGTCACTGTTGTCACCGTTTTCACTGTTGTCACCGTTGTCACTGTTGTCACTGTTTTCACTGTTGTCACCGTTTTCACTTTTGTCACTGTTGACGCTGTTGTCACTGTTGTCACCGTTGTCGCTGTTGTTGCTCTTGTCACTGTTGTCACTCTTGTCACCGTTGACGCAGTTGTCACTGTTGTCACCGTTGCCACTGTTGTCGCTGTTGTCACTGTTGTCACTGTTGTCACCGTTGTCACCGTTGTCGCTGTTGTCGCTGTTGTCACTGCTTTCACAGTTGTCACTGTTCTCACTGTTGTCACTGGTGTCACTGTTGTCACTGTTGACGCGGTTGTCACTGTTGTCACTGTTGTCACCGTTGTCACTGTTGTCACCGTTGACGCTGTTGTCACTGTTGTTGCTCTTGTCACTAATGTCACTGTTGTCACCGTTGACGCAGTTGTCACTTTTGTCACCGTTGTCACTGTTTTCACTCTTCTCGCCATTGTCACTATTTTCGCTGTTGTCACCGTTGTCATTGTCACTGTTGTCACCGTTGACGTTGTGTCACTGTTGGCGCTTTTGTCACTGTGGTCACCGTTTTCACTGTTGTCACTGTTGTCGCTGTTGTCACTGTTGTCACCGTTGTCACTGTTGTCACTGTTGTCACTGTTTTCCGCTGTTGTCACTGTTGTCACCGTTGTCACTGTTGTCCCTATTTTCACTGCTGTCACGGTTGTCACCGTTGTTACTTTTGTCACTATTTTTACTGCTGTCACAGTTGTCACCGTTGTCGCTGTTGTCACCGTTGTCACCGTTGTCACTGTTGTCACTGCTGTCACCGTATTGACTGTGGTCACTGTTGTCGGTGTTGTCGCTTTTGTCACCGTTGTCGCTGTGGTCACTGTTGTCACCATTGACGTTTTTGTCACTGTTGTCACTGTTGTCACCGTTGTCACTTTTGTCACTATTTTCACTGCTGTCACGGTTGTCACCGTTCTCACTGTTGTCACCGTTGTCACTGTTGTCACTATTTTCACTGCTGTTACCGTTGTCACTGTTGTCACTTTTGTCACTGTTGTCAGCATTGTCACTGTTGTCATTGTTGACGCTGTTGTCACTGTTGTCGCTGTTGTCACCGTTTTCACTGTTTTCACTGTTGTCACCGTTGTCACTGTTTTAGCTGTTGTCACTGTTGTCACCTTTGTCACTGTTGTCACTGTTGACGCTGTTGTCACTGTTGTTGCTCCTGGCACTAATGTCACTGTTGTCACCATTGACGCAGTTGTCACTGTTGTCACCGTTGTCACTTTTGTCACTCTTGTCTCTGTTGTCACTGTTGTCGCCGTTTTCACCGTTGTCGCTGTTGTCACCGTTGACGCTGTTGTCACTGTTGTCACTGTTGTCAGTGTTGTCTCTATTTTCACTGCTGTCACCCTTGTTACTGTAGTCACCGTTGTCACTGTTGTCACCATTTTCACTGTTGTCATCGTTGTCACTGTTGTCGCTGTTGTCACTGTTGTTACTGTTGTCGCTGTTGTCACTGTTGTTACTGTTCTCACTGTTGTCACTGTTGTCACTGAAGTCACTGTTGTCGCTGTTGTTACCATTTTTACTTTTGTCACTGTTGTCATCGTTGGCACTGTTGTCGCTGTTGTGACTGTTGTGAGTGTTTTCATTGCTGTCATCGTTGTCACTGTAGTGACTTTTGTCACTGTTGTCACCGTTGTCACTGTGTTCAGCGTTGACGCTGTTGTCGCTGTTGTGACCGTTGTCACTGTTTCACCGTTAATGCTGTTGTCACTGTTGACTCAGTGGTCACTATTGTCGCCTTTGTCAGTCTTGTCACTTTTGTCACTCTTGTCAGTGTTGTCACTCTTGTCAGTGTTGTCACTGTTGTCACCATTGTCACTGTTTTTACCGTTGATGCTGTTGTCGCTGTTGTCGCTGTTTTCAGCGTTGTCATGATTGTCACTGTTGTCGCTGTTGTCACCATTGTCACTTTTGTCACCGTTGATGTTGTTGTCACGTTTGGTTCTGTTGTCGCCATTTTCATTTTTTTTACTGCTGTCACCGTTGTTACTTCTGTCACTGTTGTCGCTGTTGTCACTGTTGTTGCTGATGTCATCGTTGTCACCGTTGTCACTGTTGACGCTGTTGTCACTGTTGTCGCTCTTGTCACTGGTGTCACCTTTGACGCTGTTTTCCCAGTTGTCACCGTTATCACTGTTTTCGCTGTTGACACAGTTGACACTGTTGTCACTGTTGTCACCGTTGTCACTGTTGTCACTATTTTCATTGCTGTCACTGTTGTCACTGTAGTCACTGTTGTCCCTGTTGTCACTGTTGTCACTGTTGTCACCATTTTCACTGTTGTCACCATTGACGCGGTTGTCACTGTTCTCGCTGTTGTCACCGTTTTCACTGTTGTCACCGCTGACGCTGTTGTCACTGTTGTCACTGTTGTCGCTGTTGTCACCATTGTCACTGTTTTCACTGTTCTCGCCATTGTCACTGTTTTCGCATTTGTAACTGTTGTTACCGTTGTCACTGTTGTCTCTGTTGTCCCCGTTGTCACCGTTGTCGCTGTTGTCACCGTTGACGCTGTTGTCACTGTTGGCGCTGTTGTGACGTTGTCACTATTGTCACCGTTGATGCTCTTGTCACTGTTGTCACCTTTGTCACTGTTTTCACTGTTGTCGCTGCTGTCACCGTTGTCACTGTTGTCACCGTTGTCACTTTTATCACCGTTGACACTGTTGTCACTGTTGTCACCGTTGTCACTGTTGTCACCGTTGTCACTCTTTTCACTGTTGTCACCGTTGTCACTGTTGTCACTGCTGTCACTGCTGTCACTGTTGTCACTGTTGTCACCGTAGTCACCGTTGTCACTGTTGTCAATGTTGTCGCTGTTGTCACCGTTGTCCCTGTTGTCACCGGTGACACTGTTGTCACTGTTGTGACCGTTGTCGATGTTGTCACTGTTGTGACTGTTGTCACTGTTGTCACTGTTTTCACTGTTGTCACTGTTGTCGCTGTTCTCACTGTTGTCACCATTGTCACTGTTGTCACTGTTGGCGCTGCTGTCACCGTTGTCACTGTTGTCACCTTTGTCACTGTTGACGCTGTTGTCACTGTTGTCACCTTTGTCACTGTTGTCACCGTTGTGACGGTTGTCACTGCTGTCACTGCTGTCACTGTTGTCACCGTTGTCACTGTTTTCACTCTTGTCGCTGCTGTCACCGTTGTCAGTGTTGTCACCTTTGTCACTGTTGACGCTGTTGTCACTGTTGTCACTGTTGTCACTGTTGTCACCTTTGTCACTGTTGTCACCGTTGTGACTGTTGTCACTGTTGTCACCGTTGTCACTGTTTTCACTCTTGTCGCTGCTATCACCGTTGTCAGTGTTGTCAGCATTGTCACTGTTGTCATTGTTGACGCTGTTGTCACTGTTGCCACTGTTGTCACCTGTGTCACTGTTGTCACCGTTGAAGCTGTTGTCACTGTTGTTGCTGTTGTCTCTGTTGTCACCATTGACGCAGTTGTCACTGTTTTCACTCTTGTCGCTGCTGTCACCGTTGTCAGTGTTGTCACCTTTGTCACTGTTGACGCTGTTGTCACTGTTGTCACTGTTGTCACCTTTGTCACTGTTGTCACCGTTGTGACTGTTGTCACTGCTGTCACTGTTGTCACCGTTGTCACTGTTTTCACTCTTGTCGCTGCTATCACCGTTGTCAGTGTTGTCAGCATTGTCACTGTTGTCATTGTTGACGCTGTTGTCACTGTTGCCACTGTTGTCACCTGTGTCACTGTTGTCACCGTTGAAGCTGTTGTCATCGTTGTCACTGTTGTCGCTGTTGTGACTGTTGTGACTGTTTTCATTGCTGTCACCGTTGTCACTCTAGTGACTTTTGTCACTGTTGTCACCGTTGTCACTGTGTTCAGCGTTGACGCTGTTGTCACTGTTGTGACCGTTGTCACTGTTTCACCGTTGATGCTGTTGTCACTGTTGTCACTGTTGTCACTGTTGACGCAGTTGTCACTATTGTCGCCTTTGTCACTGTTGTCACTTTTGTTGCTCTTTTCACTCTTGTCACTGTTGTCACCATTGTCACTGTCGTTACCGTTGATGCTGTTGTCACTGTTGTCGCTGTTTTCAGCATTGTCACGATTTTCACTGTTGTCGCTGTTGTCACCATTGTCACTTTTGTCACCGTTGATGTTGTTGTCACTGTTGGTTCTGTTGTCGTCGTTTTCATTTTTTTCACTGCTGTCACCGTTGTTACTTTTGTCACTGTTGTCACTGTTGTTGCTGATGTCATCGTTGTCACCGTTTTCACTTTTGTCGTTGTTGTCACTGTTGTCGCCGTTTTTACTTTTGTCATCGTTGTCATTGTTGTCACTGTTGTCGCTGATGTCATCGTTGTCACCGTTTTCACTTTTGTCGCTGTTGTCGTTGGCGTCGTCGTTGTCACTGTTGTCAGCGTTGTCGTTGTTGTCACCGTTGTCGTCGTTGTCACCGTTGTCGTCGTTGTCACCGTTGTCGCTTTTGTCACTATTGTGAATGTTGTCGCTGTGGTCACTGGTTTCACTGTTGTCCCTGATTTCACTGTTGTTGTTTTCGCCGTGGTCAGTGTTGTCACTGTTGTTTCTGTTGTCATTGTTGTCACTGTTGTGAGTGTTGTCGTTCTTGTCACCATTGTCGCTGTTGTCACTGTTGTGAATGTTGTAGGTGTGGTCACTGTTGTAACTGTTGTCCGTGATGGCACCTTTGTCGTTTTTTTCGCCGTTGTTACTGTTGTCGGTGTTGTCGCTGTTGTCACTGTTGTGACTGTTGTCGTTGTTGTCACTGTTGTCGCTGTTGTTACTGTTGTAGCTGTTGACACTGTTGTCACTGTTGTCGCTGATGTCGCTGTTGTGGCTCTTATCACTGTTGTCACCGTTGTTACTGTTGTTGCTGTTGTCACTGTGGTGGCTGTGGTCCCCTTGTCGTTGTTGTCACTGTTGTCGCTGTTGTAACTATTGTCACTGGTGACGCCGTTTTTATTGTTGTGACTGTTGTCGCTGTTGGTACTGTTGTTATTGTTCTCGCTTTTTTTTGCTACTTTACCTATTTTCACTGTTGTTTCTGTTGACACTGTTTTTACAGTTGTCATTTTTGTCCTTGTTGTTTCTGTTGACACTGTTGACTCTGTGTTTATTGTTGTCACTGTTGGTGCTGTCACAGTTGTCACTGTGGTCACTGTTGTCGCTGTTGACACTGTTGTCGCGGATGTCGTGGTTTTTACTGTTGTCGTTGTTGTCACTGTTGTCATCGGTTTCACTGTTTTGACTGTTGTCTTTGTTGTCGCTGTTGTTGTTGTTGTCAATGTTTTCACTGTAGTTCTTGTTGTCACTGTTTTTGCTGCCGTCAGTTTTTTCACTTTTGTCTTTGTTGCCACTGTTTTCACTGTAGTCACTGAGTAATATTGAAGTCACTAACAGATTAGTTTATACTAGTACAAACTTTTAAGCTTTGATTTTGGTTGGAAAAGGTTAGTAATGAAATATGGAAAAATAGCTGCTTTCCTTAAGTCACATTCAGCTAGTTAGTTTTTCCAGACAGCAGTGGTGTGTGAGAAAAACAAAATTGTCCAATTACTTTTATAAAACACAAACACTCATCTCTCTTTTTCATGCAAAAAATAAAACAACACAAAACAGAAACGCCTTACTTGCCCTCACAAGCAAAAAAGCCCTGCACTTCTCTACAAGTACTAAAGAGGAACAACCCTTTGCAGAAAAGCGATTCTCCTTTAGTGCATTCAAAGCCACTATCCCTCTCCCTTAAAAAGTAATAGTCCATGGTGTCAATTTAATAAAACTTTTAATTACAAGTCTAACCATCGTTTTCAAACTCTAAAAAAACAATGGCTACACATGTAAACTGCATGTGCAATAATGTAAAAGTTTTATTTAATTGACCTTATAAGGTGAAGGATACAATAACCTTCTTTCCTTATATTTTAACATAGTGGTTATTTGTACAGGACCCGTGCACTTGTAGTTGGTATTCATACATGATTTTGACTATACTGATTAGGGATATTAGGGTTAAGCACTTAAAATAGTGATTCACTGACCATACTGATTAGGGTTAAGCACTGACTGGACGGTAAGCTTCTTAGGGTTTGGATGATGATTGATTGATTGATTGATTCACTTTTATTTGAATACGGTAATTTCATAAGTTACATAACTTCTTTACATGAAAGCCGTATAGAAACAGAAGTAAATACTGTACAACTACACTAAAAATATGTACAAATAATAAAATATAGTAAAATGTAGTCAACAGTTTGCCTGCCTACTAGCCAGTTTTCTTTTAAAGATAGCTTTAGATTCGGACGCTTTTATGTCATTTGGTAAAGAATTGAACCAAAGCAATGTACAGTGGTATTGTGCAGTGGCGGATCCAGACCATCAGGTTAAGGGGGGAGTGGTGGGGTCATCCAGACCCTGAGATAATGGGGGCGGGGACAATTGGGCCTCAGTTTGGTTTAAAAATTAGAGAGTGAAGGCAGACCCCCCCCCCCCCCCCCCGGGTCCCTCCCCTGGATCTGCCTCTGTGGTGGTTTAGGTTATCATCTGCAGTCGCTATGCCCCGGGTTCCGACCTCAGTCATTCCAAAGTGAATTTTTTCCTCTTAAAAATTGCCACTGAATTTTTTCCTTAAAAGTTGAAGAGACATATGCTTTTATGAACATTTGTTGAGCAAACATTTTAAGAGACTCTTTAGAAATTTTGTGGAAATTTCATGAGGAGAGTTTATCCCCTATGAATAGCAAATACAAGGTGGTGTGTGGGTCCCCTGCCCTGTAAATAGCCACTGGCTTCTTTTAAACATGTTGACTTTTTTAATACTTTATGCACAATTAATGCTCTTTTTTATGTTTACAGTTGCTATTAATACATTTGATTATCTGGGAGCAATCTTCAGCTATCTTATAATTGCCATTGCTGTGTTTGGTGGAATGTATGATAGCATGTCTGTAACTGAACTCAGTGCACAGATCAGTAGGGTATGTTGCTAGAAAATACTGCTACCATGCCTGTACTTTTATTTCACCTGTAGATCCAATAAGTGTCACTGAGATTCACAAGTCGTTCAGCATATCAGTCAGACAGTATTTCAGTCAAGTCAGGCAGCCATTCAGTGAGTCAGTCTGCCAGTTAGCCAGTCAGTCAGTAAGCCAGCTGGCCAGTTGGTTGTTAGGTTAGTCAGTTGGTTAGCCAGCCAGTCAGATAATCAGTTCGTCAGGTAGGCTGTCGTTAATCAGTAAGCCAGACAGGCTGTACAGTCTATCAGTTACTCAGTTGATCACACATGGTGTCAGTCATCCAGTTAGTCTGCAAGGCAGCTGGTTGGTCAGTCATTCAGTCGGTTGGTCAATCAGTTGGTAGGTCAGTCAGACAGTATTATATTATTGTACAGTCTGTCTACAGTCGACTAGTTTGTCTATCAGTAAATCACTCTTCTATCGACATGTGTATAGTTCAGGTAATCAGTAAGGTTATTCTGAAGTCAGTCAGTTATAAATACGTTCCATTAATGTGAAGTTGAAAATACGTAATTGTTTGTTACTTATTGAAAGTATTTCCAAGTTCTTAAATCCTTATCTTCTTGTAGACTTTCTTCAAAATATTTCTATGTTTCTCGGCACAATTTCATAATATTATAAACAGCAGATGTGTCCGTAGTCACTCGGCTATTTTGACTTCGAATAGAAATGAACTCTTTTCCCATGTTCTAGAGTTCTACACTCACGCCAAAACAGCTAGGCTGCCGCTGCGTAAGTGCCTGGAAATGAGGTTGTGATTGTAAATTAACAAAATACAATCAATCGTGTATATTGCCCACTTCTTCCAAATTCGATATAAAAAGTGCAAGCTGGCTATGAAAAATTAGCCTGGATGGATAACCAATCAGAAACAGTGAAATGCTTTGAATGGATAATAATTATTATTAATAGTCCACTGATTAATAAAGTTTGACCGGTTGAGATATGTAAGGTTTATCGCCGCTTTTTAAATGGAGGGAGGGATGCTGGTAAAATTTAATTAAAAAGGCTTTTGTATTAAATTGTTCATCTTTTTATTTATAAATTGTAGAACTCTTTTTTTGCCATGTACCTGATCAACTGTTGGAGCCAGATCATTGATTTATCAAACGATATTTCGTCCATGGCCGGATATGTTCACAGGTAGTTATGGGAGGTAGCTAAACTACGTCTACTGGAAGTAAAGTCCCGTGCAAACGGACGCAGCATTGTTGGCTAACAACTCCCAACATTGTTGGATGTTACGTGTTGCGTCCGTTTGCACACCCTGTTGCATGTTGTTGGATGTTGTTGCGTGTTGTTGCGCAAAGTTTGAAACCAGTGAAACTTTTCAGCCAACAACTCCCAAGATTTCTTTTGTTCCGTGATCGCCCGAAGCGTAGCGCAACAATGTTGGATCCGTTTGCACAGTTCTTCCAACATCATTGGGGCCGCGCACGCCACTACGCATGGTTTACAAAGACTTATGGGTTGTATCCTTCCCACGATGCACTGCAGGTCCCAACATTGTTGGAAGTTGTTGCATCTGTTTGCACACCACTGCCAGCACGCACCCAACAACTCCCAACATTGTTGGCGCAACAATGTTGGAAGTTGTTGCGTCCGTTTACACGCAGCGTAAGGCCTTTTCCCTGTTATTATGCTAGCTGGCTTGACCATAGTCTCTGGCTTGCCCAACCAAATTTGTATTGCTAAGAGTCTTTACTCTTATAGAGACGATTTGTCCGAAAGGATTTATTTGGACTTAACCACTACACAAGAATGGAAAAAGTCCACTTCCGGTTGACGTGCGTAGCTCAAACAAAATACACACACCCACACAGAGAGAAAAAAGTGCAAATATAGCTGTGATGTTAAGATTTAAGAGTCCTATTTTTCTCTTTTTACTAATGGGTATAATTTGAAACCAAACTATGATTTTTATCGTCCATTTAGTAGACAACACCACAGTTCTTCAGATTATCGCAATTCCAATTGAACGTCCCTGAGACCGTTGATTATTGTACCCGAAAAAAAAGGTCTGTATGCTTCCTCTTTTGTTTCCATTCATTCACTTTTTCTTTCGTTTGACAGAATTGGGCAGCTTCTAGAATACTTTAATGAAAGCGATAAACAGCAGCTTGATAAAGAACATCAAGAATCTTTACGGTAAATATTCTTTCCCTTATCTTGTTTTTTTTTGTCTGTGAGGTTTAATTTGATTTTGGTCTTTTTTAGTTGGAGAGGTATTTCAAACATCTCTCTTTTTTTAGGGATGAAAATCTAGCTTCACATGGTGGCAATGGTGACACTGTATTCAAGCTCAGTTGCATATCATACTCCCCACCAAACTGTACGGACCCTCTTGTCAGAGGTAGGGTGGTTAATTTTAGATTTTCCTATTATTTTGCCATTAATGCCTTCTCTTCCTGCCTCAAAAGCTGAACCCCCTTTTTTGCTGCACTGCCTGAGCTCTGTGTACAGGGCAACAACAAAACAATGTAATAGGCCAATTCCGATATATTAGAATTCATACTTGGCTGCGAGGGTTGGGAGAATAAAGCAAAAGAAATAATCTTGTGGCTCAATACTTAATAAAACATTTCTTTTGTTTTCTTCACTTAATGCAAGCCTCGGAGCCAAGTATGAATGTTAGTAGATCGAAAATGGTCTATTGGACTAATAGCCACTTTGATCGAATAATAAAATCCATCATTAAATTCTGATAAAATAAATTTCCCCAGCAAAGGTGTGGCCCATGAAATGAACGAACAAATGAAAGTAGAAGATGTAGAGGATGGGACAGGGGGAGGAGGATGGAGTTGAAAGAAACCTTTTCACCGCCGTCAAAGCGTTCTAAAGAGAGTTAAGAAATTGGAGGGGGGGGGGGGGGGGAAACGCTTCTGACAGAACCTTGCGGTCTCCGCGCGCTTATAATTTCCTCCTTTTTCTATGGAATACCTCAGCCTTGCTCGCAGGCTTCGCAATGATGAGCTGCCTTCTAAGCTACGGCTGGATTGATATTTGATTTGCGCGGGCAAAGAGATGATTGGTTTGCAAATTCATCATTTTAACATAATGCACCTTGTCAGTTTACCCCCCCCCCCCCCCCCCCCCCCCAAAAAAAAAAGTTTTGCATAACTATTTTCTTTGATTTCTTTTGGGACGACTGTAATACCCATAAGAAATTGGAAACAATGGAAATGCAAAATTTGGGGCGGGGGGCGAAAATGGTGAATTAGTTGCTGCCTTTAGAGGGGTGAAGTGAAAGGGGTTTTTGAAGATCCCGTCATGGATGTTGTTGTCATGTTGTTGAGTGTCGTGCATAAACGCGATAAACTATTATTATTTTTTGTTATTTTTGTAGATCTAGACTTAGAAATCAGTCATGGAAAGAATGTCCTTATAACTGGATGTACAGGTAAAAATTAATACTGAATTGTATGCCCTGATCATGAATTTTGAAATGATTTTTCCTAAAATTGATTATTGTATTTTTCTCTGGAAGGAAGCGGGAAGAGTTCTTTGTTTAGAGTTCTTTGCGGCATATGGAAGCCTATTTCAGGTATGGTTTGTTCATCCAAACAAGTAATTTCCGCTATAGACTGCAAGAGCCAGTCTGTCGCTTTAGTTTAACTTCCTCTTTTACACCTATAATCATGGACAAAAGTCTTGGGAAAATTTTGCATATCTGAGGCGTTTTCCAATAGGCCATATTTCCGAGTTTCCCCGGGCCTTTATTTCAAAGCAAGGGTAGGTGCTCAGTCTTTGGTATGGAAATCATTTTTCATTCTCATGCAAATAAAACTCATTTTCACAAGAAGGGTTGTGCACCTAGCCTCATTTTGAAAGTGAGGGTTTTTGGAACTCAGAAGTGGCCTATTCACACGGACCCAACCCCTCCCCTCACCCCACAAACAATTGTTGGACGCGTGTGTCTAGCATTTTTTTCCGAGTTTCAACTTTGTGTAGGGTAGGGGGAGGGAGAACTGCAGAAACGTTCGAAAAGGATGCACTTTTTTATGAGAGAACTCAGAAATGACAGAAAAATATGAATACTGCATTACTTTTGTCCATGATTGTAGCTCACGTTAATCCTTTTAGCCCTAAGAGTAATCAGCTTGAAATTCTCCTTGCTTCATAGTGGTACTGAGAATTAAGCACATGAACACACAAGATGAATTACAGTGATACCTTATCAACCTCGCCCCATTACCTCTATAGGAAATGTTGAGGGACAATAAATGAAAGTGCAAAGTTTGATATCATGTTTAAAGAGTCGAGAATATTCGTCACTCGAATTTTTGAACCTTTGCACGAACTCCTATGGTATTACCATTCATATGAGACTTCTTCTGCAAAGTTTCCGCATGAGATTTGATTTTATAAAACTAAATTTAACTGTTATGTTGTTTTATTCTTGTGACTACAAGTATCAATGAAATAATAAGTAACATCTATTTGTAATTATCTTACAGGGGAAGTCTCGCGATTTCTTCCATTAAGCCCCAAAGCTGTTTACTTCTTACCACAAAAGGCATTTATCACAGACGGTACATTGCGACAACAGGTAACACAAGATCCTTTGCAGTAAAGGTATTCAGGTGCTGGATACAGTCTTATGGTCAACCTTTCATGTGTGCCTTTCAATTTTTTCCTCTTACATTAGTCGAGTTTGAGGTCCGTACTTGGTAAACTGCACAGTGATTTCACCCTCCCCCGTCAGATATATCTAAGTCGAGGTAAAAAACTAAAATCTGTAAATATCGGTACGGACGAGGTTAAAACGGCGTTTATCATATCTCTTTGTTTCTGTGGAGAAATAAATGTACACCTGAGATAAAATTTAAAAGCAGAAACAAGCAAAACTAAAATAGAAACAACTGTATGACTGTTTTTGTGATTTGGGTCCGGTCAACCATCCAAAGGCGCAGAGTCAGTTTTACAAGTTGAAAAAAAAAAATACTCAGTAAGCTTAACTACATTTCGTTGGTTTGGAGGGAAGCAAAAGATCTTGCTTTTAAGTCGCGTTCCTTTCAGTGTGTCACTGACCGAAAATTGTCAAATCACAAATCGAAAAATGACTTAGTAATTAAATAATGCAATCATATCTCTTAAAAACACAGGTAAGGCCGTTAGCATGGACATACTTCTTTCCGTTTTGATTCTATGGACTGAAATCCTATTGGCTATTCCGAAGTTGCACATGGGACTGAATCAGTAGTGCGTTGGATGTCACTATAGGACCGTTTCGGAATGCTATCGCTTCTTTTACGAAGTTGCACAGGGAACTGGGTCAAAATTTGTCCCCAAAACAGTCCCATAGTGCAATTCGGTACGACTCGAACCTACTTCACACGCGACCCCCAGATGGCCAATGGGGACGTAGTTGAATTCTAGCCCTTTTGAAACGAGGGATTGAAATCCTGTGGAGTGATAGCCTGCGAATACAGCCGTTTCTCCTTGTTCCTCGCCGCTTGGGACGTTTCGCCAGGAGGAACGTCTGCGCCTCAGCGACAGAAATTCTATACTGATGACGTAAAATCTGCCCGGAATCTGGTCGGGAGCTCTGATTGGGCGACATAGCAGTTATATTGTTTTACCTAATGTTTACGAATGACAGGCAGAAGACAAAAGGCCACAAAGGTCAAATGTAAACGGGGTAGTAAACGTGATGAATCTACGACAAAACAGTCAATATTCCTAAAACAGAAAAAGCATCTGAGTTTTGCTGGAGTTTGTTTGCAGTAGAACACAAAACGTTACCATAATCGACCAGGAGAAACATAAAATCATACAAATTCACCGGATTTATTATTGAAACATTGATTTACGTCGTCAGTATGGAATTTCTGTCGCTGAGGCGCGGATGTTTCTCCAGGCGATACGTCCCCAGCGGTAAGGAGCCCGGAGAAACGGCTGTATTCGCAGGCTAATTGAGTGACCCTTCAGAAATACATTGTTCAATATTTAAGCATCAAGACAATGCGCCTTCGGTGATAATCTCCCTTTATCTCCTTTATCTCCCTGCTTTTGGGAACTCAATGGCCGATTACAAAATGAAATGCATTTACGAGCCCTTTAAAATGTCCGCTTAACGTCCCGTAAGCTTTTATCCCGATTCAGACCATGGGGGCTTTTGGACCCCTCCCCCCTCCCCTGCGAACAAGTTGAATAACTTAAGAACCGTTCAAGCTATGATTACCAAACTTAGCGACTTTTCCTAAAAGTTAGCTGGGAACATTTGAAAGTCGTCATGACGTGTATGTCAACATTGACGTTATCATGGCAACCAAGTTTTGGCGGGTATGTTTTCAAAAAGTTGAATATTTCTTTAAAAAATAGGTTTTAAAAAGTTATTGTCTCTGTTGGCAGATGCTGAGTTTAATTTTCAACGGTGTTCATTTCTCTCGGAATTGCATATTTTGCAGATTTTTTGCCTCCCAAGCATCCTTTTATACTCAGATCAAGTTTTCTATTAAGAGTTCTTCGATTTATTAGGGTTTTGATACCCTGGTCCCAGAGGAACTAGTTGTCACTGCTTCGCGGCTCGCTCTCTCTTTCGCGAAGAAAAAAATCAATAAAAAACTCGGGGACCAGGGTAGGGTTTTAAGTAAAATGGAATACCTTTAAATAATTCAAAATGGCAAATCCAACTTGGCGGATGCTTCCAGTTCCATATTTAGTCATAAATGACGTCATCATGACATCACTGCTATTGTTAAAGGTTATTTACATGTTAGCCAACTTCTTGATCATATTTAACCTCTTACTATTTTAGTATCTTTCGCTTAATGTGTACTTGGAGGGAAATTTGGATTCTGCCCATAAATCAACAATGTGACGTCATAATTTCAGAAGTTGGAAATGATGAGTACGTTTTCTGTGGCGGTAACATGAGCGGTTTTGAAGTTATAGAGGGGGGTCTCTGGAGCCCACCCCCTCCACCCCCCCCCCCCCCCCCCCACCCCAGTGGCGGGAAGCGAAAAACGCCTGGTCTGCGGAGGGATAAGTTATTCAATCACACACGTCATCTTTAATGCAAAAACTGTCGAAAATCTTCCGTCACGGATGCATTACCATGGAAGTTGTAACAAGAGAAATTTCGTATCTCCAAGCGACCATGTAATGTTCTATTTATTATATAAACACCAATGAACTACCAAACCATTTCAGTTTGATAGTTTTTTGGTGTGAAAGGCGCGATTTATTATGTAGCCATATCAACGGTGATATTTTCACATGTGAAGATTCCAAGTTTTTCGCGCGAAAGCTCACCTGGTATTTCATTGGTGTTTATATGATAAATAACGTTCCGTTCTTATAAATGTGATAGTTGATACGAACAACTAACTCAGTTTTCCTTTTTTAGCTAACATACCCCTTTGAAGACCATTTACTTGAATACAATTGCGAATCAGGTATGGGGTGTGATTATAACTAAGTGAAAACTGTTTGTTAACCACATTCAGTCAACAGAATGCTGAGCCTCTAGATCAGTTTTTTTTGTTTTATTCCCCTTCCCCTTAGACTGCTTGCAGTCCGCCTTTTCTCTTTAAATGCATGTAGTTCTTATCTCAGCCAGCGCGATTGACCACTCCAGAAAATACCATAACATACCATAATGTTCTTTGTTCGTCACCCCCAAATTTTGCATAAGCATTGTCTTCAGTTTCTCTTGGGAGTTAAATGGCCCCAAGAGAAACTGAAAACAATGCTTATGCAAAATTTAGGGGTGACGAACAAAGAACATTATGGTATGTTATGGTATTTTCTGGAGTGGTCAACTGGAAGTTGTTTATGTTCTATTTATAAATTGTTTCAAGTTACTCGGGTTCAATTGGTTAATTAAATTACCTTGACAGCTTTGTTGTCCTCAGACAGAACAAAAGAGTCAGCAGTCTCTTATTTTTTCTTCTCGGGCTTACTCCCTCGTTTATCGCGCCTCGCGTGCTTGGCTTTCGTTAATTTGCAAAGATAAATAAGAGACTGCTCGCTGTCTACTTCGCCTCGGAGCAAAGTATGAATTTTAATTTATCGAAATTTGTCTATTGTGACGGGATTAAAGTGTTACATAATTACGTGCGTGTGTTTCTCACGGTTTTTAACCGAATTTTCTTAGATTTCTAATTTTCGTTTACTTAAAAGTGCGAGATACAGAACGGTAGCGAAGCCTGTGTTTCAACAGACGTCTCCTTTTGGTCATTTTGAGGTTGCCATCTTAGGCCGGAGCTTATTTCCTTTTCGTACACGGTCGTTGCCACCATTAGTAACCAAGCCTTTAGTCATGATGGATGTAATATATTCCCTGGATTAAGTTACAATGAGGCAAAAAATACGTTTTGAATAGTCTTGAAAAGAACGACGTTGAAGCCCACGTTGAATTTACCTTGAAAATTATGGAAAGGGCTGATGTATCAATTAAGAAAGACAGTTTGCTAGTTTATTTAAATAAATTTTTCGGAATTCTGGCGGGTCAGTGGTGAAGGTAATGCTGAGAGAGAGAGAGATTAGCTAGGATACGACAGGACCGGGTTTGACCCTGGGTTACGATCTTCTTTCCTTTTGATAGAAACACTCTTAAAAACAGGTTAAAAAGGTACAAAGTGTCCTAAAAAATGGCAGCGACCGTTTATGAAAGGGAACTTGCCACGCCGGAACAGGGTCAAAATTCGGTAACAAACGCTTCATAATGCAATTTTAAGCAGCATCGACGCAGTCCTAGGGTGATGTTACTCGGGACGATTCGCAACGACGATTTTTAGCGCTACACAGCGATGCAATGTTGGAACAATGTTGTAACCGTTCGAAACAATGTTGCAACAATGCTGCAACTCTGTGTTGCGTTAAACATCTTCGTTGTAAATCGTCTCTTGTAACATCACCTTCACGCGCCACATTAAAATGGCCTTATTTTGCTTCAATGCAATGTTGGAACAATGTTGTAACCGTTCGAAACAATGTTGCAGCAATGCTGCAACTCTGTGTTGCGCTAAAAATCGTCGTTGTAAATCGTCTCGCGTAACATCACCTTCACGCGCCACATTAAAATGGCCTTATTTTGCTTCAATGCAATGTTGGAACAATGTTGTAACCGTTCGAAACAATGTTGCAACAATGCTTCAACTCTGTGTTGCGCTAAAAATCGTCGTTGTAAATCGTCTCGCGTAACATCACCTTCACACGTCACATTAAAATGGCCTTAATTTGCTTCAAGTAGTGAAGTTAGGAATTGTTTGTACGCAGGCTTCAGGACAGTAATAAGTCGTTTAGCTTCTTTTATAGGCAACTTAAGCTGTTAAAAATGCAATTTCCTAGTTTAAAAAATCCCTCACTTTAACAATGAGTCCAATGTACAATACTTTTCTGTGAAAATTCATTTTTGTATCATAGGTTTCCCACTTACTCTCGTTTAGAACGGAGGCTTGGGCAACTTGGAATCATTATGATGGGGGGAGGGGAGGGGGGTGAGGTTAGTGCAAAGTCTTCATTGGTTGGGGCTTGGTATAACTTCCTTCATTAATTTTGTAATCCTCTGGATCTTCTATCATATTTAGTTGGAGAAGAAAATGAACGACTTTTTGAGCTACTGAATTGTGTTGGACTGGTAAGTTTTTTTAGCGTCAGCGTAGATCATGTTGTCCTTAAAAGTTCTTTATATACTCCGAGTAGTGTAGTACATACTGCGAACATAGAGATCAAACTATGCGACAAGTGGTCGCTTACAAGAATGTTAAAAACAATGCCAAATTATTATACCATCGCCCTAAAAGTGGTCGCGCTTGCACACGAGATGTTCCAGCTGCAAGGCTTTGACTGGGAAAGTTTTTGTGTTGTTCTAGATGAGAAGTCGCTTACGAGAGGTTGTCGCACTTGGAGGCTCGGTTGTTTTAATGACGCCGTTTTGATTTAAAGGTGGATTTCTCGCCACTTCTGATCAAAAGGACATCCTTTGGATGCATTCATTTGGAATTACTGTCCCAACTCGCCGATGTGTTCAGTTAGCGTTGTGTGCTTTCTTTGTGCGAGACATTTTGATAGTTAAATAACCATATTGTGATAGATAGATATGAAGTACAATTGCATAAATTGCGATCACAACTGCGAGGATTATTGTTCATTTGATTTCATCTCCGCAGTTCTTATATAATTTAATTCATATACATCTATCATATTCATCTCTTTCACGGGAACATATGAACACATAATTGACCAGCTCCCAACATCAGTGGCTTCATATCTCAGTTGGTTAGAGCATCGCACCGGTATCGCGAAGGAACGGGTTCAGGTCCCATTGAAGTCCTGAATTTCTTTCAGGCTTCTTACGCAATTGCATAAATTGCGTTCACAACTTCGGGGATTATTCTTCATTTGATTTTAAATAACCATATTGATTTTCCTTGTCTTATAGTCGACTCTGTGTCATAGAGTAGGTGGTCTAGACAACCCGGTTGATTTCAGCTGGTGAGTATGCCTACGTGGTGGTATTTAGCAATTATTGGATGATGCTGGGTGTGATCTAAAGAATTACGCGGTGGATCGAGGACAACGTTATCCGGCGAGGCCAAAGGCAGAGGTGCATAACACCCTCCGAGCTGTATTTTTGTGTTATTGCTGGGATTTTATAGGCAGTAGTACGGGTCACTGTGTGAAACTTGTTCGCCTTTTTTCGAGTTCTACCAAAACAACGCAACCTCGTCTGAAATCAGGAGGCGCAATCCGTCTTAATGTACTTTCAGAAAAATCTTAATTAGCCTTTCTTCAGGCCGCTAGAATCAAGGAAGTTGAGGCAATTTTGACAAAAATTCTGGGAAAGATTCTGCTTCTTGTTTAAGTCAGTGTAGGTTGGAGAATTATTTATCTTTTAGGCTTCCACTAGTCTCGTACCCAGATCTCTTGTCAACAAAACCGTGAACGAGAGATCTGCGTACGAGATTAGGCTTCCACAGCAAAGTGTTTTGATCCTAAAACGTTTTGTAGTCTATTAGTTTTCACCTTTTGAATGCCTTTAAGTTAATCATGTCCCGTATTAAATTATTAAGTACTTAAGTTAAATAAACATTACTTAATAACAACGATAATGAAGAGAAAAATTGTTGTTATTTGCAAAAAAAAAAGATGAAGACAACATGAAACGCAGGGGAGGAAAATGCGTTTTTTTTTCCAGCTAAAAGTCAGGTAAAACTTAGTTAAGCAATGCTTTTATCTCCAATGATACGGTGGCAACGCTCATTTCTCTTTCTCTTTTGTCTAGGGAAGGCATGCTTTCGCCTGGCGAAATGCAGAGGCTGTCTTTTGCTCGTTTGTTCTATCATCGCCCACTTGTAGCTCGTAAGTGGTCAATTTTTAGTTTTAAACTGACATTATCCTCATGACTTCAACTTGAAGTCAAATGAAATGTACTGAACAGTACTTGTCTGTTGTACTGTTTGTCCTAAAAAATGAACCATGTGGTAATGTATTTATTTACTTATACTACTACATGAGAAATTTCTGCAATTTGATTGGCTTAGAGCAGTAGTATTTCAGATAAATTTGAAATACCTACATGTGAAAATTACAAACCTTTTGTGGGTAGTAGTATAAACAAATAATAGCATGATTTGTACGTGATATTTGGCATGAATACCACTTGTGATATTTAAAAATTGTCTCAAATTTCACTCGCCTAACGGCTCGTGAAATTTCGTATAACAATTTTGAAATATCACTCGTGATATTTATGCAAAATATCATTACAAATCATGCTATTACCTATACTTATATTTAATCTGGATGAAATCCTTCATTAGAATGAAAGCTACTGATCTGACCAGAACTCTCTTATGATGAATAAGTTGGTTCCCACTTTTGAATCTGTGGACGAATCTGAAAGTGTGACCATTCAAATGAAAGCTAGTTAGGTGTGCTTTCACATGGTACTGTTTATTTCTTCATAACTTCCAAAGTGAATTTTGATCGCTTTCCGGAGGAAAGAGATTTTAGAGACAACAAAACAATCTGATGGCAAACTGCTGGTCTTTAATCAAGGAAGAAAAATGTCCGTTAGTTCGTTAACGAAAAATTCTAACAGTAGGAACTACCACCAGGAGCCCGTTTCTCGAAAGTCCCGATAATTAACGGGCCCGGTAAGCTGTCTCCGTTTACATTAAATATCGAGGTTTCAATACTTTTGCATCTAACATGATAAAACTGTGAGTTAATGAAACAAAATGGAGTTGTTTGCTAGCCAGGACCCGCGCTCTTATTCTTTATATTTCGATTTGAATATTTGATTTCGGGCCCGTAAAGTTACCGGGACTTTCGAGAAACGGGCCCCAGATCAAGTGAAACATAAAAATAATCACTCAAAACATTAAAAGAAAGAAATGGCACAGCAAAGACAAAAGGAGGCACCGATAGACAAACTTGAAGAAGATTAAAACAGGTTGAAATTGTGGGTTTTGAAAAACTTGTTAGCCAAAAACTTTTTTAAAAAGTTTCTTTTTTGTTGTTTGTAACGTTTGGTATACTGCTCTACTTGGAAAGTATATTTATCGGAAGAGAAGCTGTGATTTCGTTGTTTGCATGTAGTTTCTTCGTTTGCGTTAAGTTCCATAGGCCATAAGCCTAATTACCAAATTAAAAAAAACATTTTTTATATTTTCCGTTGTTATTAAATTTTTCTTTTTGGTTTGATAATCAGTTCTTGACGAGGCTACTAGTGCGTTAGATGAGCCCTCAGAGACAAGACTGTATTCAATGTGCAAGCAGTATGAAATCACTGTCGTTAGTGTTGGCCACAGAGAATCACTGAAGCAGGTAGGTCGGCCTAGTGCAACAATAGTCCAGTTTCGAATTAAAAATTACCGTTGAATACAAACATTAACGGCACATTTATGCAGGGTTAGCCTCGACATAAAGTAAAATATTCAGAAATTCCGGCAAGTAAGTGTTTGAAATTTGAATATACACAATAGACAGAGTAATAAACAGGTCTTTTTCTCGTTGGAATTTGTGAATGTATTACTTCAGGTGGAGGCTAAGCCTGTAAAAAATGCGTCTTCACTTCTTTAATTCAGCGGTCAAAGCGAACTCGAAACTGGACTATTGAGGTATTAAGTCCTGTGGGGTCCACTTTTCCGAAGGCTGATTAGCAATAACTGAGGTTTAAATTTTACCTATGATTGGTTTATTGTACTAAACACCTTTACATTGGATGAGGCCTTGTAATATCTGCAATAATCAAGGTCTGGGTAAATGTTCTCGATGAGTGATATCACAAAAACCAGTGGAGTCTAATCGTGTTATTATTCATGTTTTGAAGAAATAAGGACAAACTCACTGTCGCAATGAACAGTTTATTATTTTCCGAAAAGAATTTATACGGTGGAACCTCGATATAACGAAGGGCCAAGGGACTAACAAAATTTGTCCGCTATAACGAGGTTTCGTTATATCGAGGTTCTTGTCCATATATTTTGCTATCATTGGGGTAAAGAAAATTGTCCGTCATACCGAGGACTTAGTTGTATAGAGGTTCTTTAGATCGATGTTCCACTGTATTGCTCTTAGTAATAATGCATTGCACGCGCAATCTACAAATTAGATATGATCTGCTAGCATGTAATCTGCAGGTCGCGCTGATTTCCAAAATTGACTATAGTCTCTTAGCCAAAAAACTAAAGACAAAATGAGTACAAACAACCGTGCGCCATTTTGGGCAAAACAAAGAAAATACGTTTTCCGTGACATCATCAGTTTGTCTTTTCTCTAGTAGATCATGGACAACGACTAACCACAACGTGCGTATTATTCACCAAATTAAGCCATAGCTCTCCACCAATTGGCGTGCAAGAAATCAACAACAACAACAAGAAAAATACACTGAAAATAGTGGAGTGGCAGCGATTTGCCGCAACAGACAAACAAGTTTTCAAATCTATTGTGTTATTTTATTTCCTCAGTTTCACGATTACAATTTGAAATTGGACGGTGAAGGAGGATGGGAGTATACCATGATCAAACAAGAATAAAGATTATGAAAATTTACGCGCTGTAAGTTTCGCGTTTGCTAAGTTATAAATTTGTTTAGCACCGGAGCCCGATCGGCTCCCGGTCCCGGGGGGGGGGGGGGGGGGGGCGGGGGACTTGGGTATTTTATGGGTGGGTATGTGCCTCCCGGGACTCCAAATTGGCACCCCGTTCTAAAAAAAATTTCCCCTAAAATTGATACCCCGTTCTAGACTTCGCCCTAAAACTGATACCCCGTTCTAGAAATGGGCCAATTTTTTATACGCCGTTCTAGGGTGCAAAGAGTACAACAGTTTGCTTGTTAACGCATTGAACCATAGATTTAAAAGCAATCTGTCCTTGAATAATTTGAAATGGCTGCTTACAAAACTGGAGCTTTCGTGCGTTCGAAATATTATACCCTGTTCTAGAAAACGCCTCTGAAATGGATACGCCGTTCTAAATCAGGAGCTTCAAAATCACGACCCCGTTGGGCGGCACATACCCGTATAGGTAATGTATGGGAGTACCCCCCCCCCCCCCCCCCCCCCCCACCCCGGGCTCCCGGTAAAGCGTAAGTAAGCACAGGTCTGATTACGAGCTGCTTGTCGGGGAGGAACGAAACCGGTCCCGTGAGAGCGTCGGAATCTCGCCTGAAATAAAGAGAACTTTTACCCTTTAACCCCTAAGATCAAAATTTGAATTTTCATTTGTTGCCCCTATTCATTCCCGAAAGAAGTAGTGGGGAGAAAATGATAAAATTTCAAGCAAATTCATTCATTTTGTGTGATCATGTCCGTAATTCTCATGACCCCTCTGTTTTACAAAGCACTGACATTGCAAGGAGAAAGTACAAAATGAATTTAAAGGGGCTATATCACGTTGATACTGCTGTTTTAGATCAGTTCTGTGCTGAGCTCATTACTTAGTACCTTTATTAAGAAATAAAATACTCCTGTAGAGTTATGAAGAAGATATCAGAGCATAATATTTTTGGTGATTTTTGCAGGCATGGCATAAAACTTGAAAAAGTTGCCCCAACGTTGTCAAGTTTCAATCCATGTTAATAGTATATGGCAAAGGCCTTGTGTATAGTGAAGTGCACTTAGCTGCCCTAGCTACTTAACAATTATTCCTCGAGCCCGAGTGAGCTCTGAGTCAATAGCCCATGAGGGCGAGAGGAATAATTGTTTTAGTAAAATCCAACTATTTGCTCAAAAATATCGAGGATAAAAAAAATTTAGCTAGTTAAAAGCTAGACTTTAATCCTTTTTTGCCGCCAGAAAGCCCGCGCTTTTCGCTACGAGGGGGCTATAACATATAGCCTAGTAGTAGCTCAACGAATCAGAACGCAGCATTGATAATAGACCACTAGTTGGATTTTGCTAAAAAAGTTTACAAGCACTCCACTTAAATAATATGAAATTTTAAAAAAGTGCAAATAGAACGCAGGATTCATAAAGAGACGAGTTTTGACTCGGATGTTGCTGAAACGTGGAACGGGGAACCGGGGACGAGCAAGGGGAACGGGAAATAGAAAAATGGGAACAAAACAGAGAATTGGAAATGGCGTTACTGAAGGGTTAGGGTTCAACTTAGGTTTTGTTCCCAATTCTCATTCTCCCGTCCCTCTTGCTTGTTTTCCGTTTACGTAACATCCCCTTTTTAACTTGAGGGTCTTTTTTTCCAAATTCAGACCAAGTGATTGGTCTTTGGTCTTTTCATAAATTATGCATACATAAGCACAGTTCTCCGGGGTACCATCACGTGGTCTGACGTGGCAAAACGAAAAGTCCAAGCCCAAAAGGTCTGTTCGTGGTAGTAGTCACGTGACGAGGCAGCCATTTTGGTGGTCATTACAATAAACAATTTTTTGAAGAATTTACCTTAAAATGGTGTTTACTTCCCAGAGGAGAGAATCACCTTTGTTATTGATTACCAACATGGCCGCCGTGACGTCACGTGCAAACCAGCAATTCGGGGTACTAGCCAATGAAAGAGGTGATTATGTCCCCAAAACAGTCCTACAGTGCACCTCAACACATGCAACACCGACCCAGTCTCTGGCGCTGCCTCAAAATGGCGGTTGAATGAAATGTTGGAGGCTGAGAACATGGACAATTAGAGCCACCTTAAAAAAGCAAAAACTTAGCAAACTACTTCAAAGCCAAGGTTACTACTTTCACTGTTCAGAGTTAAGATAATACCAATCCGCTGCTAATTTACTAAACTTTTTTTGGAAATTTACACAGTTATAGTGTTTGTAAACTAAAACTGGTGTTATCGTGGGCGCCATTTGCCATCATAATTTTACTCGGGCGCAAAGCGTTTTCAACGCAGAGACGCTTGAAATTTTAAGGAAAATGAAAAGATGATTACGGTAACTAATTATTCTATACATCTTTGTTCTCAGAAAAAATATATTTTTCCTTCTTCAAAATAACAAGCTTTCATTTCAATGTAAAGTCAATGATCATTTGAAAAGCAATTTGAAATTGTGGTACAAATATCACTTGCTTCCATATAAAGAAAGAGAGATCAATTTTATTTTATTGTAAAAAATTAACGCAGTAAATATCTGCCGACGATTCGAAAATTACTAAATAGCTATTTTACACCACATAATTTACTACGACAGATTTTTGGAGTTCTCTTTCTCTAGAGAAAAAAACACCCTGTTTTTGCAAAGATGAATCGCTTTTATAGTTAGGCGCATATGCGATTTTGCGTCTCGTAGTAGTCTCAGTCGTATCTAATAAGCTTTCAAATAGAATGAAGAAGTGTGACATCATAGAAATTCAAATTTGTGAAATTATGGGATTGGTTGGTATATTCACAGGTTCAAGGACTTGAAAATTCTTGAAAATTGCAGTCGATGCTGGAAAGTCCTTGAATTTTGGTGCTAACTTTATCCAACCCAGATTCTCAAGTAGCTAAAAGGAGGCAAACCCAGAAACACCTTCAGGATAAAATTACTCATGTTGTGGAAGAACTACAAAAGACATACTCAAGGCTCTTTTTTGCATTGAATGGAGTGCTTCAAAAATGGGAAATGTGTTCTTGAAAGTCCTTGAAACGTCTTGGAACATTTTGTTCAAAAAAGGGTACGAACCCTGTTACTTCAAAAAGGACAAAATGAAAAAGGCCCTCTTGGCTAAAAGAAACAGCCCGTTAGTACAAATTGTGGGAGAGTGATAAACACCGTTATGTTTTGATGACTCCAGGCCTCTTTTAGGGCCTGTTTACATGAAGCTGGGGGACCCCAGATAGGTGAGGTAACATGTGGCAAGTTACCCCACCTAACATGTAAACGTCATCACATTAAAATGAGAGATTGTATGGACAGGCGGGTTGCCCCACCTAAGCGGGTTACCTCACCTACCTGGGGTCCCCCACCTCCATGTAAACAGGCCCTTAGAAGGATCTAAGGTTATGTGATGAGTTTTATAAAGAATTCTATCGAGCCGTTTCTGGGATATAGGAAAAGCGTTAAAAATCAGGATTTTGCATAAAGTTGCTCTTGGAATGGTGTTTAGAAAAAAGTTAGTTTCCAAAAAAGAAGAAAATGCACCAACACGCTCATTTTTTGCAAGTGGACATTTTTCATCGTTTTCTTTTCTTGATATGCCAACCTATCCTATAATTTCACAAATTTAGCGTTTATGACGTCATCACTTCTCAGGTCCCGGATGTCTCGCGGCAATCCGAGCGATGACTCGCTTGCGTAATTTTGGAGAGATCTGAGTATGAGATTATTATCTATTTTCAGTTATAATTTGGTAGTTAGTTTAAGGTTAATCGTAACCAATAGTATTTAAGTAAATATTTAATTTTTTTTAGGTAGTGAAGTGTTCGATAAAAAAACATCGTATGATGAGAAGCTGTATATTAAAAAAGATAATAATAACAATAAACTTTGAAATGCTGCTCGCAACGCAACGAGTGGGAAAGCATACCAAGGCGACACCTCGTTCAGTTAGCATATGACCCTCAGTTTAGTAAACATGTCGTAGAGACGATGGAGCCGTGTAGTCTTCGAAGGATGGGTTCTTCAGGTGCTCGGCTGAAACTGCCAATAAACCTAACAGCCTTTTAATTCATGTATTCTGCATTAGAGCTGAAATCTAACTATTCAGCAGTTTCCCTCTTTGTATGGGCGAACGCGACGCCAGCAAAATGTCCTGAGAAGGGTGGAAAGATGCTGAAGCCGTAGCCAAGAATGTCGCAGTAACCGTTTCTAAACTTCGCGTTCTTGCCCCTACTTTCAGTGCGATGAAGTCTTCTCTTCTGATGGTTAGTGGGCTTATTTTTATGACTGTGACTGCTAGAAGAAGGTCAAATAAAGCAGTTAATATACACTGTAATATCCAAAAAAGGAGCAACTTTGCAGGAGCATGACACATTTCTTTGCTATTTGCATACGACTACAATGTGAAATTTTAATAAGAAGACGTTTAAGAAGGACGTAAGCGCACCACGACTGCCGTAAATAATCGATTTAGCGCCGCGGCGCTTATTTCATTTTCCCTGTTATAGGTGCGGCGCTTATGGAGTGTTTTCACATGACGTCACGGCGGCCATATTGGTGTCCTAAAACAATGAAACGGCGGCCATGTTGGTGTCCCAAACCAGTCCCCTGGGAGTTGAACTCTTTTCTTATGCAAACGCTTTCTTTTGTTCCAATAAATTTGCATATATGCTGGCCACGTGAGTGAAAACACTCTATACGAGAGCGGCGCTTATTTCAACTTCGGGTAAAACACTGAGGGGAGTACAGAGAGAATTAAGTGAGACGCGTACCAGGCATGCTCACTTTATTATAAAATATGTACACCTCGAACTGTTAAAGAGTTTCCCTCCTTTAAATCTTTAGAACTCACGAGTTAGTCGATCTTATTTCTCAAGCGATATAGTTTTGATATCACTTTATATCAATCGCCGTAATAAAGGTGGGGCCAAACTAGCGCCGCGGCGCTTATTCAAGACGGACGTTCATTAACTTATTTGCGGCAAAGATGGGGCGCTTATTCGAGTAGCGGCGCTTAATCAATCATTTACGCTATTTTTTTTTCTTTCGCTTTCTAGACATGGGTGCGCTCTTCGACGTCCTCATTGCCGTCCATGCATGTTTTAGTTGCTAAGTAAGCCTAATACAGGGAAGGAAACAATGCATGAGCACAAAATAGAATACGATGTCCGTACTGTCGATCAAGGGTTCCAGAGAAAAGAGGGGGGACCCTGCATAGTTAGGAATTCCATTGAGGGGTACTCTCCCGGATGAGACATTGCCTTGCACAGAATCGAGATCGCTGAGGATAATAAAGGATACCACAGCATAGAGTACTGAAATCAGGGCTGCCGATAGCCAATCAGATCAGAAAATTTTGTTATAGTTACCATTAAACCTTGAAAGAAAAATGAACAGTTGTATATGAAACAAATTAATTCATCCTCTTGGTTTTTCTTATTATTAATATCTTCATCCAATGAAATAATTCTTTACATGAAATATTTACAAAATGCTTTCTTACAACCCGCCATCCGGGCTCCGCTTAGCAAAAACAGTCTTCGAGGCGTTGTTTCTTATCCGTCCATGTGCTAGGTACCCAAACTTTTTTGACTTAAAGAACAACAAAAAAACAACGTAGTGTAACGAAAACGATGCTAAGGACTTCCCTGAACACATTTGAAAGCACGGGACAGAGCAGAGCAGATATCACTTGTCACCGATTTTGAATAATACTTTTCTAACATTGATACACAAAATTCTCGTTTCATTTCAGTCTTTGAACATCAAGAAGAAAACAAGAAATTCAAATTAATTTTAAAAGTAATATGATATTGGTTGTCTTTTCAGATTTTCAAAATGCTGTCCATAATTGTCGTCATGGTCTGTTGTTTAGGGTGTGAATTGTGACAACTGTCAATTGTGGAAATCAACTCCTTCGTCCGTACGTCTTCCTTTAGCTTCTCGCTTCCTAGGGGTCATTCCAATTGGGGCATCAACAAGTACCGCCTCCTGGTACAAAATTATTTTTTCCTGTTGCTGTGTCTTTAATCCCAGCTTCTGCTTCTCAAAGAATCGAGTTGTCATCAATTCGTTGGTAACTGTATCGACGGTGGTAGGAAGAAATAAAACATCCTGTTGCTATGACAACAGCAAGACCTAGTACCACAATGCCAGTGGCCCACGCCATGTTTTGTAGTACCAGTCTGTTGTAACTTTCTGTCGAAGCCTTCTGGTGGAGGATTTCATCAGGGTCTTTTGGGTTGTAGTAGCACGTTAGTGATTCTCTAGTGGGATTGCCACACTCGGCTGACTTAAGAAGTTTGTGTTCCGCTTCCTGTTTCTCTCTGCATTCTTCCGGTTCATAGGTGCACTGGCAACAATAAACAACAAGTAGTTAGGCAACAGCCATATTGATATGGACTACATTGTACTTACTGTCATCTCACTGGCTAAGAGCCTACAATTAATTTTAGTTATCAGTGCAACATTCAGAGTAGTCAAATATCTCCTAGCACAAATTTTTCAAGGTGCCCGCGTGATTCACACTTCTTTGACCGTTGTAGCGCACGTTCTTGCCGGCTGTTTCGCAGTGTAACGTACTTTGTATTGCCTGTTGTATACATTATTAAAAACTGAAAAATTAACAAAGGTTATTAAATTACAAATACAAACAAGTACCTCAACAATTTCGCAACTGGTTGTCGGTAAGTTATTGTACGTTGCAAGCAGATTCTTTTGTACCACCAAAAGAACTTTGCCATACTTAGCCAGCGAAAAAGAGCGAAGAATTAGGGCGCCTACTTTGTGGCATGAAAAATGTTCGCGGCATCTAATTTTCTAGAATAGGGTTTTATTGTATCGAGGCTCTTTTCCACAATCTAGATGTATATTCACTATTAATGGGGTGACGAATTCATCGTTAACGAGGACTTCGTTAATTAGAGGCTTGTTATGTAGAATGTTATATAGAGGTTCCTACGTGCAACAAAGCAAGCTCGACCTTTGTTTGCATAATCCCAGTAAGTCCAGATCGGACTTAAAATTTCGGCGGATCGAAACCCTTAGCCAATAAAAATCAAGGAGTTAACGGAGGAGTTATGTAAAGAAAAAAAGTTGGAAGAATTAGGAATTGTCAGGGAAGGGAAAATAGGGAGGGGGAGGATTCGTACTCTACGAGAGCCTTATTTTTCCTAGCCTGAGGGCAAGTACATCTCGGAGGCAGTGTGGGGTATCGCTCTTTTCCTAGGCAGGTTAATATTTTGCCATGCGAAAGAAATCTCTAGATCAATTATACAGTGACCCACAGAAGATGTATGCAGGAAGTCGGCCTTACTAAACTAAAAAAAGATATGTTGTTTTCCTGTGGCCAAAATCCGTTTAATGTGCCTTTTCCTGTTTTACTTTAACGGCTCGAATTGGCCAAAGGTTAAGACTTTTGACTGTAAATATCACCTGTTTTCTATCAGTTGTCATTAAAGGGCAACCCCGTTTGATTGTCCTTATAGGAAAATAAATATTGAAAACAAAGAACATGTTCATTTTAACAGAAAAGCGAAAAAAAAAATTCTATGTGCATCAACAAGGACTGGTTCAGTCAATCCACCGTTTGGTTTAACTGTTCCTGTTTTTCTTAGCAGATTGCAAATTAAACGCGCGTTTAAGATACAGAAAGTAAGAGGCAAGGCAAGCAAATTTCTTGGTAGTCTGTATGTCAATATATCTCGAATTACGTGAAAAAGCAAGTATCGATTAACAGCTCCAATTTATTAAACGCTTTGAGGACTTAAGACTGATTTTCAGCTTATTCCCCTTTCCAGTGGGGGAAGGGGGGAACAGGGGGGTGGAAACCCGGCACAATAGGGGGCTAGAGGGGTACGAGGTACGGGAGAGAAAAGGATAGGAGGTGGGAGTTCTAAAGGGGCGGGAAGAGAAACAAATAGGGGGAAATTACACAACAATGCTTAATATTTTGCAATAGAAAAAGGGCTTAAGGGTGGAAGCAAAAAAAATAAAAAAGGTGGGAGCCGATATGGAAGGAACGAGATGCTTGCAAGACGCTTACGCCAGTGTTCTCTGCTCTGGCGGGCCCACGTGGGGACGGGGAGGGTTGCGTTACTCCGGCCACTGCAAGAGCGGTTGTGAAGATATGTATTTAACGATTTGGACGATTTAAAATTAATTCACCCTACAATGATTGAAGGACCGAAAAAATTCAAGTTTTTTCGTTCTTCTCTAAATGTGATATGATCTAAGACACAAATAACAAAACCAAAACGCAAAGAAACTTCTTTTCGATACATATTGGAAACTTGCTTCCGACCATGCAGGCATTGTCTCATGTAAGCTATCGCCTGTTCCAGGCTCTCAGATAGTGGGGATGATGCGAAAGTGAAAAGTACCCGAAAATCTGAACGCAAGCTTTTCAAGCAGTTTAGCCTAAGATGGCGAGGTTGCCTTGAGTGGGATACTTCTTGGCGGCGGAGCCGTCAGAGGCGAGACGAGCGGCAAAGCCAGGCTAAATTTTCTAAACAAAAGGGTATCAGTGGAAATCAAAGGTACGGCAAATTGATCAGTGGGGAAAGTTGCATGGGTTAGATAGATCTAGACTAGGATAGGGATTTTTGATGCCAAGCCCACATAATACGGTTGTAGCTGAATATTCGTACGCCGTTTGGTTTGTACGAAGACTACAAAGGCTACGGAATTAAGGGCCCAAGCGGCACAAAACCTTACAAATAATCGTAGAGTACCCCCCGAGTAATATCCTAGGCAATTGGCGACTATAACAGTGGTTTACGCGATACGTGGGCCGGCCGCAACGCAGGCTAAGAGACTACAAAGGTCACGGAATTAAGGGTCCCAGCGGCACCCACCCCTACAAATAATCATAGAGTACCCCCCGGTTAATCTCCTACGCAATTGCGTCGTCAGTAATCAGATATTTGGCAGAAATCGTGCTTAAGAAAATGATCCAACCTTTTAACGTTTCATACAAGAAACAAACATCCTTAAAAAGATCTAAACAGAAAGTGATTCATTAAAACTTTCCATGCAAGAAACAAGCATCCCTTAAATCGTTTTAAAAACGTTCTACAGGTTCTGTAGTAACAATATTTACTCGATACATACAAGTACATACACATCAAAGAACATACCTGTTTATGAAGACTGTGATAATTTCTTGCTAGCAAACGACGCTTGTGAGCAGTTTGTAACAGCATATTGCTGTCATTGTTTTCAGCTTTGCTTCCACACACAACATAAACCCTTAAACAGGAAAACTCTTTATTATCGTGTTTGTGTTTGGAACATTTTGCGCTCGCGTCCATGTTGCATGATTCAAGTGTACAGTTTATTTCTTCAAATTTCTGTTCCTCTCGTGCCGGATAAATGTTATGGACTTCGACGGCAATTAGACAGGCCGTACCCACGAGAAATACTCCAATCCCAGCTAAAAATGCGGCTTCGGTTTTTAAGCATTTCATTTTTTATGTTAGTCTCAACCAAACTGAACGCAGTGACTGTTTACGCTTGCGAAAGACTCAACCTAGTCATGATATTGCATAAATTGGAACTTGACACCCTGTGTTCACTGCTAATTTGGTCACGAGAGGCGTGCGGTTTTCATCACAAGATCTCAGCTTGATGCTACTTTGACGCAAATCAGCAGACGGACCCTTTTTCAGCTTAATCATTTCACTTCCTCACTGATCTACTACTTTATACCAATAGACAGTAATTTAAAAGCGGAAACCTCAGAAGAATGCAACAGTAACCCTCTACTGTCGGGCGTCGATAAAATACGGAACATGGAACATTCCGGGACCTGCCGGAACATTCCGGAACATGCCGGAAGATCCCGGAACATGAAAAAATTAAAATATTTTTTTATGAAAAAATAATTAATTTATTAAATAATAATAATAATAATAAATAATAATAATAATAAAAAGAACAATAGATAGAAAACAATTTTTGCAAAAATTTATAATAACAAAATAAATAACAACATAACAAAAACGAAAAATAAAGAAACAAAGAAAGAAAGAAAGAAAGAAGAAGAAACTGGTATCATCTCCGAGTATGAGAAAACAATATTTTGTGGCAATGATTTTTTGGGCGAGTGATGGCCCATTCAAATGACAGTAATGTGTTGAGGCTCGCTTCTAAATTCAAAATATATTAAAATGGGTCGCGAGGAGAGGGTTTTCAAGCTTTCGTCACACAGCCACCTCTTGTTATCCATTTACGGCTTTGCGACTGTAATGAGAGCTTAGGAGCTCGTCGCTTTGGACTTGGATAATTAAATTAAAGATTCACATTCGCCGTGAATAGTTGCAGTGGCAGTGGTAGCGCAGCGGTAGTTTCTAACTGTTATCAGTTAGCCTGAATTTTTGGCCGTCTCCCCGCAAACTCCTCTTGCGACTCGAGGAGACGTCTGAAATATCATGCTGACTGTAAACAGTATAGAAACTACTACGAATGTGAGTATTGTCCATTAAAATCCAAAGACAGGAGCCCCTATACTCTTCTTAAGTTCACAGAGCCGCCTAGTCTGTAAGTAATTCATGTCAACCTCAAGAGAAGCAAAGCACCTCACGTAAGCAAATGTCGGTTATATATAAGGAGACTATATGTTGGCTTGAAATGAGCTACTTACCGACTTGGCTTGACATGAAATACTGCACTGACATTTTAGACCATTGCAGAACCGTAAATTGGTAACCGCCAAATGATTAACTCATGGCAAACAATTACAGGAGGTAGCTGTGTGAGGAACGCTTAAAAAAATCCCCCTCCTCGCGACCCATTTTAATATATTTTGAATTTAGAAGCAAGCCTTCACTCATTACTGTCATTTGCATGAACCCTCACTTGCCCAACAAATTTTAATCGGTTGCGACAAAATATGTTTTCTCATACTCAGAGAGGATACTTGTTTCCTTTTCTTGATTATTTCATTATTTTTCGTTATTTTTTTTATTTTACGTTATTATTAATTTTTACAAAAAATATTTTATTATTGTTATTTCATTATATTTTTTTTTCATGAAAATTATTTTTATTTTTTCATGTTCGGGATGTTCCGGGATGTTCTGGAATGTTCCGGCATGTTCTGGCATGTTCCGTGTTCCGGGTTTTATCGACGGCCTCTAGTGTCTGCGAGGTAACATCGATAAATGGTGAAAACTCTTGACTCGGGCGGGGGGCGAGGGGTACTGCAATATGTGGGATAGTGGGCGCGATCCATTCAACCAAAATTTCCGGAAATTTCGGTCCAAAACTCAATGGATCGGTTCGGTCCAACAGGAAAAGTTTCGAAAAAACGGGTCCACCTTTTGAGGTGGATCAATTTTCCCGGTCGGACCGGTTGGAATTTTGGTTGAATGGATCGCGCCCAGAATGTGCCGCTGTGAAGGATATGGTTTTCAAGCAGTTTACTCTGGAATAGGGTATATAAATCAGAGAGTTTGGGTCTAGAAAAGGGTATCTTTTTCCAGGAAAGTGATCAATTGGCCCGGGTCAATTGGTTGAAGATTTTAGTCTAGACTAGGAAAACCGGGAATTGTCTCTCAAAAATGTAAAAAAATCAAATCGGCAAGTTTAAAGTAACGCAACTCAGCCAGTAAAAGCTACTCTAGGATAGGAGGGATTTGGGGAGTTTAGCCTAGTAAAGGTAGCAAAAAACAGCTGAACTAGCTCTGGTATAGGCTAAGGGTTTCAGGGTGCCAGCAGCACATCCCCACTCAAAAATTTCTATAGTAACTCCCCCCCCCCGGGACTCTTGGGATACCACAGGTGGCCCAAACTCACGTTATTGGGGAAAGGGTGTAAAGTAATTTACAGACTATTGGTGACGCGTGACCTGTGCTGACTGTGCTGGACGCGCTGTGCTGGACGCACAGAAACTTTGTATGAGAAATAAAATACTGAGATCTACGAATGCTAAATAACGTTAAATCTAATTTTCCTTGAATGAAATGAATAAAACGACTTACCTGCGATGTATTCCACTGTGTTTTCACCAAAAAATCCAGGAAACGACGAGCAATTACCAAAACAACGGTTGCCTGTAATGTTACACCTGGGCGTCCAGCTCACAGGTCACGCGTCAGCTATGGTATGTAAATTACCTTACACCCTTTCCAAAATAACGTGAGTTTGGGCTGCCTGTGGTGATACTCCCAAGAGCTACACGATTTGAGATCATTTGACGATATACGTTTTTTAAAACACTTATTTCTTTCATTTTTGAAATTGATAAATAGTGTATAAACATAAAGTAGGTAACACCTCAATGGCAAGAGATCAAATAGCACAAGCTCTAAACAAACAAGACGAAAAAAGAAGCACAATAAAGCTCACAAACTCATTGTTTGTCAAGTCACGTATTATTTTTCGAGCATTTCCGGTACACAATAAAATCTGTCCCGTCACGCGTGACTCGATCTCTACCCTGACTGAAAAAAGTGTGTATCTACATCCCGGTGGGGGAGGGGGAAGGGGAGGGGGAGCACTCGACAACAGTGGAACCTCGATGTAACGAGAGGCCAAGGGACTGGCAAAATTTGTTGCTATGACGAGATTTCGTTATATCGAGGTTCTTTTTCGTATATTTTACTATTACTGAGACAAAGAAAATCTTTCGTAATACCGAGGACTTTACCTGCCCCTGCGTAGCAGGGGCAGGTTTGTTTTTTAGGGCGAAGGAAGAAATCTCGAGGACGCGCGAGGGAGGCGCCTGCAGCGGAGACCCTTGTTTTCGATTTACGCCCCCAATTTAATAACGTGACAGCTCTGCATCAACAAACAAATCGTCTAACGATATGAAACTGACATCGGATAGCCAGCGTGGCCGTAAGCGTTGAATTAGGACGACAACATCCGGGGGGGCAATATAAAAGGAGTGGGGATGCTTTTCGACTCGCTTAGGGGTATAAATTTCGGATTTTGGTCTCACTTAGGGTGCTCTGGGCAAAACGTCATAGCCGTGAAGGTCTCGTTTAGGGTTGCGCGCGAAAAATATATATTGTCTGTGTTTTAACTGGGTCTCTTAGGGGTCAAAAAAAGCTTGGGCCCCGCCCAGATCGGTCTCCTTTAGGGGTTTAATTCAAAATTTTCAACGAGCATCCCCACCCCTTTCATATGCGGGGTCCCCGTCCCCCCCGGGACAACATAGACAAGACAAGACAAGACAATGCTTTATTTGGAGTCTTATACATTATACATTATACATGTCTTGTACATCGACTTTATCCAAATAATTTAAAATCATTACACAAATTGCACACTAATGGAACTATAATCAATGTTAACCGAAAGAACTAATGATCTTTTTTTCTCATCACGGTCGAATACGTATTTTGCAATTAACTTTTGCACTTGTTTGTTCTTGCTCGGAGGGTTTATTAACAACAGAAAAACATCATCTGGTGCCATTCTGTTCACTGATATTCTGTATTCTTTCTTTAAGTATTCAAACAAAGTACTTCTTTTTTCTTGCTACGCAGGGCACAGAGTTAAAAAGTGCATTTCATCTTCTACGTCTTTTTTGCAGATAGGACAGATCCTCTCTTCCGGTTTCTTATAACGTCTTACATACCGACCTGTCTCTGTCGCCAATTTGTGATTACTTAGACGGAGTTTAGTTAGAGTTATCCGGTGTCGGCTGTTGGTGACCTGACGGAGATAATCTTCACATTTATACAACAACAACAACATAAGCTTTATTACCAAATAAAAGTTAACTTAATTTACAATATAATATATTAATACAAAAAAAGGTAACATTTACTCAGAATAACTAAAAAGCTAATCGAGCTGAGTAAAGCTAAATAATATTCAGGCATAGGAGGTAGGTTGGCGCTAAAGCAAGAAAAAACAAGGAATTAGTAAATAGATAAATGGAAAAAAAATGAAAAAGGGAAAAAGAAAAAAAAAAAGACTCACGAACAGTAAGACTATAAGATGTTTGACATCCTTAGACATAATTGTCTATTGTTTTAAATTTTTTGGAAGGTTCTTAGTTTGTTCTTTTGGTTGGCGTCTTTTCTTACGTCATTGTTTACGTCACTTAACCATCTTTGTAATTCGATGTCTTTCAGTCTTTGTTTGATAATGTTCAAGATTCCTATGTCACTTTCATGTGCTTTTGTCCAGAGGTATCCCAGCCTTATTTGGTCTAATACGCGTTTGAGTTTTTGGCTCCATAATTCCTTATTCATCCTCGACTTCATATCATTATAAACCACCTGTGATAATTTGTGTTTTGGGTGTTTGGTTAGAATTAGCCAAAACTTAAAATTCCTATATTGTGCTTCCATTTTTATTGAGAATTTTCCTCTTTCAGCCCTACATGCATTGTTGCTGCAGTATTTATTTACACCTAGCAACCATTTCAATAATTAGCGGGGCCCAGCCGAAGGCTGGCACCGGTCTTAAAATGCAGACGGTTTCTGTCGTTTTTTCAACGTTACATTGTTAGGGATATATCGCTGACTGAGATATATCGCTGGCTCATTGAAATCTTATCCGCCATTTTGAAAAGCACGAGGCATGGAGGACAGTCAAGAGAAAGATTATAGCTTTTTCCCCAACCTTTACGATGCAGTAGTTTATGAGCGAAAATTTAAGAGTGAATATTTGGAGAGACAAATTTACGAGCGATCACTTGAGGTCTCGGTAAAGGAAAACGAGGTGCCCACAGAAAAAAAATCTAGTCGCGCGAGTATTTTCGCTACAAAGGCAAGTTATATATCAAATTAAAGCTAAAAGACTAAATTACCTTATAAAATATTTTCTTTCATCGAATTTCAAAAGGCGCGTAAGTTTTTTGCTCTCGAACTCAGAGGTATCGAGTTTACTGCTGAAGCTCCAGCCCTTTCGCGTTGTTAAATATTCACTTCCTTTTTTTGCATCTGATTGACAGGTAAAAGACCTAAAAAAGGGTGTGAGGAAATTTGCATATGTCTCGTATTAGCGGAATTATTGCATTTCAAACTAAAAAGTCGAATCTCGAGCGCGATTTACGCAAAGAAACTGGCATAAAATGAGTTACAAAGGGAAATCGGAAAATTCCTCACACCCTTTTTGAGTCTATATCATTATCCATCATATCTGAAAGTTTCAAAGCGATAGCTTAAAACCTGTCCCGACTGGAGGTCGGAGAATTTTGATTTTTGCGTCTAAAATAGAGTGAGAGAAAATCAGCTCTAAAGATTTAGCGCGAGGTCCACGCTTGGCTGGTTAGCTCAGAAAAGGCTCATTTTAGAAGGGTTAAAAAGCACTTTCTGATTTTCTTTTTCTGCCAAAATAAAATTTAGGACCCACTCATGCCAAAAATAAAAAAAAAAACAAAATCGAGCAATGTACTAAAATTTTCATTTACCGAGACCTTATAATGTGTATTTCACTCCTTCCACAACATGAGTAACTTTATTCCGAGGGTCTTTCTGTGTTTGCTTCTTTCTCTTTGGAGTTCTACTTAAACTATTGAATTCAAGGCCTTTTTAGCACCAACTGCAATTTTCAAGGACTTTCACGGCCTTGAATTTTTATTTTATAATTCAAGGACTTTCAAAGTGCGTTCGAACTCTGTATTTCTTGCTCTTTTTAAGAAAAACAAGGATCATGACCAGGATCATGGGTTAACCCCTTTGCAAAAATGATTTTTTTTTACTATGTTCAACTCACATGTAACTTTTTATGAGCTAAATAACCTTTCTTTTTTATCAAAAACATCATTAAACAATATTTCGTGGCACAATGTGTAGAACCCTAGTCTGGGTTCAAGGCAGAACAGGAGTACGCGTTCATTTGAAAAAAAAAAAAAATACACACTAAGTGTAAACAAAAAAGCGATTCTGTCGTTTTTCACTTAAAAGGCTAACAAATACCAACGTTTTTTTTTTCTAAGAAACAACTCCTATTCGAATTTAAGGCGTCCCTTCCGATGCTTGCCGACCACAGACGCTCAGCGATGTACGTGCCAGTCCTGTAGACATCTGTGACGTTTCTTGGTATCAACAGAGTAGCAGTTCAGTTTACTATGTTTGTAGAAACAAAACTGGCGTTTCCATAATTTACAACTAACTGGAGTTAATCCAAACAACAGTTTCACTTGTCATCTGCTTCCATCTCCTCAACTTCGTTCACAATTGGAGACCCTTGTTCTTCTTCAACTTCATTTGAAACTTCAGTGTCTTTGTCTCCTATCTCCTGTCCGTTCTCAGTTTCTTCAGCCTCTTTGCTCGTCTTTTCTTCCTCCGGCGGCTTCGGAATACTGGCCATGTACTAAAAATTAAATAGGCAAAACAACGTCACAGCGGACAGATATCCTTACGTGCGCAAGGCAGGCAACTTTTTACTGGGTTTTTGCATTCATTCAAGAGTTATTTCAGTGTAAATGCAGCCCATTTAAACGACACCACCACGTTGGTCCAACATCGTCCAAAACTGTGATGAATCCATTTTATTACCAAAACAGCTGAGCCACCGCGCCTCTGTTTATGCGTAATGTCAGTCAGACCCTGTTTTAGTCTACTATTGGACAATTGACGTCAATCATAAAATAATATCAATTCTCTCAAATTTGGTCAACGCCGACTGGGGGAGTTAATAAGAAAAAGAGATTGAAGTGGGTACCAACGTGTGATGATGATGCACAGTTTAAACGGGCTGAAGTGTTGAAAAGCAGCACTTTTTTCCATAAAACAGGAAAACTGCGTCTATTTTGTTTAAATTGATGATTTCAATTGGTTTAAGAGCGACAGTCTAACTCACCTCTTGTTGGGCTCTCAAAGACTGAACATAATGACTATAGAAATCAAACACGAAGCGATGCATTTGAGGCATGTCTTCAACAACGAAAGGTGCTTCTGCAGGGGGAGCTCCGCGCTTAAAAAGAAAAACAAAATTGATAAAATTCACGAAAAAGGAAGAAAAATTAATAAATTATTTAATGAAGAGCGGCCATATTAATTTGACGCTGCGAGGGACGCCTTAAGAAAGTGTAAATAATTTGTGGAAATAGGGTGAGAAATCGAACAATGACCATGGGAAAACAAGGCGGCGGCCTCCCGAATTTGACGATCGACCTCGATCATCTCACGAAAAAATAGGGGACTGTGGACGTTGTTAATCAATAAAGAGAGAATTGCTAAGTGCAACGAAAGCTTCTGAGTAGTATGTTCAAGTGCCACTGCTATGATAAGGTGGTTCTGATTCGTCTATACAGCTACTAAAACTTGATTATTATGCAGTAATTTTAATACTTTACTGAAATGACGACATGAATAGTGAAACTCACCGGTCTGCATGGTGGATATCTCTCACTGGGCGCCAGGTAAAGCTTCAGTGGTCTGCTGGTCAACTAAATATATACACGAGGAGTGTTTCAAAGTTTTTCAAAAACACTTTAAAATTCGCTTATGCCTTAATTTTTCGAGAAGGGGGGGGGGGGGGGGGGGGGTCGGTTGCGGGGGCAGTTTTTGATGCCCGGGTCCTGAAATAAATTACTCCTAGAGTGTTAAAAAACCTCCAAAAGGAGCATTAATACTTAAGAAAAAGATCGTGGAAATCAAAATCAACTTTACAAACTTCCTTCACGTTTGCTTTTTCGTCGTAAATTGAAGTTCGACAATACTGACCAACGATTAGGCTTTTCATTTCATTCTTACTGTTGTTATTATGCTTTTACGGGGCGGGAACGGAGAAGAGAGGAAAAGAATTCTTTCCAGGAAGAGCGCTAGAAATTAGGAAGAGAGAGGGAGTGATCTCAGGCTAAGATGAAAGTTATCATTCAGTATACCACAGATGTGCTGAACAAATTGGCAAAAGCCAAAAAAAGGTCTCCAGATGTAAGAGCTAAATAAAATGAAATGGTTCTAGAGAGCAAGCACAGCAAAGGCTAGCGAGAGGGCTCATCATTCTGCCTAGTATTCTTTACCTGAGAGAAGGCAGGTCTGAGTTCAAAGCAGTTCTGAAATAAGCTGACACGTGCTAGTACATACAGTCCAAGGCGGGCACGTGACATGGCAACAACCAATCGGCGGACGTCTCTGATGTGACCCACAGTCTTGGTGCGAACAAGCGATAAGATTATGTAATCATTCTGTTGACCCTGGTACCGATCCACCGTGGTCACCTGATCATAACAAAGCGGTTGAAAACAGGCTTTAGCTACAAAGTTTCTAGTGAAAGCTGTATTGCTGCAAAGCAGTTCTTCGTGTCGTCACGCAACGCTTGTGGGCAGGAGCGTTGCGTGACGACAAAGAACGGCTGTGTAGCAGACTAGGGTACACTGTAGAAGTTAGAACACGCTGTATTTAAACTAACTGGTTGTTACCCTCACTCTCCTTCGGGACTTATTTAGAAATGCGGTAACGCCCGAATAGTGATTTTGTTAACCTTTCGTCCTGCATCTCTGATCCATTAAAATCCCCAACGAAGTAAAAGAATTCACGGCACGTGTCCAGTAGGGCAGATGGATCGCTTGATGTAAAGGTTGTTTTTGTAGAATTTCCTGTTTGTATTATTTTTGTCTGTCATAAAACTCACTTGGTGGCCGTTTAAACTTACTTCACGCTACGAACCTACATTGTAATGGGCAGTTACTGAGAGTGCAATTAAAATATTGTTGTTATTACGGAAAACGATGCATATTTAATTTAGTTTTGTTGTGCTTGAACAATAGACTGTATTTCAGTTTCAGTACACTGTAATACAGACTTTGCTATTAACAAATGCACTTCAGATTAAATGCCTAGCTACCTTGAGGTTTAACCATTTTCCTTAATGAAAATTAAGGAATCATGCATTGGGTTTTGGATTGGGACTCACTGGTTCTGGACTTGAGCTTAAAATTTTTCATAAGGTGAATCCCAGGATTCACTCTTGCTATTGGCAACAAAACTACTAACTGGGTCACTCAATACCTCACAACGCAACCACAAAATGATTCCAAGTTACCTTGCTCGGCTGTCCAATCAGCGGATTGTTCGCGCATCTCTGTTTGATGACGTCTCTAATAAGATGTTTCTGTCCGTTGTACGTCGTTAAAATGGCGATCTTGTCAGCGGGATACCCAATAAGGCGCATGTACATGAAAATCGCGACTGCGTATTCAGCTTCGCCGAGATTCTACAAGAACAAACAAGACAAAAAATGAAGAAACTGTTTCAGTAATAATGGTTTTACTGACTTCAGGGTGCGTTTCCTTTCAGTAAGCCAAATCCGGATCTTGTTATGTCATTCGACAACGGATATTTGCTTCTTCACTGAAATCCAAATAACAGGATTATCGATCCAAATAACTTACGCAGAAGGTGGATTATTTGGATCTTAGCTAACACCGGGTTCTTTGGGAACATGATCCGAAGCATTTCTGTGCCCCGGATCTTAAAAGAGAGATTATATCATCAAGTTCAACGTGTCTATCACCTATTTGACTATGCTGCTCATCGTTGCCGCCACTTTGAAACCCCAAACATGGATTAAACGATGAATTTTAAAAGTGCTAATCGAGCGATAAACAGGACTAGCATTTAACTAGCTTAGAAGATCAAAACCACTACACAAATTTGGCAGGGCCTCTAGCAAGACACTTCCCTTCCACTGCACATTGCAAGACTCGTTTTCAGGCGGTCCGTCTAAAGATACATCCTTTAGCTAAACAACGAAAGATCAGTAACTCGAATCATTATCTACGGCCGTGTAATTCTTTCGCCGAAATCCAGTTATATTGTGAGTAGTTTCAATGGATAAGAATAGAAAATAATCCGGTTTTAGATGAATTGTTTCTTTTCCAACCGAAAAATTCGAATCCGAATGTTCGAATTTTTGATCAAATCTCGGATTTTAGCACAAAGAACCGCACCCTAAGTTATAAAATAAGTCGAAAGACTGCTAGAGTGACGGCTTCTTGGCAAGACAGTAAGCTTATCTGCCGTGACAAGCCGCAAAACAAAGATATTTGTCGAAATACTTGGGTGTTTCTTGGTGTTGCGGAAACTATTGTTTGTTAGCTTTTGTGTTGTGGTGTGGGTATTGTTCAGTGTCTTTTCAATCTTTTGTATTACGTCATTGGTGTCCGCAACACCAAGAAACCACCAAATACTTTTGTACCTGGTAAAAGTAAGGATTTGGCTCCGACTCTCCCACTCCGTTAAAATCGGGTACATCAATGAGCTGGTAGTCAAAAAAGAAACCTGGATTCTCCACACAGTACTCGGGCCACGTCTGAACATGAGGAAGATCGCCAAGCTTGGTGTAACGCCAGTTGTAGAGGCTACATAAGCTACAAGTCGCGAAGAGTGGATACATTAAATCAATACAGTCCTACCAAGACCTCATATAATTATCCTCAACGCCTTCGTTGTCGGTGATGTCATCGTAGCCTGCCTAGCTGGCGGTTTCGCTCGTTTACGCGCGCTTTGCCAAACAAAACCACCAGCTATCAGGCCAACGTCATCGTGGATAAAACACCCAAAGAAATAACAATAAATTGTTTGAAATTTAACCCAGTCAGTGATTCAAAATCCTTATTGGGCAAAGCTAACAAAATACATTTTCCTTCACACATTTTTTTTTGTCACGGCTACCTAATTTATTTAACGGATCCTTATTCGTGTGAATGACAAGATCAGAGCTTTGTGTCCAACAAATATGTCTCCCAAGCAATATATAAAACGTTACAAACAACAAAAATGAACTTTGAAAAAAACTGTTAGACCGACAACTTTTAAAAAAAATTCATAATTGCAATCCGTTTCAATCTTCTCGAACTTTGTCCATCCACACCTTTTGTAATAGCTGTGTTATATATGCATACTATTTAAGTACTTATCAGTTAGTTTTTCGTTTCCCTCAACTTGGTGACATTTCTCACGGTTTACATGGCCCCTTTAATACCAAAGGAAAGAGCAAAAGAAAGCGAAGTAACGTTAGAAAATACGACTGTATATCAGTACCCAGATCTTGCTCGGCCCTGAGCATCGAGTTCAACTGTAGGAACACCAAGCCGAACAAATCTAGTGAACAGAGATTGTTCCATGTTGGAAAACTTCTGGAACGCCATATTCTTTATCACAGGAGGTAACTACGATGAAACGAAAACACAAATTCATGTATCATCATGTCAGTGAGTCAGTCACCAGCGTTCAGTTCAGTTATAAGCAGTCCGCGAAGTAAAATTGCATGCGACACCAGTCAATTAAAACAAACAAACAAACAAACTGTGGGTGTTTTGATAGACAAAAACATCGACTTTCGCTTACAAGTTTTCACCCACGCGGCCAGCAACTATGCCAATTTATTGGAACATACGAAAGGTTTTACATAGGGGCGATGTTCAACTATTTGAGAGATTGTTTGTGATTGGCTAGGAAAACAATAGGGATTGTGACACAACAATGCCCCTATCCTTGAAAACAATGGAAGTGTAGATTAAAGGGGACCAATGAAAGAAGAGATTTTGAATGGTGCATGTCAACCGTTTACATAAGAGAAATGTTTAACTCCCAAAGGACTGGTTTGGGACACCAACATGACCGCCGTTTAAGGACACCAATGTGGCGTTTCTTTATGCATGACGGAACGACATTAAAGAGGGTGTGTCGAGGTTCGGGTTTCTCCCTACAATAGAACAAAAAAAATACCGCGAACTAACCTGGTGATGATCACCAATTAGAATGACCCTCTTCATTCGATTGTATCCATCTTCAGGATTCTACGTACCGGTGAAAGCAAAGAAAAACCGTTTAGCAAATCAGTAAAAAAAGAATAGTAAATTTCTATTAGAATACAAAGGTCGCCAAACTTAAGCATGACCACATAAACAATAATGGTGATCTCTTTTATCTGCTCTAACCATGGTAAAAAATGGTCTCTCATTCATTTGCGTGAATAACATTTACATGACCCTTTACTGTCTGTTTGACAATGCAAGATAAAATATCGTCTACAGGTGTTGATTTATAATGGTGACAACTAGTTGAAGCTTCTAAACACGTCTATTTTTGTACAAACATTCATCCTGTATAATGATGATAATAATAATGATAATAATAGTAATAATAATAATAACAATAATAATAGTAATAGTGATAATAATGATAATGATAATAGTATGTTTTTCATAAAATATCCTTTATTGATAACAACACTAACTATTAAAATCTATTTACCATTAATTTGTTTTTTTTTTTAAAAAACTATTCAGTCAAAGCACTAATTACAATTTCGATTAAAAAACTATTTTCAAGCTCAATCGTATTGTAACTTAAGACTAAATTGTAATAATAACAAATACTTATTATCCTTTGCCCTTGTGGATGGTTATTGGTCTAGGATTTGAACTTAAACTGGGGGCCGTCGGATTACAAGTTCAGCGTTCTAACCGCTCGGCCACGCTGCCTCGACCTTACATATATCACACGATAAATGTCTAACAAAATAGCTGGCCTGGTATTTTTTAAAGAGCTACCGCTATGTCATCTTGATTTATTTCCAGATATATTCCATTCTATAGAGCGTTTTCACATGACGTCACGGCGGCCTTATTGGTGTTCCAAAACAATAAAACGGCGGCCATTATGGTGTACCCACAAAATCTTTGGGGAGTTGACCTCTTTTCTCATGTAAATGTTTTCTTGTTGTTCCAATAAATTAGCATAGATGCTGGCCACGTGAGTAAAAACGCTCTATTGCAACAATCGTAATTTGTGAGATGTTACTTTAAAGTGCCCTACGGGCTCTCTTTCATTTTAAGCTCCTAGTGGTTTGACTTTCACTGATGCTAAAAACACTTGTCTATTCTAACAAGAGAGACAAGAAGGTTTATCACCCAATAGATGTACATGTATTTGTGGAAAAATACCATAAAACAATGTGGGAAAAAAAATGAGAGAATGGTGACCTAGCCTACCTGGAGCAAAAGTGGAATGAACGTCTCAATCTCTAAGATTTGTGCTGCCTCTTCCATCAAAACATTGTCATACTAAGAACAGAAATATCTTTAGTTATGCCTAATTTGCCACAATTATTAAAAATAATATCTCGCTTGTAGATTGGTGCAAAAAACGCCAGTTGTAATATATTGGTGGATAATTACACGCAGTTGGGGGTAAGATCACGAATCTACGGTGGAGCGTTATTGGCGTAATATTGGTGGCGCACGTCTAAGAGTTATTCACATTGAGTAAGCAACCATCATAATCTGTGAGACGTTAAAGAACTTACACACTCTTCGTAAAGAGTAGGGTACGTAGTTCCCGGTGTAGTGGTCTATCTCACTTTCACACTCATGTATGGGGGCATCATTACCCATTCCTTCATTACTTGTAAACTGCACCTTAAGCAGTCTGGCAAAGTCCCCCAACCAGTGTTGTAAATTATCCCTGAAAAGCCCTGAGGGGAGTGGATAATAAGTCATTTACAATTTACTCTGAAGTAAGCAACCACCGTTTTTTGAATCAATGAACTGCAAGAAAACTGTACACTACAAAGGCATTAGCAGACCACTGTCACAACTTGCCTTAAATCCGAGTTCAACTAGATCTCGTCTCTTGAGAGCTGCATGAGTACACGTCATAGCAATGATCTTAGCTTCTTTCACCAAAAGATAGTTTGTTCTGTCGCGTCCTGTGATTAAAAAAGGAAAATAAAATAAGAAGGGAAGGAAGGAAGAAAGAAAGAAAGAGGAACAAGGCTTTTGTCGTACACAAGCCACAGAGAGCCAACTCTGAAATAGGTTTAGCATGTTTCTCCAATGATACAGCAAGGAAAGGACTTAAATTCCCAACCATTGCATACCACATGTCTTGTGACGCCCGCAGATGAATTACACTAGAAACAAATCTATTGGCAATAAATTATTAGCTGAAAAACAATTACAACTGTTTGCTGGCATGTTCACAGACCCTCTATTTTCTCTTCAAAGTCCGCCGAGCGCGCGTGATAGGAAATAAAAAAAAACCCGGGGGATTCATTGACCGCCGCAATGTTTTCGGGTTTTCGGAAGGTACGAAGAACGAAAAGAAAAATATAACAACGTCTGTGTACAGGCTAACTGTTTGCATACGTTTGGACGCTCCAAAAATTAGTTTACAAATGAATATGGAAACCAAACGAACGCAAAGAGCAAAACTTGATCTGTCGAATGTTAAATTGCCTTGACGCCTTTCAAACTTTAAACTAAGGATCTAAATGAAGAAACGACCATCCCAGTAGTAATTATTTATCGCCAACGCGAAGGTCATATCTTTATTTAGATTTATATTTCCGCAGTTCATATCATCTTCAGTCAATTGCAAGAAAGACTTCGTTAAAAAAGGCAGGTAGAAACACTACATAGAATCCAAAACACACTTACCGCTACGAAGAAGTTCAAATGCTCGAAACTCCTACAAAAACAAACAAAAAAAAGTCAAATGTGCTTATTAACGAAATAACAAAAAATTCTTTATTGTTTGACTTTTAACGTCGGTACCGTAATTATAAAGAACAGTTTTAGACTGAGATTCGTGCGATGAAACCAAATTTACTAAGGCCAATCTCAGCACTCATTGACAGTTCAACGAATCAATCGTCACGGTACTGGTGGCCAGATCTATAAAATGTTGAGACCCTGATACGATTATTTCGCGTGAGACTGCGTTCTTTTTGTGTTGAATTGCACTATGAGATTGTTTTGGGGACGAAATCTGTCCCAGTTCCTCCGGCAACCTAGGTACAGCCATGAAAGAAGGGTTATGACTATAGTAAATAACCCAAAATCAGATTGTCATCTTCCCTCAAAATATAGATAGTAGTCTTATGACTTAAAGTATCAAATAAGAGAAGAAAGAAAATGGTGGTACGTAGGACTTGAACCCTAACCGTTTTTAAAAGAGTGCTTAACCTCGGTGCTAAACCCTGTATTAAACTCTTTTTCTTACACAACTGTTTCTTACTCTGATTTCCCCACTTTTCTAGAAAATCTGCCCAATAAGCTCGCATAAATGGTTCTCTACGAGGAGTATGGCGTTCTGTAATAAACATGAGGTGTCCAACCTGATTTTGAGATAAAAGAAGCGATAGCGTCCCTAAAACAGTCCCATGGTGCAATTCGAGCTGACACCGACTCAGTCAGCATGGCATATGCACTCCATGTAAAACGAAACCGGTTTTGAAAACCAGTCAGTTTCGACCACAGATATGGTCGCTGGCTACACAAAAAAACGCGTCGAAGGCCTTCAGAGGTCTCTCTCCTTTCTCTCTCTTGCCGAGTGAGACTTCTGCTAGCAGGGAATCTTCTTGCAACGTTAATATCTCATCCCACTTAGCTGCCCCCTGCAGGGTCTCTGAGGATTGGGGTATTCCTCGCACAGCGTATTCACCCTTGTGCACCTTCACAAGTTTAAAATTGTAACAAGAGGCTTGATGGAGAAAAAAAATTCTGCTGGTTTCTGTTTTAAAACGTTTAGTGGATATAAACCTGATGGAGAGATTTTCGGCACCTTTTTGTCTAACACAACGGAACAGTTTGACAAAATACTCTGGATGTAAACAAAAATACACTGTTGTTACCTCTAACTGTTGAAAGATCTTCTTAATGTATCTGTAACAACCCTTTAAACAAACAAAGACAACAAATTATTTTATACAATACACGTGTTCCTGAGCCAAGAAGGTTTTGAGCAAAATGTAGAGCAAACATTCATTATTTTCACAGAGACCATAGTGCACCTTGTTTACCCCCTAAAATGTTGCATTGTCTTCTATTTCTCTTGGGACTACCGTAATACCAAGGACAAATTGGAGACAATGGTTATGTAAATTTTTGGGGGGGGGGGCGGTGGGGCGGGGGTGGGGAAACAAGGTGCATTATGGTCTCTGTGAAAATAGTGAATGATACAAAAGCCTGCCGGCCTTCGGAAAAACACATATTAAAAAGCTTTTTTAGAAGATGGGTCCAAGGGAAACTTCGGCATCGGGGACAAATTAACTCGTAAACTCTGAACATGATTATCAACCTTACACTGCAAAAGAAGCACAAAGTAATTTCACTTTGTACAACGCTGAAAAATAAAAAGTACCAAGTGAAAATACTGCAAAACAGGTTTCATTTGAATGATCACACTGCATGATTTGATTTTGTCCACATATTTTTGTCCAAAGGCGCCAAAAAAAAATTCTCTGTTTCAATTTGTGAAATACTGAAAAATAATAGTACCATGTAAAAGTACCACTGCAGAGGTTTCATTTGGATGGTAATACCACAGGATTTTGTCCACATACTAAAAAAACTCTCTCATGTACTTTGGCAGTGTAAGGGTTTAAGTGTCGTTTCCAAGTAGCCCTAGAAACGTCACAAAAATTGAATGACAGAAAAAAAAAGAAAAACTTACCTCAGCTATTTCCATATCCTCCTCGCACGTTTGTCCTTTGAATAAAGGCTACGGAGAAAAAGAGAGGTGAAATCAACGAAGTGCATCGTCACAAAACTGAAACTTGCATAATCATTACAAACCATTTAATAACGTCATTTAAACTAACTTGGTTTCAAATTCGGGTTTGTGGGACTGAAAACTTACTTGTGGTGCATTTTCGAAGAATTTTGTAAAAGGGAAAAGTTCCGATATGGCAGCAACCTCTCCTTTCTAAACAAGAGTAAAAATTCAGATTAATAAAGTGTACAGTATACCTACAGACTACAGTGGCAGCATACAAATGCCTTGGACCCAAATGTTTTAGATCAAAATGTGAGATTTATTGATAAACACGGATGCTGTGTGACAAAATATATTAAACATTATAAAAAGCGCGTTTCATCGAATATCGAAATACTCAAAACTGAGTTGAAAATCGAGACAAATCCGACATTTCTAAGCCGACTTTCAGGTGTTTGGTTATTAGATAATACTACGTTGTTACATTGTTGAATGTGGCACGTAACACTAAGATATTATTACTATTATTAGTTATTAGTTAGAAAAGGTAACTTTGATATTTCAGAGGTGTTGCTTGTGACGCACTTACAAGCAATATCAAAAGTTGCGAGCAGAAATTATTAAATAATTGTGACCTTTCAACAGACAAATGTTTACAGTTTGCTTTTCTTTCTTGTTCTTTAAAAGACAGTCCATAACGAGTGTTTACTCTAACGGGCGGCTATCTTAGTTTCAAGAATAGGGACCTTTAGGACGAGAACGACTACGGGTAGTGCTCGCTCGTGAACCAGCGTCATTTTGGCGGGAGAACGTGATAGCCGTCGTCATTGTACTACGAGTTTTAGCCTGAATGTCGTAGTGGCGGAAACAAGTTATCAAATGTTGGAAGTTTTATCGTTTTGCGATCCGGAGGGGGCTTAACCTCCTTTAATAAGATAACAGTGCTAACTTTTTTTGATGAACGAAAAGTACAATGAAGCTTTCTGGATATTTTTTTGAGAATAAGCGATAAAACTTTCAGTCAAATCTCGTACTCGTAATCGTTCTCGTCCTAGAATCTAAAGCTCTCTAATATCAAATCTTGCTAGGGGGCGGGGGGAAAGGTTGGGAGAAGACGATTATACGCGAATTGCCATTGGTGAGTAACTACATATCTATGAAACGACAGAGATTAACAGACAGACGGACAGACCTACAGACGACAGGCACAAAGAGTTACCTTTGTTCTTAACTTTGCCATGTACTCTTCCCAGCGAGAAACAACCTAGAAGACAACGATAACATAAGTTAACACCGCCATGAAATGAGACAAGACGCCTTAGAGACCGGTACGAATTCAGATCGGCACGAGTTACATCAGCATCACACTTGCCGGAGCATCAGGCTTTAATAGAGCGAAAAAAGGGGGCGGACGGCGAAGAGACGGAACGTCCCTCTCCTCCACTTCCCTCTTTGCTTTTTCAAATCTACTCTCCCTTGGCTCGTAGGAAAGACCTGATACTCAGGTTAACACACTAATGCTTGCTTTTGGCCACAGACAACGTCCTAACAATCCTGCCCCTCGTTTCAAGACCACGTGACCAAGAAACGATGGGCTCTGGGGACGAGAATGGTAGCGCACGAGCAATTTTGAGACTAGCAAGTGCTCAGTATTTCCTGCAGTCGCCATGTTCAATTCTGAAAAAAGCGGAGGATGGGTGAGACTAGAAAGTGCGGTCAACAAGGAGGGCATAAGGAGAAAGACTGAAGTCGGGAAAGGGAGGGGAAGAAAATCTATCTCCCCATCCACCCGCCTTCGCCCCCTTCCTTTCCTTTTGTTACTCGTGCACCAAAACCTGTGCAAACTCTTCTGCCCTTACCCCCCTGCTCCACCACTGCACAACCTCCCCTCCCTCAATAAACTAAAAAGACTGCGGGTTGACCGTGGTGTTATCTGGTGGTGGGAACTCACCGGATCAAACGTTTTTTTTAATTTTCCAAAAGTTTTGTTTGAGTCTGATGTACACTAAACAAACTGAAGCTTTATTTACGTTACCTGATAAAGGTAAAAATACCCCGCCGTCTCACAAGTATAGGACACGTCGCCATGAACGTTTAGACTTTCCTACAAAGAGATAAGCCGCCAGATTACAGGTTAGACAATTTTAAAAATTTTAAATTATGTGTTTGCTACCTCCTAAATTATTTTCAGCAAAAAAACAGCCATTTCGTCAATCGCGAGGTTCTTTTGTGCAATGCACTAACTTGCAAAAGTGGCTCCGATGCAACTATGAATGAGTGTTTTGATTAAAAAAAAGTAGTTTTCAGGAGGCTGTAAAAAGAAAATCGTCTCTTACTAACTTAAACCAATTACAGAAAGTACTTAAAAAAAAAAAACACTCAGCAAGAAAGAAAAAGTGACTTGGCACATTTGCAATCTATCATTCACTACCAAATAAAATTCTACCAATCAAAGTAAGTTTTGACGTTCAAAATATAAAAGAACAAAAATAGCTAACCACTGACCTGGAGGCGTTGTACTTCCTTTAACAAGTCAAGCCTGCTCGCAAGAACAAAGTTTACTCGACCGTACCTGGTGAAAAGAGAAAAACAACGGTTATTCACTTATCGCTAAAAAGGTGCATTTCCCGGTGCGTTCGACACCAAACCAACGTTGAATGCTTTCCCGAGCTTGAAACCAGCTGCATGTTTTTTCCCGCAGCGCTACACAACGTTTGTACGGTTGGCAACCTGCTGCCTGAATGCAATAACTTGGGAAAACAGCAGACATTTCGCGATGCCACCACTGAATAAATGTAATTTAAGCGCAGAAATTCCATATTGATGACGCGTCACGCCACGGATGTGGGTTGTCCTTCTGATTAGTCGAACATTTGCTTTATTCAATCAGAAGCACTATACCCAGATCCAGGGTAGTGACGTGTCATCGGCATGGACTTTCTGCGCTCGTTCCTCAGACGTCATTTCGAGGGAAACCTAATGGTGGCGAATGCACAGGTCTGTTATTGGTTGTAAAGGTACATGTTTTCCTGTGTCTGGAGTGACAGGCACATTTTTCCCGCTTGCAATAGGCTGGATAACAGTCAAGTATCGATTTCCGAAGACTTTACAGCGATACCTGAGTCTCGATGGAGAAATTTAGGATCACGTTTAAAGCAAATAGCGAACAAAAGAATTTTCCCTACAGTGTACATTATAATCTACATAATCTACATAAAAAGATAAAAAGCAGCTCGTCAGTTTGATCCAATATAGTTACAGTAGAACCCCGATAACTCGAACTCCCCGCTTACTCGAACTAAGTCCAATTTCCCTTGGATTTCACCTTAATTTCCTGTCATTTTTACGCGGGTAACTCGAACAAATTAGAAATTAGAAATTTCAAGAAAGTTTTAACTTTGGCCTACAAACCTGCTAAAATCTTTCTCTGTCTCCAGAGCTTCTTCCCCGTGTCCCAAACGAAGTAAGTGACGCTCTTCGATGTCCAAGGCCATGATTTTTTCAAACAGTTGATTCAAGGCCTTAACAAATATTAAAATAGAAGTTTCGATCAACAGCGATTTAGTGAAACAGAAACATTAGAGAGTTTTAGATCCGAGTTTACCGCGAACCTCAAACCCCTGGAGGTCACGTGACAAGTCGTTCGCGTCACGTTTGAGGTTTACGACGTGCGTTTTCAACGTGGGGAGGTAGGTTTTCACGTATGTCATTTACCTGAAAGCTTTTAGCGTATAATTCTTGTTTTATCCCACGTAATGATACAAAAATCTTGTGGAGCAAGTCTTTATCCATTAAGAGAGGCACAAATTCGGGCGAAATGCTAAATTTGATAAATCCTATTGGATCTTGAAAACAAGTGCCATTCATGGCTGCTGATTCAAAATGGCGGCCGCAAATTTGCAAGAAGAACTAATGTAAGAATTTACAGCTCTTTGCTGCTACATAACCCAGTGTTACCGTAAATTTCTTTTATTTTCACTGATTGATATTTCTTCTATGTCTAAATGCAAAAATAAACCAGAATCCACTTCTTTAATCCACCGCCTATCTAAATCGAATTATGTTTGAATGTCTAACTGCAAACGGGTAACCGCAAACCGCGGTTAGAGGTTCGCGGTAAACTCGGATCTAAAACTCTCCAATAAGTAAAAAAGAACCTACAAAGCCGGCGTTTCGGCACGAGGATATTTTCCAGTGCTAAGGTCATTACTTAGTGCCTTTAGAGTGGTTTTCGTTTGAGTGTCGTAAAACCAAAACCAAAGTAATTACTCTGGCCAATCACATAGGACACAGACAATACATTGAACCAATCAAAACTCGAAGTAATTACATGTGGCTGACGCAAAGCGCGGGAAAATGCATGCGAGCGCGTCACAGTTGGCTTTGGTTTTACTTCTGATTGGATGAAAAGGTGGCGCGAATCTTTTAAGCCAATCGCATCGTGTAGAAAGTGCAAAACCAATTACTTTTCGACACTCAAATGAAAACCGCTCTATAGATACACAATTGAGGTTGCACGGGAGACCGGGTCAAGATGGTTGTCAAAGTGCATTGTGGGACTTTTTTGGGGACGAATTTGCCGCCATGTTGAAGACAGTCCCACAATGCACTTGACAGCCATCTCGACTCGCTCTCCCGCGCAACCTCAAGGTGGCCAATATGTGTAGCGTTGACCTTAAGCGTAAGTACAGTCGTCATACATTTTACTTTAAACGGGGCGAAGAGGAGTTAGATAACTTGAGAGTTCCACAATTTCATTCTACTCCTTGACCTCCAAACGAGAATTTGCAACAGCTAAAATAATCTTACCTGATTAGAGTGAGTAACAAGCAGCGTTCTTTGCTCGGGGAAGTTATGATAAATATTGGAAATGATTTGCACAGCCACATCTGTTTTACCAGTTCCAGGAGGCCCCACAACCTAACAGAAGATACCGTAAATCCTCTAATAAAACCCCTCTCGAATTATTTCCCTTTTCCAAGGCCCGTTTCTCGAAAGGCCCGGTAACGTTTCGGGTCCGAAAGCAAATTTTGAAATCGAAACCTGTTGAATAGTAGCACAGTTCCTAGCTCACAAACCGGCCAATTTTGCTTCGTTAAGTGATAGTTTCAATGTTATTGAAACTAAGACTTTGAATGCAAACAAGACAAGCATAAAACAGGTTTTCGGGCCTGAAAAGTAATCGGGGCTATCGAGAAACGGGGCCCAGGGCCAGGAAAAAGGAATTAAGCCCCCAAAACCCCGCCCCCCACCCCGCCCACCACAACCACCACCACCACTTCCCTCTTCCTTCGTTGAAACCAAATTAATAAATGATAGCCTGTATTTGCACTTCACGAGGACTGATCCATTATGGTCTATTCACCAGATTCATGTGCTGCAAGTTCACATTTCTTTTTGATCTTCGGCTGCATGACCTTCAACCTTATATGCTTGAGCTTTTTCACTTTGTATTCTAGTTCTATATGGAAAATTGATACCATCTTCTGGTTGTTTGAAAAGCAGTATAGCGCCACATTTAGCTGAAGTTAATAAGCCCCAGTCTTTATTAACCCCCTCCCTTCTAAAACGTGTCCACCAAGTGAGTTAGAGTCGGTTTCTTGGATGCTTCATTGAATTAGATTCAACCGTGGATTAAACGAAAGTGCAGGAATTGATGACCAGTTATCACACTTGCGTTTCTTACCCCCAAAGCAACATCATTGACTAAACCCTCCACAAAACAAACGTTTATATAATATCTCAGAAACGTACCATAGTGAGTCCAGGCTGCATACCAGCTCTGATAGCTTCCACTTGAGTTGGAGTAAATGGAACAGCATTCCTGGAAAAAAACGAAGTGACACATATCATTTGTGAGTACACGATACAAATGTTTCGTCATAACAGAGCACGTGGTGTAGGATGAAAGGGCAGAATTTTTTCAGCGGCAGACGTGAATTGCAAAATCGGACTTCGCCACTGGCCTACGAACTGAAGTGTTCCTGTGCTAGAAAAACCCGGCAGCTGCCTTGTTCTTTTTTCTATTGTTTGTTTGCTTACCCACGCGACACGATAGTGAGAACTCGTTTAAATGTTTCCACGCGTTCCAGATCGAATTGAAATTTGAAAGTGTTGGTTTTTCAGGAGAGGATAAAACCTGAGTACCAGGAGAAAATCCTTTCGGAGCAAGAATGAGAACCAACAACAAACTCAACCCACAAATGGCGTCGACGCCGGGAAACAAACCCGCACCACACTGGTGGGAGGAGAGTGCTCTCATCACTGGGCCATCCTTGCTCCACCCCCCTCCCCCTCCCCTCTCTTAACTTTCGTGTCTCGCTCGCTCGGGAACGCTAGCCACGCAGGCTATGTCTTCGCAGTGTGAAAGACAACGTGTTAGAAGAAATCCATCACTGTGAAATCAAAGTTTAGAGCATCTATTACAAGCCCTTACTTTTTAGGCTGATTGAAGGGATATGGTCCACGGTTAGGTACAACAAACGGTTCCACTAGAAGCTCCTGTTTTGTGTCTTTTGGATCCCCTTCATCGTGTTTCCGTTTCTTACTGTCCGGTGACTCAGGAAATGTTATTCTGAAGGGAGACGAAAAGATAAGATATCGCTTTTCTGCAAACAAGTTTCCGGGAATGATTTTTCAGGGCAACATGTTAAAATGCAGCTCTCCTGGAATTTTAGGGACAATACCCCTAACTAACAAGTTGGGATCATTTAGGTTTCTGGGAAACTGCCCACCTACCCCTCCCTAAGTCAACAGTAACATTTACTTCTCACTTAGGGCAAATGTTGGGTTAGGGGAGGGGTAGGTGGGCAGTTTCCCGGAAACCTGAATTGATCCAAAAGCTGCAACAGCTATATCGCCATTTACAATACCATCGAAAAACTTTGCATTGAAGCCGCTTGACCTGAGCTTTGATCATTTTACCGTCATTTCTACGGTCTATAAAGGTTGGCTTACATTAGCGATGGAGTCATATGCAGAGTCTGATAAGCGCGCTTATGACCAAGAGAAAATCCAAGATCGAAGAGTCGTAAGCGGATACACAAGCACGACAGAACAGCGTCGGAACAATCAGAACGTTTCCAATTTCTTCCGCTCCCTACGATCTATTGAAAACCAAATTTGTCGCAGTTGGATGTACAAGCGGAAGGATAAACCAATCACAATGCTCGTTCCCCACACTTTGCAATTGCTTTAGTTCTTCCGTTTCCTGCTTTCCACTCAGTCAACCCAGTTTACACTAGATCGTACGCTAAGGAGTTGTAAGTGGAATAAAAACGCTGTTTTCACTAGATCAAAACGCTTTGCACTTAATTTTTCTGATTACGACTCCCATTCCGACTCCGTCGCTAGTTAAAAAGCAGCCTTAAGAGTGCTGACAATGGAAAGTTTTTGAATGTTTGTTAAGAAACGACCTAAACTCAAACGAGTATAGCCGACATTTACAGGGAGAGCCTGGAGTGCCTGAGCTTCAGCTTCTCTTAATGACTGGCGCAAAAACGGCGCACTACGTTGTCAACGAAGCATAAGGAGAAGTCAAAACTAGCAAAATCATGACTACTGTAAGTCGCACATTTTTTTTTCTGCCCTTGAGATCTGCTTTATGCTTCTGCTTCAAGTTCTGAAAGGTTTGTTTTGTCATATACAGTATGCCTTTTGCATGTAGCAAGTACGGCTCACACTTAACAACATAACAGTACATTGAAATACTCAAAATACTCCTTACATGAAGGGTGGTACTTGTTCATCGGGATTGTCCGTTGTGCACTAAAAACATGGAAGACAAACTGTTATTAATGTCCGTCCTTTTCTTCGTTAAAACAAAATCCAAAACGAAGGAACATGAACTTACTTTTATTGAGTATTGCGGAAAACACGTCTTCAGATGCTCAAAATCAAGAAAAGTGTCGTTGAAATTCAGTTTTCGGATCTGGTTTGGCATTCTATGGAAAGATTAGCAGCACATTTAGCCAGAATACAGCCGCTTCTCATTAGTTCCTGACGCGGCTGTATTCACAGGCTACAACACAATAATAGATTGATATACTGATTGGAATGGTCTGAAAATGACGTTCTAACCGTACCTGGTATAATGGGCCGCACCTGGGTCGTCATAACCGAGAAATATGTCGTGTAACCAGTCAGGGACAATACAAGAGGTGTTCATCAAATCCCGAATGGTCTCTAACACGGCCTACACAGAACAAAAATGGTGTAAGTCAAGTTTGCAGTCATATATCTAGGTAACAACATCTTTCATCACGTGTAAGACGAGATAAGAGTCTTAGGTGAGTAGCATCCAGAAGATGCGTATACGCCACTTCCACATTTCCCAAAATGCACCCCCCCCCCCCCCCCCCCCCCCGCCAAAATTGGCATAACAGTTGTTCTCAATTTTTCTTGGGACGGCTGTAATACCCAGGAGAAATAAAAAACAAAGGTTATGCAAAATTTTGGGTGGCAAATAGGGTGCATTATGGGAAATGTGGAAGTGGCGTATATTACGTATATTGGCCTTTAGACACAGACGTTAGCTAGGAGTTAATTTTCATGTTTTTCTTTATCAAAACTTACCTTGAAATTGTTCTCTTTTGGTTTACGTCTTAAAAGGATGTTGAAGGTCTCGTACACATCCTGTGGAGAACAGTTTGATTAAGTATTCCAATAAAAGAAATGTGCATAATATTGGAGGGCACTCGGCAAAATAACGAAAAACAGCAGAAGCAAGGAGACAGCATGACCGAGTGGTCAGCGAGTCAGACTCGCAATCCGGCGGTCCCGGGTTCGAAAGTAGTAATGGGGGACACTTTTTTCATGTCTCCAGCTGGATATCGGACCGCTATTTTAAGAGGTCATCCGAGCCACGCGAAGGTCTAGTCGCCTGCAGTGCAAAGGGAGTACCTTCATTTCTCATCTATTTTAAGACCCTGAGTACTGGTCCGGCCCCATGAATCGAATCCGCGACCTCCCGCTCTGCAGTCAAGCGCTCTACGTTTGTTGTCAAAATTTTATGGAGTGAGCATGCAAATGAAAACTTTTCAGCAGTACCTAATAATGGTAATATTCTTTTTTCATAATGTTTATTTTTAGCAACCTTAATTTCTGACTAATTAGTTTTGGAGGCACTACGCAGATAGTGAGAATTCAACTAGCCTCTGATCCATGCACAGTCTCGGCCATGTCCTGTTGATATTGATTTGTATCAAGCCACAAGCGGAACGTCCTTTCATCTCCTTTAAATTCGGGTTTTGGTTCAGGACCTAAAGAGAGCCATCAGTAAATAACAAGTTCCAAACGGTTAAGGGTATAGTTCACTACTAAGTAAAGTCCCATGCAAACGGACGGAACATAGTTGGCCAACAACTCCCAACATTGTTGAATGTCACATGTTGCGTCCGTTTACACACCTTGTTGCATCTTGTTGCGTGTTGTTGGGAGTTGTTGCATCCGTTTGCACACTACTGCCAAAACGAACGCAACAACTCCCAACAATGTTGGGAGTTGTTGCTCTCGTTTGTACGTAGCTTTAAGGGAACGAAACAACAGAGAAGTTGAAAACGTAGCCTGTGCAAACAGCCGACATTTCGCGACGCCACCACTGGTTTCCCCGCGAAATGACGTCTGAGAAACGAGCGCAGAAATTCCATACTGATGACGTGTCACTAGCCACATCTGGGTAGTACTCCTGATTGGTTGGAAATCTGCTTCATTCAATCAGAAGCACTACCCAGATCTGGGTAGTGAGACGTCATCAGTATGGAATTTTTGCGTTCGTTCCTCAGACGTCATTTCGCGTGAAAACCACCGATGGTGGGGCAAAATGTCGGCTGTTTTCTCAGGCTATTAAAAATAGGGAGCTTTAGCAACGAAGACGGCAATGGCAGCAAAAACGTATTGCAACTCTTTTAATTTGTGAAATGTTGGCGATTTTTTCAGGAGTTGAATTCTAAAGAAGTGTATCTAAGTTCACAAAAAGAAAAAGAAAAACGTTGTCATGTGATCCCGTCCTCCGTGAAAACGTAAAATTAGGAATTTAATGTCGTAGTCTTGCAGTGATGGCAAAGAAATGTACAGAAAAGCACGATGCACGTGTAGAGTTGTTGTTTTGCCAATCTTAACCTAATGCTTTTTAGCCGCTCTCGTGGCCGTTGCCGTCCGCAGTCGTCGCTGCTTAAGCTCCCGTATGTAACATAAATTAAAAACGCAGACGTTCACAGGCAGGACATAACAAAGGATGGAGATGGAGATTAGCAAGGAATACTTAAAATCACAAAAACAAAAACAAAAGCATTAAAACACCCCTCAGTAAAAGCTCGTTATTTACCCCTTCTTAATAAAGGGCAGTGAGAAACCTACAACATTTGATCGATTTTAACATATGTTCTTCGCACCTTCTTCGATGACCTTTCCTTGTTCGTCCAACATCCCTTCTATTTCAGCCCCGCGCACATAGTCAACTCCAAACTACAATCAAGAATCAATACATTCACACAGAAGTTCTCTACAAAGTTGATTATACTGCCAACTCTCACTCAACGGACACGTCTATAAAGACGGACATTTTGGTGAAACGGACACTTAGAGTTGGTCATCGCCTTTCTTTACTGCCTCTGTTTGACTCTCTCAAGACAGAAATCTCTCTAAGACGGATACTACGTGTCCACCCTTAAGAAGTCCGTCTTAGAGGGAGTTGACTGCATCACTTTATGGACAGATTTAGTAAAGACAACGCAAAGTCAGATAAGAATGAGAAAGCGCGCGGAGAGAACTAAGCGCGACTTCCGGTGTTTAATTTGTCGCTCTGCCATTGGTCGAGCCGGTTTTTGGATCAATATCGCCATGCTGTCTTTCCCAAAACTGCGGGCAAAACATCTGATACAAAATTTAACAAATCGACAACAGTTTTTTATGGTCTGTACTCTTAAGGACCATAGAAATGACGTCAAAATGTTCAAAACTCAAGGCGAGTGGTTTCATTGCAAAGTTTTTGACCCTTATGGTCGGTAAGAGTACAGACCATGAAAATTGTTTTCGATTTCTTTTTCTACAATAATATTAGAAGTTTTTGACGTCCATTTCCGTTGAACTTTCGCAGAAAATCGCGAGCAAGAAAAAAGGAAATGAAATTGCGCAACTATCACTTCATTTCCATGGTCTGTACTCGACCATTCAGTGAGAAACCACTCAGTTATTGTAAAAATTTAAATTTGAATTATTATTTACAAACTGCGCGTAAATAAACCCGCCTCGGGGATGGGATACAAGAAAAGGGAAAGATTGCATGTCAAAGATTCGCGGTTCTGCCTTGTTCTAAGACGTCTCTCTCTCGATGTGAATTTGCGCGAGGTCCCCGCTTGCGCTTCGCCACCAGTCACTTGCGTTTCGCGCTCGCCTTTGTTTAAGACGAAAGTGCGAAACTCGACGCGCCTGAGGAGGAGGCAGGATTGCAGTCGGGTTTCTTCTATAAATCAACGTGTTGATCTTGTTCTCCCCGCTACTGAGCACGCCAACCTCGACGTCCATCCCTTCCCTATACATGTTTTCATGTTTGGTGAAAGGACGTTACTGCTGGTCACACATTTGGTAAGGAAATCACTATTTATTTCTGCCAAACGTACCAACCACCGCCCCCCCTCCCCCGGATACCGAAAGACCAGGACCAAGAGAGAGCTTTCTGGCAGTCTTGATGTTGAAGCTATAATGGTGGTAAATGCTTAACCTCATAGTTGTTAGAGAAGTGACTACTTACCCAGTCACAGAATCACGTTCAATAGATTATTCACTATTTAAAATATTTGTCATACCTGTTCCCTAAACGGTTTTGTGCGGTCATATTTGATGGGCCCATTCTGATTTGGACGAACGGTGACCAGAAATACCACATCGTGTTTCCTTAAGGCTAACAACAACAAGAAAAACCTATTTAAACTTGTTATCATTTTTTTAATCAACTGATCAATTAATTCATTACTTAACTAATCAATTCACAGTTTGAGTTTGAGCAATATCACACCGCTTTTGTCAGTCATGATATCAATAGCTAATCAAACGGCATACTTGTGAAACCAGGAAATAATTTCACTTGCGTTTTGCGCGTGAAATTATTTCTTAATTTTATTGGTCACCCATTAGATCACACAGACTAACTTATTTCTTTTATTTAAAGTAAAAAAAGTCAAACAAAGTATAATCGCACCTTCCCACTCTCCTTTCACAATGTCTCTCATGTTCAAGTTGATGGTGACATCAGCTCGCACCCGAGATGGGCGTGTTTCACCGATATTAGGCTTTGACACCTGATAACATAAATGGAATTTAAAGTTTATTCGCGTTAAAGATCACGTTACCACGCAATGAAAAAAGCGGCAAACTTTTTAGCCTGCGAGCAGGCTCAATTGGGCGTGGAGAAATTTTGGCGCGGGGCCACAACCGCGAGCCGACGAGAAGAATAGGACAAGAAAAAAGAAACTTGTCACTTTTCCTCGCTTATTCACCAGCTTGCCCTGGCAGTTCCGCTAGAAAATTTTTTTTTTTTCCGAAATCGGGCAGGGTACAAACTTATGTCTACCTCGAATCGATTTATGATAGTCTTCATGGCTCGCTTTACGTAGTTCATTGCGTGACGAGAAAATAATTGACAGTCATATAAAAGATAATTTCACCTACCTCAATTACACTGAAATTGATAATTTTCTAGTAAAGAAGGAGAAAAAGAAAACAAAAGCTTGTTTAATTTGAATAAGGAACGAAGAAGAACAGAAACGAATGAAATGTTCCGCTTTGATCTGTGAACCAACACGGACAGAGGTTTAAAAAGAGAGTTGAGTTCCAGATTAACTTTATATTTTCATTAAACTTTCCGCTTATATCATACAACTGGGTGAAGAGAGACAAAGTGGAGCGAAATTTCTTGTCTAAATAAAGAAACAACACGACGGCAACTAAGGTACGTCTCCTATACATGGAAAGTGAATACCATATTTACTCGATTAACCGCCCTGGGCGCTTATTTAATTTTTGGACCTTGAGAGTGGGCGCTTATTCAAGGCTGGGCGTGTATTAAATTTTCACCATTTTCAGCAAGCGTAGTATGTTTATTTTGCAACAAACCAATAAATGGTAATAACAAAACGCGAAGATGTAACAAAGCAACGTTTCTGTAAAACACTCTGAAGAAAACTCCATCTTCGGGGAAGTCTCTTATTAGTGCTTATTTTTTGGGGGTGGGAGGGGGAAGGGGTTGGTTTTGGTTGTGGGTGCTTATTTGAGTTTAAGTGGAAAGGGGAGGGGGTGGGCGCTAATTCGAGGTTGGGCGCTTATTCGAATAAATACGGTAATCTGTCTAATTTGCATAAAAATATGCCCGCACTCTCTAGGTGACGTAGTTTCTAAGCTGCTCTTTACAGAATGTTGAGCAAGTTTAAGCTACGCCGCAGATTAAAAATCAAAACGTTTAAGCCTTACAGTGCCCATTCTTGCCCATCCAGCAAACTCTGTTTGTCCCACTTCGTTTTGCCTATTAAAAAACAAAATATATGTTATTGATATAATCGTTATTGAAGAGTTCCGATCTATTTCAGCGAATGCTAAGCACCAATGTAAGTCAAGTGTTTGGACCTTGAGCATTTGGTAAACTTTGCCTTAAAAATGTTTAAGCTAAAGTTTTTACCTGGGCGTTTTCCTTTAGAGAGAAAGATCCGCCCGATAAGGGGTAGGGCGAATAACACGCTTGCCCGAAAAATCACGCTAACAAAATTGTATCGTGTAAAACCGTGGTCTTCAACCCTCCCTCCCTCCCCCAAAGTGCAGTTTCCATCTGATTGTACCTCATATAGCCCGTGTACAGCCGCTCCTTCCCCTCAAACAAAGTCGGTTTTGTATGAGGCGAAGGAGTGGCTGTACACAGGCTATACTGTAGCTCATACTGAACCTTACACATCAACAATAACAAATCTAAATTCGTTTTTGATATACCAGGGTCTCATTCTTGCGATTACATCTTCCATGTCCTGACGAATTTCATCTGTTGAGCAAACGTAAATATAGTGAATATTTCGGGGATCCATATAATGTGCTAAAGTGATAACCATCTCATCTACATGGTGATCTCACAGACAAACTTTTTGTACTGTCATGATGTGTGGTTTCAGCTTTAGAGTCTAAGAATGAAACTCAGGCGCAGATCCACCGGTTTCCACCGTTTTACGGAAATCGCGCGGTCAGATTTTTCATAATAGATATATTTTAAATCAGTTAAAAAAAAACTTTCCAAGTTGCAACGCTTCATCCAAGGTGGATGAAACCGGCCAATATACTGCCAGAAAGACTCGGAAACCCAGGAAAGGGGACTTTAGGGAGTTTTAACTAAAAAACGTAAAACAGTTCCTGGGGGAGCATGCCCCCCGATCCCCCTAGAAGCTTGCGCCCGCGGCGCTCGTTTAGGAAATCGGTTAGTATTTATCCTAGATCCGCGCCTGAAACTCTACAACGTTACCGATAAAAATCAAAGCTACTTAGCAGTAATTTCCTGTGATCTAACTCTTCAGTCTGTGTAAGAAATTCTTCATTGCGATTATTCAAATGAACGGTACCAACCACCACGTTCCAGTGGTACTCTGTTACTTTGGGCAAGGTATTTATAATAATAACATAATAATAACATTTATTTATACCGCGCAAATTCAACTATACAGTTTTCAAATGCGCCTTACAATTAAAGATCTAAAAATATACCTTACAATTAAAGATCTAAAAATATACCGTAAAAAAAAAAAATTTTCTAAGTATACAGTATACTACAAACTATAAAGTATCTTTTACATACACGTAGATTCCAGCCTGAAGAGATTCAGATTCCTCAGAAGATAATCATGTAAAGTCAGAAACTGTAAGTTAAGCTTGGGAAGAGCCAGGGTGTCTGCAGAAAGAAAAACAAAAACAAGAGCATAAACAAGACGAAAAACGTGAAAAAATAGAAATACCAACCCATAATATCAAATACCTTCCGAGGAATAATATTCTGTTGGAACGATGTTTTCATCCCACAAAATCTGGAAAGAGAAGGTAATGAATTTAGGATTGTGTTAGAATATGAAGGGTGTTGTAGTTAGGTCAGAGATAAGTATAAAAGTACTACAAGTATATACAAATAGGGTTCGCACTCTTTCGAGCTCTTCAGTTTCCATGACTTTTTCCATGACCTTTTCGAGGTTTCCATGACCTTAGGAACTTAGCTGTCACCTTCGAATATTTTAAAACTATTCTTGTTTAAGGGTATTTTTTTTACCTAACTCAGATCAACCGACAAAAACTTTTGTGTCCACTAAAATCGACGCCATTTAATTACTCGAGTCTCTTTTTCACATTGTCCACGCTTTAACATCCGCAGTATCTAATCTATCTAACACAACTTTGATTTTCCACGACTTTCCATGACCTACAATTAAATTCCATGATTTTCCAGGTTTTCCATGACCTGCACGAGCCATGTCAATACTCTGGGTGCCAAACGTTTTTCCTATCTTTTGGGGATGAAGCCGCGAAAGCCGCGAAAGCGAGTCGCAACACAATCTACGCTCTTTACGCTTCTCAGTGCTTTTAAGCAAGAGGACCTCTGACATCTAGGGTACAACTGAGAAATCCTATAGTGCTACCATTCTTAATCCTTACCTACGACAGGAAGGAACGAGGGCTATGCTCGCTTTGCTAGTAGACTGAACTAAGTTGGAAATTCAAAATTTCTGTTGACGCTAGCTTAACGCTCCAGTTTGGAGATCTCTGTAACAAGCTACTTCGCCAGTCGTTCGCTAGCAGAACTGGAAGTAATAAACTACGCACTATGTAAAATAAAGGTTTTTTTCATTAGAGACAAATTTGTTGTACCTGTTCTGTAGGATAAAGTGGCATTTCGTTGATGGCATCAATTTGGGATAACCGACGCTCATGTCTAGACACCTAGAAATATTTTTAAAAAAGCAGAAAATACGAAGAGTATTCCAAAAGAACGAAATCAAAATAAACAGTTCAAACAGCCCTCATATCTCTCCACAAAGAAGTTGGCTATTGCAAAAGTATTTAAAGGGACGTGGCTCAGGAGGTCTGAGTCGGTGGAAGAAATACTGGCCTAAGAAGACAGCCGACATTTCGCGACGACATCACTAGTTCCTTTGCGAGGAGACAAGACACTCAATAACATCCGTCGAAAGGCCATTGGACACTATTTGAACTTTACACAACGTAGTATTCTTTATTGCCTCCACACTACACTTAGACGAAAGTCCCTTGAAATTTCTGCTCAGCAAATGTTCATGAAAGTGTAAGTCTCTTCAATTTTTAAGGGAAAAACAGTCAGAGGAGGTTGAGTAAGAATGGAACCTGGAGCGTACTGTCTGCAGTCCATCACCTACATCATTACCATTTACGCCACTGAGAATAACCTGGCGAGGATTGATTTGATTTAAGGTATATAGCAACAAACCTAACCCTAAATAGAAGCTAACCGTTTCGAGTCAGTGCTTAACCCTAATCACTATTTTCAGTGCTTTAACCCTAATCGGTACTGCCTAACCCAAATCACTATAAGCAGTGCTCGAAACCGAAGCGATAAGGAATACCACGTTGTGTAAACTTCATAAGGTGTCCAAGGGCCTGGGCCTGTTGTCTCATTTTCGCGACGTCCCTACCCTCTCAGAGCCTGGCACAGGCTATCTCAGGATACGAAAATACATGTATTAAAGAAACCTTTCTCAGGGTGAAGCGCTTGTTCCAACCGAGGACGGCACCTATCAATATTTTGGAGGTTTCTTATTCCAGCGCTCAATCACAGGGCACCCAATGCAGTAATCCTTACCAGCATTTCCAAGAGAAATTCTCGGTTTGCCTCCACACCAGCAACATCAGGGGCTGGCAACAGCTTCAGATATGACGCTACTTCATGGAGAGTTTTATTTCTGTAGCAAAACAAACTCAAATAAGCACGAAATAAACATTTTGGAGTCCAGAGTCTACTTATCTCTTTAGGCACAATACCTTTAAGGTAGATACTTACGAAAGAGACCCAAAATGTTGCAACAGAGCCTCCCTTGTGTCTATACTGGCTATGTTACTCATGGCAAAGCCGTGCAGCTCAGGAAAATACTTGAACACAGCTCGCTAAAACATTGTAAGAATACAACAGGTAAAATGTAAATTATGCTGTAAACTATTCTGGTGAGGATTCCCTGCTAGCTGAGGTCTCTTGAGAGAAAACGGAGATGAAAGAGAGAGAACTCTGCCAGCCCCATACGCTTCTCCTATCGCGAATGCTCTGGCGTTTCCTTAAGGCTGGTTTTCACCAGCGACGGAGTCGGAGTTGGAGTCGTTAGCGGCGTCGTAAGAGCGCTTATGACCTAGTGAAAATCAAAAATCGGAGTCGTAAGTCGGAATGAGAACGCTGTTTTCACTAGATCATAAGCTCTATGCTTCTGATTACGACTCCGACTTCGTGGCTAGTGAAAACCAGCCTTTACCAGCAAAGGACGTTTTAGTCATGAGCGACTTGTCTTACAGAACCGGTTTGCGCCATAACAACTGTGGCCTCAGAAATTTCCAACAAAACAAGCGCATTCCACATTAAACAAAACCACTCTTGAAAACAAGTAAGTTTTGAACACAAATCTGGTCGGAGGCTACACGCAAGAATGCATCGGGAGAACGGCACAGGTCTCCATCTTTCCTCTCATTTTTCTCTTACCGTGAGTGGCCTCTGCTAGCATGGAATGGTAAGGACACTGTTAAGAGGAAAGGGAAAGCACATAAACAGAGTACAAAGTAGATTAAACGTTCGAAGTTTTGGCCTCAAAAAGGACACTGGCCATTTTGTGGTCGCGAGTGAGACTAGGGCGGTATATCGTCGAATTGCACTATGGGACTGTTTTGAGGGAAAAATTTAAACTTAGCTTCCAGTGCAACCTCGTAAGAGCCAATAAAAGAAGCGATAACCTATACAAAACAGTCGCATAGTGCAATAGGCCACTTCCGAGTTCCAAAAATCCTCACTTTCAAAATGAGGCCAAGTGCACAACCTTTCTGTGAAAATGAGTTTTATTTGCACGAGAATGAAAAATCATTTCCATATCAAAGGCCGAGCACTTAACCTCGTTTTGATACAGAGGCCCAGGTGAACTTGGAAATGGCCTATTCGCTAAAATACTGACTCGTTCTCAAGCAGAACTTCCTAATAGCTAATACCACATGTTAGTCCTAAATTTAGCTTAACCATGGATTAATCTTAACCATCTTTCAAGGAAAAGGCCCAGGTCTGCTACCGAGACAGCAGACCAACAAGAGCGCAGTTCCCTTAAAGAGAGCTGAACAAACAATCAATTTAAAGCACCTGGAGAGAAGCCATTTTGCTGTAATGGATGTCTACCATCTCATGATCTGTCAACGCCATGCCTGTGAATAATAAAAATGTTTGACTTCATAAGCGACAAGGACGTCTATGAAACGTAAACATTTATGCTTAGTTCATCGAATACCAATACGGGAAAACAGACGGTTATGAGCAGCCTATATAAAGAATGGAAGAGTGAAATACACAGAAGCACACTTGTACACCAAGTTCTTGCCTGTAACATCATTGATTTCAAAGCCAGTGTAGAATTTCAGCATGTCCAATAACTGTTGGAAAGAAGTACACAGAATTACATTGGGCTTCCACATCTCAAACGCGGCAAACAGGCCTACATACAAGTGTGTGTGTGTTATGGAAGCGGGGGGGGGGGGGGGCGGGGGACGAGCGGACATTAATCCGCCATGTTGCACGCAATTTACACGCATGTAATTCCTGCAATCACCGCGTGGCGTGTACTGTACATTGCACACACACTCCTGGACAAAATAGATTGAAACGTTAGACCCCCCACCCCTTCTGCCCACATAAGGGAAGGGGAAATGGTGCGTTTTGGGTTTCGCGCGGCTTCCTTGATTTTTTGGGAATGGGGTTTGCTGTTTCATTTTATTCTGTCCAAGATTTCAGCGTATAGTTGTGCGTGCAGTTTGTTGATCATTTTCTTTACTCACTTGTTTAAATAATCTTCCTTCTGACTCCCTTTTTACCAATGCTGAAAGATGGCACTTGACCTGCAAAGTGCAAGATATACCGCAAACACTCTATTAAGCCCTTCGGGGGATTTATTTCAGTTTCAAGCACACTTGAGAGGGGGGTAACAGAGACGGAGGGCTTATTTGCGAGGGGGAGGCGGGGGGCTGATTTAATTTGGCAAAGGCAATGGTACCAGTTCTACATAGAGAACTAGAATAAAAAGTGGAAAAGCTCAGGGCCCGGTTCCTGAAAGGCCGATTAGCGCTAATCCAGGATTAAAATTTTGATCCAATTTTTTTGTTTACCTTCCTATGCATTGCTTAGAGAAACATTTCATGTAAATCGTTACTGTGTCTCAGAGTAAAGGCTCAACAGTATTTTTTAAGCTTGAGTTACATGCTCTTAGCAAGAAAATCGTGCTTAAAATTTGGCTTAATCCTGGGTTAAACTTAACCATCTTTCTAGGAACTCGGCCCAGTACAGTAAGTTGAAGGTCATGCAGCCGAGGATCAAGAACAAATCCAGTTGGGGAATAAACCATCCCGGATCAGTCCACACAAAGTTTTACAGTCGAAGTTGATCAATACAGTCAATCTTTTATTTGTGAATAACAATAATGGAGAATTGGAGAGGGGCTTATTATCTTTCTTCCCCTGAAAAGGGGGGCCTATTTGAGGGGGGGGGGGGTGGGGGGACTTTACCGAATGAAAAATAAAGTTACTTGGAGATACTTCCAAACGCAAGGACATAAAAATAAGCAATGTGTATAATTTTAACTTACCACAAGATGATGATCATCAACTAATGTATTAAAGAATCTTCTCGTTGGCAACAAGGCCTACATAAATAAGTGAACGAACATTTAGAATGTGTACTCGCTATAATTACTGTAATTCATCAAAGAATATTGGAACTGTACGTTAACATTTGTAAACCGCGAAGTAAGCGTGACACGCATCTAAAAAAGAGGAAAAATCGGGCATGGGAAAACGCGAGGAAGAAAAGCGCGAAAAGAAGGAAAGAAAGTAGCATGCGCACGAGAACAAAAGAAGGAAAGGGAAAATCAGGCCTGCGAGAACACCAAGGGGAAAGGAGAAATTAACGCACGCACGAACACGAAGAGAAAAGGGGTAAATCCGACGCGCGGGAATACTAACGGTAAAAGACAAATTGGGCCACACGGGAACACCACGGGCAAGCGAAACCCAGGCGCGCGGAAACACCAACTGGAGAGGAGAAAAATAAGGGAAGGCGTGAACACACAAGAGAAGTGGGAAATCAGAGGCGCAAAAAACACCGAGGGAAAAAGAGGATAATCGGTCGCTCAAGAACTTGACATGAAAAAGAGGTAGACAGGGTGCACGAGAACACGACGAAGGGGAAAGACGAAAATCGAGCACGCGAGAACAGCAATTTGAAAGGAGAGATTCGGGAGCGAGAACACCAAGGGGAAAGAAAACTTGGGCGCCTGGTAACACGAAGGGGAAAAGAGGAAAATCGGGCGTGTGAAAACACCGATTTGAAAGGAGAAATTCGGACGCGCGAAAACACCAAAGGGAAGGGAAACTCGGGCGCGCGAGAACAGGAGAGGAGAAATTCGGGCGCGACTTTCCTGTTGTCGCTACTAACAATCCCCACTGGCTGTTGCGCGACCAACTGAATGGAATACTTCAAGGATTACCCAAGATTTGTGACATGTCACTTAAGAAAATAAATTGCATGTAAAAGTAGAGTACAGTGAATGTTATCAGTAGCCCATGGATGTTATATGTTTGAGTTTCCTTGTTGCACCTCCGGGAAGAGTTATAGTGAGTTTGCAAACGAAATTCTAGATCTGGGCAATTTGTTAAGTCCTCCAACCACAAAATGCTGACTGATGACTTCCTGTTGCGAAGCAGGAAAGGTAAAAGATTTGAGCAAGGACAAGAACTTACTCTAAAAATAGTTGTTTAAACTATTGCAAACGTGGTAAGTTACCTCTAAGTCAACCATGAGTTCTAAAAACCTCTCGCAGTAGTGAGCTTTCTCCATGTCAACAGTTCCTGCAATTATTAAAAAAATTGTTTTTTCAAAAACTGTTTGTAACTATTTGAGTTACGCTTTAAAACTAAACAAAACACAAGTTCATTTCTACCAGTTTCTGTTGTGTTATCGCATTCACTAAACTGACGATGAATAAAAACTCATTGCATGCAATAATTTTTATACAGGAAAGGTTTGTCACTCTGAGTACAAAGCGAATAGAATCCTTAGCATGAATTCTTTTTCACGTTTGTATAAGGGAACCAACTGGTTCACCTAACACTATTTGAAATCTTTGGCTTGTAATGTTGGGAATGGAATGGAATGTCGTGGATTAGAATACAACAATGTGCGGCCTCTTTACATTACAGTATTAACATGTTAACAGTAAGCTTGGACCTCAGCATGCAAGGGCGCCACTGGCAGCCGTTATCAGTCCATTTATGAGCTCACTGTAACCCACCCATAGCCCATGACATGAATGATGCGTGAAAGGTAAACAACACCACCGGGGAAACTTCCTGTACTCATTTCCAACACTAGTATGGGTTCTTTTACCCCCCCCCCCCCCCCCCGCCTTTCCTCTTCGATTTACCTAATGAAAGAAGGATGAAAAATACAAGGCCAACGGGCTAACGTCCCCCCCCCCCCCCACCCCCACCAATGACACGATCATCTGTCTCACCAGTTTGTTTAAAGACCCTGGTCGTTGAACCGGCCGGAATTTGAACCCACGATCCCCCGCTGAGCATACCGGCGCTCTCCCATGGCCCAGCTGAGCTAACCGTGCGGCGGTTTCATTTCAAATATATGTTTCCACCGTTGTATTTTAATTTTTAAAAAATCCGTTATTTCGGTACCCTCGACAGCATTTATAGCACTGGTGCTAGTGGGGCCGGGCAAATTCATGAAACAAATAAGTTAACTCAAACACAATGGGGTTAAGAATCCCAACTGGTAGGAGGCAAAGCAGATGGCCATTTATCAGCGTTGTCGAGGATTTGAACTCGGGACTACCGTGAACAAATCCAGCGAGCAGTCAGGGTGGGACTTAAACTTGGGGCCTCCGAATTGCCAGTCCAGCGCTCTAACCGCTCGGCCATGCTGCCTCCTCAACAACCTTCAAAAGCTTCTTCCAGGAAGTACGTAGTAAAATTAATTACCTGTTTCTGGAATAGATTCTAATATTTTGAGAAACTTTTGTACAAGATTAGACAAGTACTTCCTCTCTTTTTCCTTTCTAGAAACGAGAAACAAGCACTGTCAGCAACGTCATGCATTTACTGTTGTGCACAACAAGTCATCGTTTTATCGAATTACATTCTACGTGTATAAACCTGGCCCTGGTTGTTCAAACCTTGGATAGAACTATCTGGGACCTAAAGCTGTGGTAAAGTAACAGGACATGGAAGGTAATGAGGTATTGCTCCTCCATAGCCCAACATTCACACTCACTAAGATAAGGTGTAGAATAAGAGGATTTTAGTCTAGAATGGGGTATCATACGGAACAATATTCAGTGGTTTGAAGAATTGAAGTTCCTGGTTCATAGTTTGTCTGTGATAGGGTTAGTCTGCGTCACAGACGTAAACAAACCTCGATTATTAACTTAACCACCGTTAGTGCTTCGTTTCGTCCGCAGCGCAGTTTCGGATACGGTAAGGATTCTTGACACTAAGACTAGACTAACATACTAAAATTGCAATTCAACATGGTCGGTATCACCCAAGGGTTCCAAACAGACCTATAGTAGCCCCCCCGCCCCACACAGACACACAGCTGAGGTAGGGGGGGGATTTAAGACTTACATGTATTAGGACATGTATTTTTGACATGTAATGCCGGACTCTTCTTCTTTACTTGCTTGCTTGAGTGTTATTTGATTGTCCTATTTGTCTTCATTCACAATTCAACTTACATTAACAGTATAACAATAGCTTTGTACTCTACATTACTCTCGAGTAACGCTTACCTTGTTTTGACATCTTCATCTGCCTGTCCCTCTTTTTTCTTAATGTGATTCCAGTACTTCCTGTACTTTGGAACACTTTTTAATTCCTGTTCTAGGCGCTCCTAGAGTATAATAAATATATATATTTTCATTATAAGAAATAATATTACGCCACAATAAATTTCACAAAAATCTGCTTGACAACTACAATTATGTACACAAGTTATACCAGTAGTGCATAGCAAACTGCAGAATAATGCACATTTGACCAGGTACTGTACATAATCATAACAGGAAAAGTGTTAACTTTTATCAGAATAAAATAGGAAACATTGATTCTGACACATACATGGCTGTCAGCGGACAGGTAGAGCGAAAATCAAGGCAATTAAAATTGAAGCGATCTGAGTTCAAATAAAAAATCCCGTTAATCGCCAGTAGATGCACCCTAATGAACCCAATGAATCAATACTTATTAGCTAAACATCAGAGAAACTGCTTAGACTGTTCACATGTTCCTATTAGTTTTCTGTGCGACTTGATAGGATAGGAAGACGCCTATCTTGATGTACATGTAATAGCAAACACGATCCCACTCTAAATCCCTACTGTCAGCTTGCCTTCTCTCTCCCTCTCTTACGTTTACTTTCCTACACATGTTCCCCTCAACTTGAGGATCGATCTCAACAATTAAAAAGAAAATGGGGATTGCAAACAGTCTAAGGATTTCGCCACAGTTTTAAATCAACTGTGCAATCTTATTTGAACTTAAAAAAGCACATACTGGAAGGAGACAAATCCACATTGGTAGAGACACCAAGTGCTGAAGTTGTTCTCTGATCAGATCCATTTCCTGAAAATTATGAAAAACGCGTTAACTACCGTACATGTTCCCTCACCGGTGCGTTCTGTAAGATAAAATGTCAGAGATCACTGAATATTACTCAAGACCTGACATTATACAATGGCACAATTTTGCAAGTAATGATTGATCTCAAACCAAATCGATCACATTATTATTTTACAAAAATTTCAAAATTAATGAAAAAATGCGTAATCTGAAAAAACAAAAAAACTGCAACAGATGTTAGTGCTCATTTCAGGCCATTTAGCATTGGAAACATAAATTATTTAATGCAGAATCTCTGAAATATTTAATGTTGTTGCATAATGTGACCACCCCTGCCCCCCCCCCCCCCCCCTCCCCCAACCTGGGCAAAATTTCCTAACACATGTATATTAATTTTATTGATTTTTGTACTTTATCAGAGGGCTTGATTAGATCTTAAACTTGAGCTATGCTTATTTTTATCTCCAAGCAAATAAAAAAAACTTAATTCTTGACAACATGTAGGCTGAATAGAGTAGTAACAATCTGAATGGTATGTCCTCACTGCACAATTAAACAAAAAAAATATCTAGGGTCTGGTTTTGAGATCTTTAGTGCGTTCAGATGTTGTTTCATTAATGCATGTAGAATATTTATGAAGGACAGTGACATACCAAACTGTTAAAGCAATGGATCAACAACACCAAGATGACTGACTGTTCTCTAATTGACAGAATCTGAAGGGGATAAATAACAGTAAACAAGACAATCAACTAGACGACTTGAATATCCTGATTATGATTTGGCAGACGGAGATGTGGGAGCAACACATTTAGATCCAATAAAATATTGATATCTTAAACTACATTGTTCACTTTCCTATAAACGATCTAAAATTACTTTCAATTTTCTTACAAAAGCTGCTGTTTGATCAATTGGTTACACTGTACAGATGGTACCATTTCAAATTCATTAGCAAACATACCCATGACAAAAAACAATTAAAAACAATTAAAAATCAACTGCAGTAAAAAAATATAAATTAACTGAAACATAAACAATAAATAAAATATAAAAAAATTTAGCAATACATGTATTAATTACATGTATATATATGTAAAATTTAGCTTGTAACATGATAATAAGAGTTTCTTTTCTCTTTCTGGTATAACCAACCATCCCATTTCTGATTCGACCATGCAAACAATCATTACTGGTTCAAAATAGTACATACCTCCTCATCAGCCAAGCTCATGTCCATGATGCGTTGAAAAAATCCATGAAACTGTTCTGGATGTTGCTTGAATGACTAAACAAAGGGCAAAATGATAATTTTGTTATATAACAATTATTTTATAAAAAATTACCTTTACATGAAACTCTCATGTTACATGTAAGGTATAACAACTAAAAATAAACAGTTACAATCAATCAGCCACTACAAATTCAAAAAATCATTAATAATTTATAAAGGAAAAAAAAGAAATTAATGTTTAATGAGTGTCTTTATATCTGATAAAGACGTGGCTAAACTTTATGTCCAAATTTTTAGACCAAAATAACCCAAAATCTAAATAATAATTATTAGTGCAAGAATAGGTTGATTTATATCAGAGATTTCACCTCAAGTTTTTAAACCTGATAATACACTACTGCTCGTTTTTAAACAGTACTTAAAGGTCCGATGATTTTTAAAAACATTAGATACATGTTTTTCCTAAAAACACTGAGTTTCAAGCCAATGCTTACACCTAAGCAGTGTTTATCATGAACAGCTTCATGGAAAAGCTATGGAAAAGAATTAGTCCTCATATGATAACCCATTTGGATACAGGTCTGGAAATCCAGTGATTTCTTAAATGCAGCCAAACATAGACTTGCTTTGTACCCTGCAAATTTGCATGTTACAGGATTTTTTTTTTAGGATAAACTAATTCAAAATTTTATTAAATACCTCCCAAGGAGGGACACCTTGTCTGAACTTCTCATTCACTAACACTACTATGGACATCAAATGTTCAACAGTAGCCTGCAAAGAATTGGAAGACATTTTAAATCAATTATTATATATAGCTTTCCTGGGCTTTGTAAGGAGGGTATACAGTCAGGTGGTATTGGAAAGCGTTAGAGACAGGACGTATGGTATGTTCCACTACTTGAAATTTCTGTTACAGGTCAGCAATATTCCTTTTCTGTTTCTGAATTAGCAAAATGCAATTCTCTGAGTACGATAAACCCTGGGCTGCTTATACATCTCTGAAACAGGTTTTAGGAGGACTTATAAATGGAGGGGCTCATATCCTAAAGGGGCTCATAACTGGAAAAGAAAAAGCGCCAATCGAAGCTACATGTATAGCAGAACTGACAAAAAAAAAACATTTTGCACTTATTGGTTTTTAATTAAGCTCCAAAACGTCTTAAATAATCAAATTTATTTCAATAAATTAATTTAGAGGGGGCTAATAAATGAAGGGGGGGTATAATCCAATGTATTTTTTGCTTGTAGGTAGATGGACTAATTGGGGGGTGGGGGCTTATAAGTGAGGGGGAGACTTATAAATGGGCGAGCCTATACAGCGTGTAAGCGGTAGTTTGTACGGTACTTAATTGTTAGTGAGGTTCAGCTGTCCTTGTCATTGCTAGAGTGTATAAATTTTTTCCCCAATTTCTGCAGTTTCCTGTCAGGTAATAATTTCCCACAAGGATCCTTACATAGTTTTATTTGGGCAAGAGAGGTTTGCATATCTTGATTTTTGCAACATTACTGCAATGACACACAGTCTGAATGAAACAAGTTTCACCTCTGCAAAAAGGCACCCACATTTTGATGACAGGTTAACTTGTCTGGATAATGCCCCAGGTAAGCATTTCAATAGATAAGAGCTTTAAAACACTGTTCAAAAGGTGCAACAATAGAGAGCTTTAGATTTGAGGATGAGAAAGACTATGAGTACAAGATTTTACTTAAGGTTTTTCATGCAGCGGGCAAAGAAAGTAGTGTCTGATAGCCCGGGGCTAGTGGATTTTGCTATCGGGCTAGTGAATTCTGTTTTTAACTTGCCCCATGGGCAAGTGATGTTTTTTGAGGAATTCGAATAACAGACGAACTGTGAAATCAATTCCGCTTGTCAAAAAGCTTTTGGAGTTAGCTGAAATGACGTCTGGGCTAGTAAATTCTAGCTTCAGCTTGCCCGAATGGCAAGCTGTAAAAATGAATTTCTTTGCACCCTGTCATGTATTCTCAAAAAATGGACACCATGGAAAGCTTTGTTATACTTTTTTCATTAGAAAAGGTAGCACTGTTATCTATATTAAAGGAGGTTAAGCCCTCTCCCGATCGCAAAATGGTAAAACTTCTAACATTTGATAACTCATTTCTGCCACTACGACATTCTCACTAAATTCATAGTAGAATGACGACCGCTATCACGTTTTTCCGCCAAAATGATGCTGGTTCACGCTCAAGCATTGCTTAGTATTGAGAAAATCTCATCTTGTACCTGTCATCCTTGTCTTAGAACCTAAAGGTCTATAATTTATTATTGTTATAATATTAAATGTGACTGTGACAAAGCGGTCTTGTCCATGTTATTTTACTACCCAGGTTCAACTGTAACTTTTAGACGAGAAGACAAATAAACGACATGAGAGTTCTCCCCAGTCTGTTGCTCATGTGCATTAATGTACATTGTAAGACCTCAACAAACCTTGCTAGAATCAAAATTGGTCCATAGATAGTTCTCTAGGTACTGACTGCAAAAGCAATAGACAAATAGATGAGTCACTTTTTCAAAGAAAGTAATATATTTGAACCTACGTGTACTGTGACCACTCAAAATGCAAAATTTAATGGTCACATAAAGGAGATGTTCGCTTTCAAGAATGAATCCAAAGGTGATCTCTTTGAAAAAAGGGGTCCTGACACCTGTGTTTTGGAAGAGAATTTATTGCACTTATTTTATAAGTAACTGTTGTGATAATTACTCTCTGACAGTATGTGTTATATTGTCACTGAAAGTTCTTAATGTATACTTTAAGTGGCATATACACTGTTGTACATTCAGCGAACATATGAGTAGAGATCATGCCATGCATCAAGCGGTCACTTACAAGAGGATAAAAACAATAGAAAATTATTTAAGCATGAGACCACACTTTCTATGGGTTTATCAACGTGATAACCGACGCGGGAAGTTGGGAGAACAGAGTGATTTACAAGCAGTTCGAGTGTTGTCCCAACATCCCGAGTGGGTTGTCAAGCCGGTAAACCCACAGAAAGTGTGGTCTATTGCTTTTATAAAAAAATTTTAGGTAAAACAGAGTTTTCTATGAGTTTACCGGCACAATAAACTATAGGTTTTTAACCAATTACAACGTGCGTACCATCTTAACAACCATCAGGATTCAGCCCAAACAGTGGAGACAGTTGCTTACAAGAGGTCGCCGCTTTGGTGTTTTGGATTGGTGGTCGCCCATATATGTACATGTACAGACGTACATGTAGGAGGTGGTTTCTTATGAGAGGTGGTGACACATGTATGTTATGTTAAGGTAAGTCTCGCGAGTTAATACGTTCACCCAGATGAACATGCTCAACCTACTTATGAGAGAATCACATCTGCTTTTTGGACTAAAAAATTCCATACTTATCTAAATCTGTCCAGAATCTGGTCTGCTGCTCTGATTGGTTGACATGGTAATAAATTTAAATGTACTTTCAATTAAATTATATAGTTTATAAATAATCATATAACAGACAAAAAACAAAAGGTCACAAGTTACAGTAATGTGAACAGTGATTTACATCATCAATATGAAATTGTAAGCTTGTACAAGTAGTTAATCAATGTACTGTTTATTATCTTCATTTTCTTTTTACCTGAATTCTAGCAGCATAACACGCTTCACAGAAAACCTAAGAAAACACAACATCAAGTTTTAACTAATTCACATAAAATAATTGTGTCATGAAAATTTAAAAAAAATCTGTGCTATTTGGTATGGTATCACTCAATGGTTCTTTTGTCATACAAAAAATGCTGGAAACTGGAATTTATTATAAAATTATACAATCACATGCATGCTTTTTTAGAATTTCTCTCCAGTTTGCAGGGTGCAAAGAAAATCATTTTTACAGCTTGCCATTCGGGCAAGCTGAAGCTAGCATTTACTAGCCCCAGATGTCATTTCAACTAGCCCCCAAAATTTTTTGACAAGCAGAATTGATTTCATAGTTCTTCTGTTATTCGAATTCCTCAAAAAACATCACTTGCCCGTCGGGCAAGTTAAAAACGGAATTCACTAGCCCGATAGCAAAATCCACTAGCCCCAGGCTATCAGACACGACTTTCTTTGCACGCTGAGTTTGTGAAATGGATGACTCATCTGAAAAGCTACAGTCACTAGCCCTGTTTTCCTGATTAGGGTATTCCAACACTTAATGCAATTTTGTGTTCCATTCACCATTACATGTACAGATATGTTATAGTGCGACTAGTATAACCGAGGCCACCTAGACAAAGTTGACCAATTGGACAACATAATAATAATTAATCATTCCAAGAAAGCTGGTCGTCAATCATACATGTAATTACTATGAACTGAAAGACAACTGTAAACAACATAGATCGAAATCAAACAATTACAATAAAATAATTTTTATTGTCAGACATGGCCTTTTGTATGCGTTGAAAAAAGCAAAATGTTTCCTGAGAGGTTTGTTAGAGTGACTGAGGGAGGTATTAGAAAAATGTAAATGTTATTGCAAGTGGGGAAATGTTAACAAAAAAATTGGTGACACATGTACAAAATGTAGCATAACATAACAGCTTGTGACAAAAATAATGTCTGGGCGTTATATTTAAAGTTTTTGGAAATGTTTGCTATCAATTTTCAGATTTTATGCTTTGAGTGGCTTTCTTATGAACCACTGATTGGCTCAAACAAACTCTTTTGCCAAGTGTTGTTGTATTTTCCTGTGATCCAATTGGTCACCTTTGGCAAGGTAGCCCTGGCTATTATATATAGTAGTATTGCTGTAAAAGATTTTGCATATGTATTTGACTAACTGAAAGTAAATACTGTTAGTAGAAGTACATGTAGACTTAACAGGAAATAATTTTGAGAGATGCCTTTTGTTACATGCAGGTGGGAAACAAGCTACATATATAACCACTTTCTCATGTGGTAAGTCTGATAAGCATCAGAAATAAGCTCACAACTGTTTTTTTTTTCTCAATCTTACTTGCTTCCTTTGATCTCTTTCCTGTAAATGTCATCAATAATCTAGAGAAACACAACAAATAAATTTTCGTTTTTACATGTACAATTTGCACAAAAAGAAATATGTAAAAGTCTTACTCTAAAAGTCAAAATTCTAATATTCGATTCGCAGAAAAAATACTATTGATACAATACATGTACAATGTAATATTGTTCTTTTATGGGGTTATATACACATGTATGTTATTTCTTGATATCAATTAGAAAGTCAAAAATTATTATCGACAGCTGTCAAATTCCATGGACCTGTACATCTGTACCATTTTGATAATTGACATATCACAGCAAAATTAAAAACAGTGTATCCTACATGTACATGTACATTGTACCGACATTGTGTATCAAGGTCATATTCTGGTAAAGGGCAGCAGGCTTACATGTATACAGTTTATCATATCATTTGTCATGAGATAACTGCAGTTTAGGCCACAAAAAACTGTTTTATTCAAAATTTGATGAACCTTACTGTATAAAACATTTGCTATAAAAATTAATTTTTTTTAGACGGATTCCATATTGTTCGATCTTGGGGTTTCCTTGTTTGGCTTGAGCAAGTGTTGTAAGTGTGAGAGATCTTGCTTGGCTATACTGTGGCTTAACACGCATGAACTGTAGTGAGCCACTGAAGCCAATTCTAATTTGAGCTTCACAAATGCCCCTAATTTGTCACATCACCTGCTTGATCACAGGCATGCACATGCCCTGTTGTTTCACAAAACTTCCAAACACACTTGATACTTATTTTTAACTGTCTTGTAAGGAGAGGGTCTTATTTCTTGAGGTAAGTCTATTGTCTTTTAAGATGCACTCAAGCAAAAAAGAACACTGACTTCCTCATAACAGCTATACATGTATCAGCAGCTAGGTTGCATGAAATATTTGCAGTTCCAAGGAGATTGCTGAATTAAATTTTTTGAGAAGTGGAAAAAGCTCATACAATGTACATGAAGCTTTGTTTTAGTCAATTTACATTGAAACTTACATGTACATGTAAATAACCAGCTATCAAAATAAGCAAAGGAGTATGTTACCTTTGACTCCTTTAAGTAACTTTCAAGGATCATTGCATCACTTGACACCTGGTATAATAATATTACAGTGGAAGCTGTTGTGAGCAGACACCCTCAGGAGATGAAAAAAGTGTCCATACTTGGAGCTGAGATGCTTATGCGGATGTAAAAATACAGTGTGTATGGGAGATTGGAAAAACAGGGTTTTGTAAAGGTGGCTGTTATGTAAGTAGAGTTGTCTGCTTATGAGAGCATTCGTTTGGAAAGTTTCCACTGTATTCAAAACTGTTTCATGGTACTTCTCATGGCAGCTATGCAGCTTTGTACCTGTGGTTTGAAGGGTTTCTTTCCTTCCCCAGGAGTCCAAAACTGCTTTGCAAGCTATCAAATGTAACAATAAAACAGACATTGAAATTAAATATAAAATATTTACTAATCAATTATGTATAATTATTGAAATTCCCTTATTAGTACCAGAACTACAAAACTACAGAAAAGTAACCCCTACCAGACTCCACCACCTAGCTATTTTGGTTCAAATTTATTCTTGGTTTAAATTTTTTTCCCTTTGTTTTAAACTCATTATCAGGCCCGTAACCAGGATTTTAACGAGGCCAAAGTGGACCAAACTACTGAAATGTATTTTATATTGTCTGATCCGTTTATTTAAGGAAAGTAGCAATACAAAAAAAATTGTAACGGCAAAGTACACAGTAGGAACTGAATATTACATTTGTCGGGTACAACTGTTTGAATTAAGTTATAAAGGAGTAATTTATACGATGTAAAATGGTACATCAAAATACTGTGGAACTAATCCCTCAGAATAGTCCCGAGCTCCAGCCTCCGTGTGGGTGTTTGGTGGTAAACAGATTTACCACCTCATCCAAAACAATTTTAACTTGATAATGTATGTGCATTAGTGCGGGGGACGACAGCCTTTCCTGGCCCATGCAGGCCCTGTTATATGTATGCAGCCACCTTAAATATCAATGTTAAGTTTAAAACTTCAGTTTAACTGACTGCACTCCATAACTTGGATATTGAGTATCAAAATACGGACCTTTGGGGCCTGTAGGGGGGTGCGAACGCACCCCGTGCACCCCCCTGCTTACGGGCCTGATTATCATACACTACCATACCCCAAAACAAAGGAAAATAAATTTAAACCAAGGATAAAAGTGAGGAGCCCGAGCCACATTTCTAGGAGCCCAGTGATCAATGAACTTAAATAAGTTAGCAGATACTCGAAACTCGATTTGTTCCGAGTTGTGAATTTCCAGAAAAGAGCTTGTTTGTTTACTTTTAGTAGCAGAAATGTTTTGCCTACAGTCCACAAACACACATTTGACGTTTTCGTTTGAAAAGCGCAAAATGAGCGGAAATTCTGTTGTTCCTTCAGTGGAAGTTGGAAAATAGGCTATTGCCAAAAGAATCATAAGTTTTAGGTACCCCTGCAGGCTCCTTGTTTAAAGTTTAGTTGCCCATGAGGAAAGGTAATTGTAGGAGCCTCTGGCAACAGGCCTAGGGCGCCCTTTAGGCTGCAGCCTTGGATAAATTTGGACCACAGCATCATCAACTGTTCATGTAACCGGTAAGTTTTGCTTCATGTACCCATACTAATGGTAAAAAGCACGTTAGGATTAATTGTTTAAACATGTCCATGTATTCCAGATCGATTTGGAATTTTGGAAGTGTGGGTTTTTTAGGAGAGTGGAAAACCAGAGTACCTGGAGAAAGAAACTTATTCTCCAACAAGTCTAAGCGACTGATGCACGCTTAACTGAAGATTTAGTATGCCAATCGATGGCAATCAATGAAGTTCATGACTACTTTTGTGTGATTAACGATTGGTCATCGATTGGCCGATGCCACTCGATATCAATTAACAGAAATTAATCGATCGTTATCGATTGATTTTTCTATGTTCACGCCCTGAATACATTGACAGAATAAGTAAGCTTCATTGAGGTGCTTAACTGCTAAAGCATTAAAAAAATAATTAATAAAAGCATTGTACGCTACACCTTAAAAATAATACATTACCTGAGTGATTCGATCTGAGCTAATCTGCTCAACTGTAGGAACAGCAGTCCTCTTCCCCGCTGTATTCTTACTACTCATTCTCCTTCAGAGCAACTCACATAATCAAACGACCTTGCACGTGTTGACAAGCTTATGAAATCGTGGAACGTCCAGTCTACGTAACTCTTGCCACTGAATATGATGTCAAGTGTAAGTTATGATGTTGCTCAGCGAATGTGCTACCGAGTACCACTAAAAAAGTCGTTCAGCATACAATCTGGAAGGTTTAATGACTTCCAAAAGCCGCTGCACAGTGTACTTTTTAACGTACGTTGCAACTCTTTCGGCCTGCCGCCATCTTGACAGTGAGTACCAGTCCTTCTCTTTCAGAATTTGTCAACTTTCACCCAGGTCTCCAGCTTTAAGAACTACTGTAGCTGCAGCGAGCCGAGGCCCCTTTCCATTTCAAAAAGCGATACAATAACATGGGGAGAAAAAACGGCTTGGTAAGAAGTACCGGTTCTAGAGAAAGCACTTCCCACTTTGAGTAGTGAGCACCGTCCCCAACGAGTCGCCCGAGGGATCCATTCCGGAAACGGGTTTAGGAAACAGGGAAGGGGCTCCCCATTGTACATATAGGCTATTATAGGGAGCACATTCGTCCCTCTCCCCCACCCGCCCCCGATCGTAATTGCCTCCGGCTTGTAGAATTGAAAGAGCACAAAGCTTACCAATTAGATCCCAGGATTCCCATCATTTTCTATGCTTGATTTGTTAATCAGAAATGTTTCTATAACTTCCTACTGTTAAGAAGTATTTACGAGAGTTCGGTTTGTTTTTTAAAAATATGTTACCCGGCTTAAGATTTCTCTTGTTTATAGGGTTCTTAATAATTAGAGTTCATAGTTTCTAATACCTAATTCTAGTTCATAGCCCAAGGTTGTTCAAGGTTTAGCTCACACTGTTAGCTACTGATAGTTCCTGCGTTTTAGAGTAGTGTCGTCTATTCCGGCTATCGATTTGTTTAACCCGAATGTCACAGTCTTTGAAGTAGGCATCCTTAGGGATTAAAGATGACCCGGCTTGGGTTTTGCCTTTTGATCCTTCTATCCCCGTGCGGCTCGTGCCTTTTTTTCCAAAAAATTGGGAAAAATTGTTAACCTCTACTCTCAACACTCGCCCTCGACATGGAACTAGAACTCCCCACTCCAGGGAGGGGGAGGGGCCAGGGGGAGCCTTGCCCCGCTACTCTGCCAGGAAAGGCTCTTCACTCTTTCAAGAAAAGTCTTTCCGACTTAACTAGGAACATTTTGGGGCCCCTAGTCGCATGGTATGCCCCCTTATCTTTATTTATTTATTCATTTTTTAGTTAATTTTCTTCCCTGACTAATCTTTTATATACTAGCTAGATTAAGGATCTAATTTTCGCTCCTGTTCACATACAATAGGGAATAATAGAATAGAAAATTGAAATGATGGCAGGTACAAAGAAAATATATATGAACTAACGACAGAACTGCGTTTTCGTGCTCCAAGTTTTTGTTCTGCGACGTTTTGGGCCTGTAAACTAGCTACCAGCGATTTCATGAAGCCATTATCCCGTGGGTTTTGTGATTACAAATGTTTTTTCATAATGAGGTAGACACACAAAATGGAAGATAAGCTTAATTTAGCACTGTACATCCCAGCTTACATTCTACACAATCCCGCCGCAATTTAGTAACAACTTTATAGGGCAGGCGCTTGAATGAGTCGAGAACTGAATCGCCGGGTGCTAGGATAGGATAGACTTTTTCTTGAAAAATGGAAAACACACTGAATTTAGCTTTTCGACAATAATGTCAATTTGATCTTTGTTAGAAGAAATCTGTTAATCGTAGTCTTATATATAGCTTGATCCATTTAAACGGGGGCACAGAAGACGTCCTCGAAAAACCCCACCCTGTTTCCATACTGGCCGAAATCAGATCAAATCGACTGGTAAATGATACAGCATATAGCAAATGCAAGACAGAATTGTAAAGCGATTTTTTTCAGCTTCTTTTTTTTATGTGGTCTTCCACAGTCGACAAAGCGCTGCAGTCGGTGTATTTTGTTATTTTGCAAATTTTCAAGTACAGTGGAACCACATTAACGCGGTCACAAATGGGTCAAAAAAATTTGGTCTTGCTAACGGGGTCGACGTATTATCGGGGCAGGCTCAAATTTCATGACTTGAGGGCCATAATGACAAATACACCGTACAGCGCATTCGCATACCTTGAAGAACTGATCTCATTAATAAACAACCGGAATGTAGTAGATATCGCGTACAGTAATTGAAAAAAAACTTAAAATTTCTCTTCAGTACATAAAACACTTTTAATTAACATTTGGCTATAAAATCCCAAGAACTGCACTTTATGTGTAATGTAGTCTAAAAACAGTACAAGGACAGGCTCAGAGTACTCGGTCAATAAAATTGACATGCATGTCACAGGCATCTTAACTTTTACTCATGCGCAGCTAAGCGTATGAGGTCTAAAATACCCTCCGTTTCTTCATTTTTTTGGCGTAACATTAGTGCATGTTAATTTATGATTGCGTACATTTACACAAATGACTGTAACTTTACGTGGGGTGGGGGGTGGGGGGTGGGGGATTATTCCAAAAAAAAAATACAGCTGCTGAACTGAATGTATTGTTGTGTCAGAAAAATTCATGGAAAGATTTGAAAAGAAGTATTAGAGTCTTAAAATGCATATATGCATGGAATACGGTATCAGTCTAATTTGGATAAAAACAAAAACAGTGCGTGTTTGAAGAAATCAACCGTCTGTCCCATGTTTCAAGCCCAAGTTTAACATGTGCATGGTCGCCCCCTAATCATCGCTTGTCTCTTCCGGTTGTGGAGGCAAAGGTCAGTTGTTGACATAAAAAGACATAAATATATTAAATCCAATTTGTTTTACAAACAAACACATTGCATGAGAGCGGTGATCGACACAAAGGGTAGGCTCGATTACCAGCCGCTGTTCGTGAAAATGAGCCCACACTCATTCTCTTTTCGGGGAGGATCAAAGACCGGACCCGGGAGACGGTAGCCTCCCCGCAGACGTCCTTTGGGGTTCGTTTGTCACGTATTCATTTCTCCCCGAAATGAATGCGTGACAAACGAACCCCAAAGGACGTCTGCGGGGAGGCTAGGGAGACGGCGGAAATCGAGCCTACACAAAGGGCAGACAAACAAACACATTTCACGATCGAATCGACACAAACTGAGACTCGATCAACAAGCCCGTTATCTCCTGTAGCCTGATTCTCAGACGTCCTAGGTCGTTCGCGTTCCCTTTCGCTTCCCTCCCTCTCCCGTCGTGGTGATCTTTGAGAACCTTGAAGCAACTTTGACAACTGAAACGACTTTTAGCAATCTGAACTGTCTTAGAACAGTTCAAGCTACTGTTATTGTCAGTAAGGCGTGCAGGGAAGTGAAAATGGGAAATAGTTTACAATAATAAGGGCTAGTTATAAGGAAATGTATGGCCGTTTTGCCGGGCCGAAAAAAAGTGGTCGTAATAACGAGGTGACCGTATTATTTTTACCGAGGTGGCCGTAAGGCGGGGTTCCACTGAAAATACAAAACACACAGGAATACCTGCTTTTATCATGACAGCCCAGAGAACAAATTGAAATTCTGCTTTTTTAAAATTACCCTACCGTAAACTTCCGCTCACAAGCCGGTGGGCTAATTCAACTTGGTAACGGAAGCGTTTCAAACAAGCTGGATAGAAGTGCTGATCAAAGTCCCTTTTTTAAGCTTCAAAACGTCGGAAAAAATCGAATTCATTTCAATACAAGCTAGAGGGGAGGAGGTGGGGAGGGGTTGTTGATAACCGGATGCATTTTTTTAAAACTGATAGATGGAACTATAACTAGGGGGCTTATAAGCGGAAGTTCAGGGGCACCCAACGAGAATATAGTTCAAAACAACTTAAACATAGCATTTTAAAATGTATTTTAGTATTTAAATATAGGCATATTTTTATTCCCTAAAAATTTTTCAGCTGTTCGGATTTCCTTGCTGAAAGTCTAATGATCCGAAAATTATAGGGATCAAAACTTTCCTTTTCAAAAGTTTCAGCCAGAAAAAAGGCTCCCGAAAATTCTAGGTGACCTTTTTAGGGTAAGGGAAAGTTCATTGAATATGACAAGGGGGGGGGGGGGGATGAAGATATTGAAACTCGAAGCTTGAAATTAAAGCAGCCCCCCTCACTAGCGGTTCAATTTTTTAGGAGCCCCCTCCTTGGTAGTCGAAAAAATTTCAGAGACCCCCCTCTCCTTCAATTCCTTTGCTCCCCTGAAAAAAGATCGCTAGACTGTATTAAATATATTTACCGTTATTGTCTTCAATGGTTTATACTATGACAAACTTGAGATACAGTTGTGATCCAATTTTCTAAAGCATTTTTAGGATGAACAAGAGTGTAATAATGAGGCCCTGTTAGGGGGGGTGCTCATGTCCCCCGTCTGATTTTCACAGCCAGCTATGTCGCAATTTCGGAACATTCTCGTGTCGCCTGTCGGAATTTCAATAATAATTTTTTAGCTCGTTGCCAGTCTGACAATCCGCATTCGCTGCAACGACGCCAACGGAACATACGGCCTCCATCTTTAGTGCTTTTTAAGCCCAGGGTTTTAAGACCTTTATAAATGTTTGATATTCATTGAGACTACTTGGAATAGTAATTGAAGTCAATAAAATTCCATTTAGTAAACTATACGAGTGTAGAGCTATTTTTAAAATGGCTCGGCGTGAATCGAGGCCTAATCTGGCAAAACACTCGAGCTATCATAACGTTTCTAAAATTCTGGTAGTGCAAGAGTCTAATGTTTCTTCGGAGTTAAACCCTGATTTAGTTGTCAGACTGTGCTTTTCCGTAACTAAAACAATCCAGGAGGAAAGACATTATCAATCATTCATTATCTGTAAGCCATGCGTTTATAAGAAGTCTGTGAAAAATGAACTAAAGGTCCAGACTATTTGGGCGGATGATTTTGGTATCGAAGAAATGTCTCGTATGATACCGCCGTCAATTTCACAAAATCGCACCCTTTTTCAAAATGCTCTTCCCCCACTTTACTGACGATAGCATCTTGGTGGATTCGTACGCTTTCATTCTAAGTAAACAGCAGACAGTCTTCAAATGAAGAAACAAACGACTCAATATCACAAAAAGAATTCTCTTCCTTGTCGGTGACATCAGCTATGACAATTCCAACAAAGAAGGGTCCCCTGTTCTGGTATCCACGTATGTGGTCGCGCTTGACGACCACAACACTGTTGGCCTCAAATAAAATGGCTCCTCTGACAGCTTCCTGCTCAATCTCTGTGACCACTGTTTCTCTAGCTGTGAGGTCGTCTGTGGTGGAAAAATCTAATGGTCTTGGAGGCTGATCTGGTGTTGTGTATGCGAACAATGGAAGTGTACCTACATTGTCCTTGGTACTTTGATTTCGAATGGTCAGATGACGGACCGGTTTACCAAAGCTGTCCCTCCAGTCTCTCATCAACCTCTGGTCATCTTTTGCCATTTCTACTGACGACGGAACTGACAAAGAAGGCAGGTCTCGAAACCGGAGTTTCATCTCATCCGGTACTTCATAATAAGAGTGTGGGGAAGTGTAGTAGACAAAGCCAATGTCAGTGAGTTGTTTCAATGACTCGCGAATGGTGGGCGCAAATAGATATGCAAACTCCAAGGCAGTTGGGATGTCATTTCTGGAGGGCATTTGGCTGAAAAAGGTTTTCCACAACAAGTCTGAAAGTGGCGACCAGTTTGAGAAAGCTGGTCGCTCTCTTCTTTCTAACCTGTCTTGCTTTTCTCGCTATTTCTTTCCCTTTTTGTGTGTGTGTGTTTTTTTTGTGTCTTCCCATGCCGTTGATGCCGTCAACGGCACTCCGACGACTCGCTAATGACTCTGATAGTGATGTATTTCAATAACTCGCTTACCATTTGGAACACCGAGATGAACGCGACCGATAAAGAAAAAAAATCTCTCTAACAGATTGATGGAGCGCGCACGTGGGTCATGCAAGGAGGAGAGCATGATACGCAAAGCGGCAAAGTCCTCAAAGGGAGTGATGCACTGAACACGTCAATCAAATCAAATGAACAATCAAAACAACAGTAAAATGAGACGTATTTCTGTTTGCCTTTATTGGACCCTTATTAGCCATTATTGGCCATTATTGATCATTATTCAGTAGTTACTACCGAATATTGTACGCGCAAATGTTCTGCAGGACATTCACAATTCTTTCAGTGATCAAATTCGCTGTCGGACAGTCTTGACATTGGTGTCGCTTTCGCTAATTCGTTGCAATAATCTGTCGGTCGTCGCCAGTTCGTGGCTCTCACGTCGCCGGTTCAAGGCCGTGTCGCTTGTCGGAATTTACCCCTAACAGGGCCTCAATAATTACTTAGACTACATTTGTTATATCTGTAAACCACGTGATATAGCTGAGTTGCACAGGTCATTAAATTGTTGAGTTGAAAACCATCCGATCTGTATGATGATGTCATGTGTTGGTTTTGAAGTATACAAATTTTCGGAGCCCCCCCTCCTAGCGCAACAATTTTTTCAGAGCCCCCCTTCGGGTGTCTAAAAATTTTCGGAGCCCCCCCTCAATATCTTCATCCCCCCCCTTGTCATATTAAATGAACTTTCCCTAAAAACCCGTTAAAAATGGGCAACTATACCATTTTTTAGATGTTCGAAAATCCTAGGAGAGGCAGGCAAGCAAGACATTTTACAACAAATGTTCCGAAAATTCTAGATCTCAAATCGTCTTCCGAACAGATATTCTCCGATAATTGACGTTGGGTGCCCCTGGAAGTTTAGGGTTAAGAATAACAATGACTGACTTGTAAATTTAAAATTGTCCTCTAACATGCTGTAACAAATTGAATCACATCGTCCTTAGTGCTCCATCCTGTCTGCAAGAATTTCGAGCTGCTCGTTTGAACATCCGTAAAGCCATTTATCCTCAAGACCTGCTTTCTTGCCGTGAAGAACACGCCATCGAGTATTCCACATATCCGCGCCAACAAAGCCAAGCAAAAGAGCACGATCCGTTGTGGGGTGTATGTCATCCCGCCCATGGCTTACGCGATGATTGTTGAAAATAGCCGCTGTACCTTCCTTGAGCAGAAACCTTGTATGGTTTGCAGGATCATACAGCTTATGGTGAAGTAGGGTAAATGCCTCGTAGAACTTCTTCATGGTCGAATGATCCTTGAAATTGCCTAACTCCAAACCGGCGTGTTTGTTAGAGATGTAGACAGTAGGGTGTCGCTTTTCTAGACGATTAAAAGAAATAATTGGCCTTTCCAGGGTGTTGTCGTAGTGGTAGATATAAACCTTGTCTGGATCACACTTCTCTTGAACGGTCATTCTTCTTCTGGAGAAACGTGCTGGGATGGTACAGAGAAGCTCATACGCTTCTGGCTCTTCACGGCGCAGCTGCTCAATGACTGCAAGATTATCCACCCAATAGTTGAACGTGTCTTGAAGTGGCGCGGAATACTTACTGGCAACCAAGCACGATAACCTGTTAACAGCATCATAGTAAGCAGTGTCTATGTGCACAGGGTGCTTTTCGGGAGCATAGATATCTTGGTCGATCTGCTCTGCCTTGGATTTATCCGCTGATATCTCGAATGTGTCAGTAGGGTGGGTGCGTTGCTTTTGTTGACCCACGCAATGTATAATCCCTTCCAAGCCCTCTTGACTCGGGGGTACTCCTTCGAAAAAAGCCACTCCATACCTGACCAAGTCGGTCAGCCAGCTATCTAGCTTTTCCATTCTCTCGGAATAACTGTAGACGGGAAATTTGGAGTTTGCATCCCACAGGGTAATCTCTTGCTCCTTGCGAAGAGAGTCGTTGTTTTTCATGTCTTGAGCTCGAAGCCACGACGCATTAAAACTACTACGATGGTCTTCCCATTCAACGGTCACATCTTCGCTTCCTTCCCCGTTTTCAGCTTTAACAATTGGTGATTCGGTAGCTATGAAGCGAGCATAGTCGCTCTGGTTGTAAATCAAACTGTCCGTGAAATATTTTGGGTCCCGGACCGAGGCGCGAAGCCATATGTTGGGAAACGTACTCTTTGCACCATCTTGCCAGGTAATTTTCAGCAGATCTGTGCAGTGAGATAAAGCGGCTATTCGAAAAGGTGCGCGGAGAACAGCAGACATTTCAGTAGCTTTGTAAGTTAGGTCGAGCAATTGCAAAGTCTGGGACACGCGTTCTGCTTTATTTGCATTCTGACCTCAGGCGGACAGTCAGGCGGTGTTGGACACGGTCCACGTGACCAATTTTGTGCAACACGTCATTGCAGATGGCGGACTGATTCTTTGAGACCTTTCACGTTTGTGCGGGTAGTCTCTTCGATTTTCTTCGATTTTCGCCGTTTATCAAGTGATTTACGATTATATTTTTTGGAAAGTTTGAGTAGACAGATGTATCAAGCAGCGGTTCCTAAAACAATATAATGTATGGTTGTTTTCTATTGATATTGTTCTTTGTAATTCTCATGGGCATAATCCCTTTAGTCTGCTTTTCAGTCGATATCTTTTCTGTGTTCAACGACCCCTGACCTCCCCTGATCCATCCGAGCTCAACATAAATAGAGCGCTTGATCCCCGGGCTTGATCATTTAAAACTTGAACCTTAGAAATACCCGGGAGAAATACGGGAGGAGTATGCTGTGGAGGATTCTTGTATTTGACTGAGCAAATAATCTTTAATTGCCGATATTGAGCACAGGCGGCCCAAACTTACGAGGGAAGGGTGTAATGTAATTTACATAACATAGGTGACGCGCCGGTGTCGCGTTACAGGCGACCGTTGAAAATATAAGAGACTTTCGTTAGGGGGACCAGACGACAATTTTCGAAAAATATCTGTTCGGAAGACAATTTGCGATCTAGAATTTTCGGAACATTTGTTGTAAAATTTGTTGCTTGCCTGCCTCCCCTAGAATTTTCGAACATCTAAAAAATGGTATAATTGCCCATTTTAAACGGATTTTCAACCTTAAAAGGTCTGAGGTCACCTAGAATTTTGGGAAGCCTTTTTTCTGGCTGAAATTTTCGTACAGGTAAGTTTTGATCCCTATAATTTTCGGATCACTAGACTTTCAGCTAGGAAATCCGAACAGATGAAAAATTTCTAGGGGATAAAAATATGCCTATATCTACCGTTTAAATACTAAAATACGTTTAACACTGCTATGTTTAAGTGGTTTTGAACTATCTTCTCGTTGGGTGCCCCCGTTTCGTAACAGTGGTTACGCAATAAAGCCAAAAACATCCGTAAAACGACAAATAGATACTAAAATGCAATCGAATACATTGCAGGTAAGTCTTTTGTATTCATTTCATTTAAGACAAAGTAAGGTTTAGCGTTATTTAGCGTTCGCAGATCTCAGTAATATATTCTCATACAAAGTCTCTTATATTTTGAACGGTCGCCTGTAACGCGACACCGGCGCGTCACCTATGTTATGTAAATTACATTACACCCTTCCCTCGTAAAGTGAGTTTGGGCCGCCTGTGACCAGGCCTGCCTATTTTTAACTAATAAAAGGTGAAGGATCTTGCCGTGCCTCCTGTACGGATCCTCGAAAGACAATCTTCAGAATCTTCTCTTTACGAAATGATAAAATCACAAAATTCTATTTTTGGTTTAATTTGTTTTTCAAAATCGGGATGTCACCGCACTTGTATTACCTCGTGGCTTGTATTACCACTTGTGTTACCTCAAAAGTGTTCAAAGGGGTTAGATCAGTCAACAAGGAATAAATCGTAGACGTGCAAACACATTACAAACCAACAGAAACCTTTCAGTACACAAACTTCTACTCATGTCACCCACCGGGCGTTTTAAGAGCCATTATCTGAGACAATCGAGAATCGCACGACACTCGTCAAAAAATCGAATTTTTTTTTATTTTGCCAAAACATCCCTTTTAGTGACCTTATTTAAGGAAAAATAGTTTTGGGTTCAAACGATTCATTTTAAAGGAGAAATTAGGAAAAGTTTGAAAAATCGATTTTATGCTCGTTTTTCGCACAAAACACGGCAGGATGCAATGGCAACTTCGAGAGAAGGGTGAACGCGTAAGAAACATTCCCTGACATTGAAACTTCACCGAATTATTATTTTGTTCTTACTCTTGAAAATCCTAAAAGAAAATTTGATAAACAATGCTTTACATTTTTATAATCGACAAGTGTAAAGAGGTCATATTTGTGACGTTAGACGTGCTAGAAAATGAAGGCCAACTTTGACTATTAAAAAAGGTCTCTGGTATATGCCGCTTGATCATAAAATCAATATAAAATGGAACCTTGGCTTTTGTACTAACTTACTGGAAAGTTTTAGCTCTGGAAATCAAATATCATCCTGACACCAAAGCAAGCGGTGAGAGCAATTGAATTGGGAAATTTATGCAAATTAGACGGCTTGCGGACGGTTGTCAAACTAAAAAGAAAGGTTTTACATGAAAGGATTACTCACCATTGCTTGTAACACGTTTTTACGGCAAGGAAAGTTATTTCCAACTTCTTTTGCGTCGTTTTGAGTCACAAAATAAATAATTTTTAGCCAAAAGACAAACGTACGTTTGCTCAGCAACTGCGTTCGAATCCGGCCGTGAATCGAAAGTCCCAACACGTCGAAGCAAGAGTTACAAGAGTTTTTACTTCAGTCAGGAGGCAAAAGGAATAAAAATTCATCGCAAACTAATGACTTCGATTTTGAAAACCTTTCATCACCTCAATCGTTCGTCGGCTGATAACAACATCGCACAAGATCGTCTGACCTTTGGCGTGTGACCGGAAATTGGTCACACGCTTTAGTCACGTCAGCATGCTGTCGCGAAATTTTCGTAGCTGTTGTCAGCAATTTTAATACAGTTTTCACATTTTTTGACAAGAACTCCCCTCATCGCAGTAGAAACAGCCATGCATATTTTTTTTTCTTTTATTTACCTACTAGGCTTTGAAACAGCTTTTTTGCCTTCGAAGTACTAAACAGGAGGGGTACCTCGGATTCCAAGTGTCGTGAGTGACCCGTGGAAGCGAAAATCAAGACCAAAAAAGAACGAATATTTTGAATACTTAAGTAAAGCCACAGCTAAAAAAAAAATTTGTTCAAAATATTTTCAAAACAAGAAAAAAACATACTTCGATCATCCCCGTGACTTGGAATCCGGCCAGGGTACCCCCTCCCCCTCCCCTCCTCCCCTATGCCGGGTCAAAATACTAAGTTCCCCCGGCCCAATGTCCCATAGTCAAGGGAGTATACTCTCTTGCTGTAGTAAAGAACTTGCAGAATAATACCAATTCTCCGTGGCCAACGGATTCAACGCTATAGTTTACTTTGATTTTCGCTATTTGCTCACGATCAGGAGCCTATAACCGCAACCGCGACCAAATTATGAAACCTGTTATTACCAGAAAAAAAAAAACACAAAGAAACAGTCAGTCAGATGGACAGTACATAATAAAAAAGACCTCGATTAAGATTAAAAAAAAATCAAGACATGACACTGTCGAATAAGAAAAAAAAGAAACCATTTTGTGGAAAAAAGGTTCGTATACAGCTATCAGCTGCTTTTGTCCACAACTCGCCGGTAGAGGTGCGCGGAAACTAGTGATTGTGAAATGGCTTCAAACTATGATCCTATACTGTTGGAATATTACTTATCACAGAAAGCTACATCTGATTTCTTCTAGCAGACACAATCCTCTTGGTTCGTGTGGACAAAGTAGTTCATCCCGGCTATTTGCACCATGCTACCATAGTCTCCCTAGATTCCCAAGCCTCGCACGCAGACTTTCCTGTCCCACGAACGTTGGGTAGGATTATAGGACGAGCCAAAAGAAAGTGAAGGCTATAGGCTCTCGCGATGATGCAAGGAAGGTCGAGTATTATATTCCCCTATCCAGGTCGCCCAGGGTAAGTCTTCGGAGGAGAGCGGTGTATGACATTTGCAGACTGCAGACTGCAGACTGCAGACCGCAGACTGCAGACCGCAGACCGCAGACCGCAGACTGCAGACTGCAGACTGCAGATCACAGATTGCAGACTGTAAATTAAATGACACCAAAAATGTTCCTAATAAAGCTAGGTGACGTCATCAAAAATATAACCTCGTGTGAAAGTGAGAAAGTAGCCTGGTCGATATTTTTGCGCAAAGTTACAATGGACTCTTTCCCAAGATGCTGTTGGCTATTCTTCTTCGACCCTTTCTCAACTCACCCGGCATATCACTAGTTGCGTTGATTCTTTATTCTTCTTTGATTATTGTGAATTGATAATGAGAAGTAGCAATGCCCACTAATGCCTGTCTAAATAGTAGTCTTCGTGCTCACTACAGTTACGTCGACAAAAACAACTAGGATAGATCAAGGACTTTTAACACCTTTTAAATGACGTATTTCATCTTAGCAGTATTCAGGGATATGCTAAATAATCTAAAATGAACAGATCCTACCTGGACTCGACGAATTACAAGAACTGCATTTTGAATTTCTAAATAGGAAAATAACTGCTCATACTCAAGTTCAAGTACACAGGTGAGGACCCCGTAGAATAAGGATTCCGGCGCTGTTTCTCAGACAGACTTATATAACCGTAGTTTAATTTCGTCTGTGGTGTAGGCTAAATTGCTAGACGGTTTCTATGGAATCATGAGCAAGTTTGTGACATCGGCAGACATTATTCTGCTGTAATTCAAAACGAAAAGAACAGCCAACAGCTCCTTTAGGAGTGACATCTGTGTAATTTACGTAAAAAATATAAACTTTGCTTCTAGGCTTTACTTCTCGGAACAAGGTAATGTTGATGATGACGCCACCTTTATTACAATATTTTTGGTTTCATTAACAGTCTTGCTGCCTCATGCAGTGTGCGGTCTGCAGTCTGCAGTCTGCGGTCTGCGGTCTGCAGTCTGTGGTCTGCAGTCTGCTGTCTGCAGTCTGCGGTCTGCAGTCTGCAAATGTCATACAGCGGGAGGCGAGTGACTTAGGGGCTGTATGTTCGAAAAGTTGACTAACGTCCCCGGAACTAACGCTTTCCCCTGGATAAATCTATATCCAATAAGTAACGCAATTGCTTCATCTTATTCTCTTGATAGTGATTTCCTGTTGTTCAACGTTTGAACAACAGGGCCCTAAGTATTGTGTTTCGCCTTGCACTAAAAACCCATAAACCTTATAAATTTCACTATGGGACTTCAGCACCTCCCTTGAATGATCCATTTCGCTAAACAGGACCTCAAAACAACGATTCTGTGCATCCTAAGGGAGTGTATACTATACTTTCCTGGCTCTCGTCACTCACAGTGAGGTGATGGTGGCTCATACTCTAATAGACCTAACACAGTCGAACCTCCATGTGCGACCGCCAATCCAAAAGACCAAATTTTCCCATTCAAAGCCTTATATTTGGATTAACCTCCAGTAAACGACCTTCTGTAAGTGACTGCGACCACTTTTTGGGCGTCACGGTTAATTGTTTTCCATAAGCGACCAGTTGACGCATTCTCTGCTCTCTATTTTTGCTGTGTGCACTATGTTCCTTGGAAAATATGAAGACCTTTAGTGACATCGTGGAACTACACATATCCTTACTTAGTAGATGTAGCCAACAAAGTGAAGATTCTGTTGTGATTCTAGACTATTCTATATCTCACTCACCTGAATCCCTCTTTAAATTGAGCATGATTTAAAAGCTGTATTTTTCAAAAGAGGTAAAAGATAATATTTTGCCAGGAATTTGTTACACCGCCATTTAATAGAATGTGCCCGGACCTCTACTCGGAATAGACCCCATGTGGTCAGATTCTTCTAAACGGCCACCTCCCGTTAGAGACCATTAAGTCTTTACATTTTTGGTGGTCGCTTACTGGAGGTACGACTGTATTACTTTGACCTATCAGAGGCTTACCGATAATAAAGGGGATCTGGAAGGGGGCATGGATGCGACAATCACATGCAAGGTGACTTACTTAAAATAGTAGACATCTAACTGACAATCAAAGTTTGTGCTTATTATTGGGGTTATCTGGTGTTTACTCACCTCCCAAGCTACCCTGGGTGAGCCAACTTTTCTTCCATTTCCTTACAAAACTTGGTAAACCATTTACATGAGAAACAAAAGGTTGGTTCGGATAGACGCCTTACTACCAGTAGTGGGCGGGGTTGAGGGCTTCCGGAAGTCAGCCCTCCACTGAGCCGGTAGTGGTGGCCTCACCCTTCTAGCCCGGCTAATATTTCTTCACTTTGGCTCGCCCAGCTAGCTGGGACGACACGGTCAAGGCTAGACAAAGACAGCATGCGCAAGCACTGTTGACTCGGACAAAGTGGTCAGTTTTTTCCTCATACAAACGCTGGCAAAAGTTGGCTCGGCTGGGAGGTTGACCTTCTCTCCGGCACAGCTTTTCTCCATCCATGGGTTCCAAACAGTCTTTTAGCAGTCACGTTTGAAATTTATAGGAAAATGATGTAGCACTTCAAAAAATAATGATTAAAAAAGTACACTTTTTTCACAGCCTGTCAATGCCTAGAAGGTGTCTATAAAAGAAATCAACTGCAGAACAGGAGTCAATTTCAGTTTTTTGCGCTTTTCATGCTAGCACTGCAAAGCGGACTGGGGGTGCGAGACACGCGCGATGCATGGGGAACAAGTTCTCAAGGCTATAAAAGAAATTAAAAAACAAACAAACAAATAAAGCAGGCCTGATTTTATTTCGATGAGTCTATTTTTTGTCGAAAGCAAACGTGAAAAATCGTATTAAAATTCGTGACAGTATGCTAACGTGACTTAAGCGTGTGACCGATTTCCGGTCACACGCCAAAGGTCATACGATCTTGTGCGATGTTTATTATCAGCCGACGAACGATTGAAGTGATGAAAGGTTTTCAAAATCGAAGTCATTAGTTTGCGATGAATTTTCAATCTTTTGGCCTCCTGACTGAAGTAAAAGCTCTTGCAACTCTTGCTTCCAAAGGACCGCAGTGACGTGTTGTGACTCTATTTCGATTCACGGCCGGATTCTGGCGCAGTCGCTGAGCAAACGTACGTTTGTCTTTTGGACCTTTTGGCTTAAAATTATGGATTTTGTGACTCAAACCGACGCAAAAGAAGTTGGAAATAACTTTCCTTGCCGTAAAAACGTGTTACAAGCAATGGTGAGTAATCCTTTCATGTAAAACCTTTCTTTTTAGTTTGACAACCGTCCGCAAGCCGTCTAATTTGCATAAATTTCCCAATTCAATTGCTCTCACCGCTTGCTTTGGTGTCAGGATGGTATTTGATTTCCAGAGCTAAAACTTTCCAGTAAGTTAGTACAAAAGCCAAGGTTCCATTTTATATTGATTTTATGATCAAGCGGCATATACCAGAGGCCTTTTTTAATAGTCAAAGTTGGCCTTCGTTTTCTAGCATGTCTAACGTCACAAATATGACCTCTTTAGACTTGTCGATTATAAAAATCTAAGACATTGTTTTTCAAATTTTCTTTTAAGGTTTTCAAGAGTAAGAACAAAATAATAATTCGGTGAAGTTTCAGTGTCAGGGAATGTTTCTTACGCGTTCACCCTTCTCTCGAAGTTGCCATTGCATCCTGCCGTGTTTTGTTCGAAAAACAGGAATAAAATCGATTTTTCAAACTTTTTTTAATTTCTCCTTTAAAATGAATCGTTTGAACCCAAAACTATTTTTCCTTAAATTAGGTCACTAAAAGGGATGTTTTGGCAAAATAAAAAAAAATTCGATTTTTTGACGAGTGTCTCGCGATTCTCGATTTTCTCAGAAAATGGCTCTTAAAAAGGAGAAGCGATCATGCTGCCAAGGGTTAATTCCCCCGGGGGGGGGGGGGGTGGGTACTGCCATATATGGGCTATATAGGTATGTGCTGCTGTGAAGGGTATGGTTTTCAAGCAGTTTACTCTAGGATAGGGTATATAAATCAGAGCGTTTGGGTCTAGAATAGGGTATCATTTTTCAGGAAACTGATCAGTTGGTTGAAGATTCTATCTAGGCTAGGGATTGTGGTATAAGGTTTTGTTTTGGCTAGACTGTGCTAGTGACCTCAGTAGTTTCTGGAAAACAGCTACTCTAGGATAGGGGGGATTTGGGGAGTTTACTCTAGTATAGGGTAGCAAAATTCAGCTGAACTAGCTCTGGTATAGGTTAAGGGTTCCAGGGTCCTAGCCTTGCGCGAAAGTTACAGCGGAAACAAAAAAAGGTTGAAGGGGGAGGGGGAGGGGAGAAGAGGAAACGCTTGCCCGCAAACCCCACGATTCTGGAAAACGCCCCTTGATATTTCACGGTTCGGTTCATTTGTAAATTGACAGCTCGTCAAAATCGAAGTATAACGAACAGATTACCCCTGGATTACCAGATTTGTAAAATTACTTTGTTCTCAGAACAGAACACGTTGCGGCTGATTGCAAGAACTGTAATAAAAAAGATTTACGATAAAAGACAGTTAAAAACTATGAGCGATTGCTGCAGAATTTCTTGTTTTTTATTGTGTGGCTTTATCTCGTCTGAAACCTTGTCGACACGTCAAAAATGATTTGTCCGGAACAATTCACTCCGCCGGGTATAAGTTTTGCAGAGCGACTGCTCTTCAGCCTGTGTCGAAACGTTCTCTACAATAGATGCCGCTAAATTTCCAATAAACAATAAGAATCTTTTCATTTCAAAAAGTAGCAAGTGTCGAGTACCGATGTTCTGATTTATGTTGATGTTATCTCCAGCAAACAGTCCATTTTTTCCAGTCAGATCCGCACGCCGTCATTCTCAATAAATTAGCCTTCCTTAGTCTCCACTGCTCGATCTACAATTATACTTTGAAGACTCTGATCTCATAAACCTTAGCACAAACACGATTCAAATAAATATCAGTCCAAAGCATTTGTAATCTGCGACCACAAATCAGATGAGACCAGATCTGTGACACACGAAAACAAAGTATACCTGGTTTGATTGATGTTTCGAGTGCTAAGTAATCAACACTACCCGCACCGCGCAAATCAGAAGCTGCGTTCGTGTGCGAACGCAGTTTCTCAAAATCGTGGGGTTTGCGGGCAAGCGGTTCCTTCTTTCCCCTCCCCTGTCATTCATTTTTTTTTTCGCTCTTGTCCCAGCTTTCTAGACGAACCTCGCGAGGAAACGCTTGCTACGCAGGCTACCAGGGTCCCAACGGCACATCCCCACCCAGAAATTCCTAAAGTAACCCCCCCGGGGTTAATTCCGGTCAAATCATTTTTCAGGACATATCAAATTTATTAAGAAACTCGCCTGAACTTAAAGAGGCCACCCTGCCGCTATAAGATGAGACTCAAGTTTCCCTGGAATGACCGAACAGATACAAATTTTAAAGCGCCGCTTACAATGCATTTCTAGAGATCTAAAAGTACCCTGGATACCCGAAAAAGTGATAACAATGCATTTATAATGTAATTGAACTGAGTAGAGTGCAATTTGGTTTAAAATCATCCGCGTGATTTCAGCGCGTGTTCGATCTGAAATCACAAGTATGATTTGAGACCAAAATTGTACGACACGAAGTCCAATTACCACTTTATTACTAGCCTGCGTAGCAAGCGTTTCCGTGCGGTTTAGGAGCAAAGAAAGAGGCTACCCTGCCGCTATAAGGTAAGACTCAAGTTTCCCTAGAATGACCGAACAGAGACAAATTTTAAAGCGCCGCTTCTAATGCATTTCTAGAGATCTAAAAGTACTCTAGATACCCGAAAAAGTGATAACAATGCATTTATAATGTAATTGTGTCCATTCTCGTCCCAAGAGCCTGTCGTTTCTTGGTCACGTGGTAAGGAAACGAGTTACAAATTAAGCCGAGTGGCTCTGGGCACGAGAATGAATTGTGTCGGGAAAGAAATGGGTGATGCTTAACTTGA